>OY982957.1:15617074-16080996 GCA_963890685.1 Plagodis pulveraria
ATTATCTGCACAATATCGTAATTCATGTAGACCAAAGTCGGTAACCTGGAATATAAATAATTTGGTATGTGACTAATTGTTTTTAAAAAAACACGAATCTTCAAGCTTTGCATTTCTGTTAATTTTATGGAAGATGCTAGTCTTTGACTACTTCATCAATTGGTGAGTGACGATGAAGTCGAAAATCTTAGCAGGTTACGTTAATGGTTAACTATTAGATGTTAACTCACTCTCAAGGACTACCGCAAGTGGACGTCAGGTGCTTAGTGTGTTTATGACAGATTTTATTTATTATTTTTAACGAGTAATTTTAAACACAAATAAGATACTCGTGCTTTTGAAACTGAATGTTAAACCTCTATTAAGGATGTATCCTACTAGTGAGATTTGTCATCACTTCTGTCTTAAAATATGTCATACAAAATCGTGTTTAGCTACCTGTGGTGTCATAAGAGGCTTTAGTCGCCTCTTACGTCGGAATCTTAAAATAACGGAAGGTGGGCAGCGCCTTCTGAGGAACTTTGAAGCAATGATGGCCGAGCGGTAATAGCTATGGACTGCCGCGCCGCAGTACCCTGGTTCGATCCCCACCGCCGGCTTGAGCATCACTGCATGGTGGAAGGGCTTTTGGAGATTGCCCGCCTGGCTAGCTACCACCCTCAAGTAGAAAATCTGTCGCCAAGTACCTAACGTTGTGTTCCGGCAGCAGTCCTTGAGAGCCAGTGAAATTACAGGCACATGAGTCTTAACAACTATGTCTCAAGGCGACGGGCGCTGTGCAATTCGTGACGAAATGCATCTGTGATAGGCAGAGGTTAGACCGCTTAACATCAGGTAGGCCTCGAGCTTGTCCCGTAATCTTTAACTGCGATCACCAAGACGCCTGCCAAGCGTGGGGATTATGGCAAAACCCCCCTCAATGGAGGAGGCTGTGTTTAGACATCATTCACAATCCTGCTGATACAGTACGTAACGGATAGCGATATTGGTTATATACGACGAACTTCGTCGTGTTTTAACCGATTTTTATGTGGTTTTCGGTTTAACATCAATACGAAGTGACTATGTTGTATAGTTGTTATGAAACAACATGCCAGAATTCCTTTGGAAACTATAATAAACATAGCTACAAAGCGACGTCAGGACATAGTATGTACAGTTAAACAAGTCAAAACTATCTTCGCTAGAAGATATGACTACTTTCTATGTTCTTTTCTGTATAATAAAATTAGTGCAATTATAACAATATATCCACTCAATTCCTACTCTTGTAAAAAAGAATTGTCTCTTGTAAAATCAAATATTAAGGAATCTAAACTACCATGACACAGAAAATTTATTTCGCATATTTAGGTAACTCCCTAAAATTTGCTCATTTCTTTTAAGAGTAAAACTTATAACCTAATTATACATATTAAAAATCTACATACTTAAATATTAGTTTACATTACACCTTCTCTAAACCGTTAGGACATTCATTCCATATCGCTTTTATACAAACCATCCACATTTTTTTATATATACTCATACACACTAAAAACATACAATAGTTGAGTAGGTATTTTGGGTCTTAGTTCTTAATTTTTACTTAATATAATTTTTCATAGTAATTATTTCATTAATATTTTCATAACCTGAACTTTGTATTTACTTAATATCACTTGTAATTTGTTAAGACTACAATTGTTAATTTAAAATAGGAGGGTGAAAAACGGGATTTCTTAGCACGGGGAAACCTAGTAAGAATTCTTGTTTAGCACTCATGTTTTCTTCATTTTATATCAAATTTCAATACTTATATACAAGGTTTATATAGTCTTAACTAGACAACATGTTTTATATATATTATGTATCTTACTGTTGCAAATAAATATTTTTATTAAAAAAATATATATATATATATATATGTAATATATTATAATAAACGCATAGGTACTTTCAATGTGTCATCTATAAAATTTAAAGAACAAACTGCAGTTTGCCAATATCCATGTGATACTGATGAATACAAGATACAGCTTTTTATAAAAAATACACTTACCTGAAGCATCCATCTTGACGTAACGACACAATTCGAGGATTTGAGATTCCCGTGGAAAATTAATGGCGACGAATGTATAAAAATCATACCCTGTAAAAACAAAATATAATGCATTAAAATAAGGCAACTGTGTAGTAAATATTAATTATTGGTCAAAATTCTATTTACCTTTATGAGATCATGTACCAATGAAGATATGAACATTCTATCTAATTTGATATCTTCATTTTCAACTATATCCTGAAAAGAAAACAATAATTAACATCTCATTGTAAAATATGAGAACATAGGGCGTATTCCATTTGACGCCAATTTCGTTATTTTCGATAATTTTGACCACATCCTGCGTCTATGGTTGTGATCACTGTGATCGTTTGTAACTGTTCTCCCCTGTTCCATTTAGGATAAGAACGCTAAGAATGCCACTAAAATTTGCCACTTTTGTCACTTTTAACATTAGATGCTGGTAATTCAAACTGTTCCAGTAGCTTAGCGTTTATGGCGAAAATAATGCCTAGACCCAAGTGGAACAACTTTTTGGGAGTGTGATAGTTTTTATCGTTTTTGGCGAATTTAACTCCAAATGGTACGCGCCCATAATATTCGAGTAAGTATACGAATGCTGCTATTTAATAATCGGGAATAACAAAAAGAAACCAGTTTTCATAGCGTTTTTGCTACGCTGATATGCTGGGGTATCTCCAAAATATGCATTTTGCACGCATCAAAGGCTTCTTCGCGGGTCGTAAATTGTTGACCACGAAATTTATTGTTCACGTTTGGAAATAAATAGAAATCGTTGGGTGCCAAATCGACGCTGTATGGCGGATGACCCGTTAATTCGATCTTTTCGTCTTTCAAATACTGACTTGTTTCGGCCGAAGTGTGAAAACTAGCATTGTCATGGTGAAGAATGATTTAGCATTGCCAGTTGTACTTTCGTATTTCTGCACTCAATTCTGGCAAACAAATTGTCGTATACCTTTCAGAATGAACCGTTTTACGATTCACTAGTGGCAGGAAAGAGCAACAGGTTGGAAAGTACAGTGCGTATTTCGGAAATAAAGTTTTGTATGCCCGTCTCTTGCGCGGACGACGCCGAACAAAGTTTTGTCTAAGAGTTTTTGTTCAATGTTACGAAAAATATTGGATGGAGACGTGTCTTAAGAGAGTTAAGCATGAACAGCTTCTAAAGCTATCAAAGTTTATTGCAGACGTGCAAAATTCTCGTCAAAGATAAGGAATGTTTAACCCACGATCTATTTACTATCTATCTCTTTCATTCTCTACCAAAGAGATAGAAATTTATTATTAAAAAAGACTTTTTTAATATAATATTTGTTGTGTCTTTGTAACCTGTCGTATAAAACTTCTTACTATATTTAATAAATGTCAGATGCAACTCTTTAGGTTGATGCAAGGCATAATTGTGTAGCTCTTATTGAGTTACTAAGTATGAAGTTAGGATCTGTCAAAGTTTAGCAGACAGGCTCACGTTGCCTAATACATTTTTTTTTCTACCTATACACATTTCATCTACGTGTGATCTACCTCCCTGTGGGTACCGGTGCCGGATTATGGTAAACTCCTTCCCCTTATGACAGAGGCCTTTGTTTAAGGGTAGACTTTATGGCCGTTTCTGTGTGTCGATGTTGCTTTCCACCTTTTTATAAAGTATAGATAACTTACATACAAGCTTCCTTTGGCGCAATAATCGGTTATCAGCAGTACCCGCATCGGTTCCACGACGGCTCCGATGAACGAGTTCAAGTTGTCGTGACGTAACTCGCGGAGGAGACGCATCTCCTTCATCACCTCTCGGGTTATGTCCTAGGGGATAAGCCACAACGTTATTATTAGTTTTGTTTATTGAAAATAGGTTAAGCTCTGACCACAACCTTACCTGACGGTAAGTGATGATGTGGCAAAGATGTTAAACAGGCTTAAAGTACAACGGGAAATGATTCCCAAGGACAGTTTCTGGAAAACAACATTAGGTGCTTGGCGATAGATTTTCTACGTAAGGGTGGTTGCTAGCCAGGCGAGCATTCACAATTTGCCCTACCACCATGCTGTAACGGCCATCCTAAGACAACAACCGGGACCGACGGCTTATCGTGCCCTCCGAAGCACGTGCACGCTCAGTAGTAATATCACTAGCACGCTGAGTAGTAAGGTCACCATCCAAGTCATGGCCGCAGCGGAAGTTGCTTAACTTATCTGATCGGTTAAGAACGGCTAAGCAAACTTCGCTACGAGCGCATCAGACTTCAGAGAATTTTATCAATATTTGATCGCACTGGGTTATTATAGAATTGACGTCCGCTATGAGCGGTCATCCACAGTGCAAGGCAAAAACTCTAGTTGAAAAACAGCGTCGACTATGGTTGCAAAAATATAAGTTAGAACAACAGAAATTTTCAATATACAACAAAAAAGTTCTATCGAACTAATGTTACTTAAGGCACATAATTATGTAAAATGACCACTTACTTTCTTTTTGGTAAATTTCAACTCCTTTATACGAACGACATTGCCTTTGTACTGCGCCGTCGTTGTGAATATTTGAGTGCAGCATCTGCTCTCACACGATATGCCGCTAGCTAAACTTAACTGTAACAAAAAAAATTACACTTACATTACACAGCAATAAACAGGAATTGACTTAAATTATTATGTGTGATTTTGTAATGTAATTCGCCAAGCAGGCGTTATTGCAAACATTACAATATTAAAATTAAGTTTGCGTCAACATTTACAAGTTCAAAACCAATTGCAAAATTGGTCTTGTTTGACGTACAAGCAAGTTGAGCTACAGGTGTCGCTCCATCCCGATACGATGGTTGAAGAACGAGAGCAAAAATTAGAGTTATGAGTCATTGTGTCATGTTAGCTTAATTGGTTAGAGCATACCCTGGCGAAAGGGGTGGATGGACGTGGGTTCGAATCCCGCACATGACTATATTTTTTTCTCTGTAATTTTGTAATATTATGTGTGATTCAAAGCCACAAATATAATATGCCTAAAAACTCCCGCTCGGGACTAGAATAATCACACTTTTTACACAAAATAATTACAATTTGTATATATCAAGTTTCTACATTGAACAATGTGTTTTCTGTAACAAAACGAAAAGGAAGGACATTTAAAACTATTGACTTCAACCAAAACAATTACAGAGGCAAAGTAACGAGCTCGCCTCTGGAACACCCTGCTATTCCTTAGGGATCTACTTTTCAAAGTAACACTTCAAACTCTGGCTCGGTCTTCCATTTCCATATCCATGACCAATTCTAGGTTAGTCTGAACAACATCTTCGACCACATCATCGCTAACCATCAGGCGAGATAGTGGCCAAAGGCTTACCTACCAGGTTTAAAAAAAAAACCTTTCCGCGTTGACCTTTAATTGGCTTTATGTTTCTATTTATTTATGTATAAGAAGATTGTCCTAGCTGTTGGTTATCCATAAAAAAATATATGAACATGACGGTCAGAGTGCCCGCAAAGACCAGAAGCTAGTTTCGTCTTAAAACTATCGCATGATTGAACAGTTACCTTACTAGGCGAGGTGATGAGGCCGCCTCCGAAATACCCCGCTATCTCATGCGGGTCTACTTTCCATAGTAACCCTTCAATCTCCTGCTCGATCTTCCACTTCCTGTATATGCTGACCGTGACCACGAGCGCACAGAAAAGCGTGACGGCCAGCGTCCCCGCTACGACTAGAGACGTGATCTGCGAGTCGTCTTTAGGGCACTTTTCGTTATTGAACCCGCAGGATGGTTCGTCTTCAGGTTTCACGCTGTCCGGCCAGTCTATTGGCAGTCGAGGAAACAATTTGTATTCCTGCAATATATGAAACGTTTTTTTAAATCCCTATAAAAAGACCTGTTCATTCACAAAAGCTCGCCCCTCCACAGTACATTTATTGATGAGGATTTGTATATGTATGCCTCATTTCTATACTACGTCTTACACTACGGTTAAAATCACGAAAACACTGCTGTCGTTGCAAACGTTTGGTATGGTAATTTGGAACATAATTGAAATACACTACGGTTTAAATCCCGCAAACACTGTCATTAAATACTCTGCAAACGCTTGGTACATAACTGAAATGCCAAAATCTAACCACAACATGAGATGAGATTTTCCTCATCTATCTGTCAAAATATGAATTTGACATTTGTGCACACGCTGCCCAACCTGTTTTCTGTTAGCGGTACATGCAGCCGGAGGTGGCGTCATAGATGATATCATATTGATATCGTGGTATAAGTTTAGCACATTATGAACCGAACGTTTGCGTGCAAACAGTGCAAATAACGCATATTTGCGTGACTTGAACCGCGGCGTTAGTGGGGGTGTAAATGCTAATGGTGCATCATCAGTATCATTATACAGTAAAACAATAATATTATGATAAGTATAATAATATTAATATAATCGCTTTGTTAGGCAGTAGTAGCTGCAAATACTATTAAAAAATGGAGGGGCACGTTTTCTTGGGTGGAAACTACTGTCATGTCTGGTCAAGGACAAGGTATGACCAAAGTCATCCGATATCAAATGCGAGCATTTGCAAAATGCACTTCTCCCATACGGTAAAACCCCAAGTCGATGGTGGAGATAAAACCATAGGCCTGCGGCACGGCAGTCCACACATCTGTCTCTATGTGGGACTGCTAGCATTGCTTCAAAAAACTGGATAAACTTTGGAATTCCCGTTATAAGAATATAGAAAGATGATATTAATCATACAACTTGTTTACAAATTCCAAGATATTTAAAATCATCAAAACAAGTCGATAAAACATTATTCGAATGACTGTGTTTACATATCGATTTTCCTCAAGAAATAAACTATACTGAAGTCGATAAATCAATCACAACACAGTAATAAGAGCCATACTGTTCTTATGTTACTTCTATTTTTAATGGAACCACACACAAGGTTTATTTCCTCATTATTTATCGATTCTATAATTAGAACAGCCATGCACTACATTAAATTATTATTATTGCCAGTCAAGTAAAACGTTTCGAATTCATTATGGATCGTGAAATTATTATTCTAACGTATTGTTTTTATGTATAATGTTTATTGTTTATAATTTTCACAACAAAATATTGTATGAGAAATAATTTAAATAAAAATGTTCAATAAAAATTCATAACAGCATCAGGGCATCAAAATCTACACTAATGTTATAAAAAGGAAAGATTTCTATTTTTGTATGCAACCAATAAACTCAAAAACTACTGGACCGTTTGGGTGAAATTTGGTATGGAAATAATTTGAGGCCCGGGGATAATTTGAGACATAGCATAGTTTTGTCCAACTGCGCAAAAAGAGGTAATTGATTTTGCGCGAAAACCGACAAACACGCGTGCAGATCCGCGGCCGGAAAGCTAGTACTACATATTTTAATAGATCTTGCCCGACTGTCACCCATACTAAATTTGGTTTTAATAACACTAAGGAAGTCAGAATAAAAAAGACCATGAGTCACTTTTTTATATTTTATTTTTTTATATTATTGTGACGGAACAAAGTCAAGGTCCTTCTGATGTTAAGCGGACTAACCACATAATAGATGCATTTCATCACAAGTCACGAATTGCACTACGCCCGTCACCTAGAGACATAGTTGTTAAGTCTCATGTGCCGGTAATTTCACTGGCTCTCAAGGACAACTGCTGGAACACACCGCCAGGTGCTTGGCGACAGATTTTCTACTTGAGAGTGGTACATAGCCAGGCGGGCAATCGCAAAATGCCCTTCCATCATGCGGTGAAGCTTAAGCCGGCGGTGGGGATGCAACCAGGGATCTGCGGCAAGGCAGTCCATAGCTATTACCGCTCGGCCATCATTGCTTCACTTCTACCGTGAAGCAACCCCTATCTCTAGCAACCCTTCATTAGAAAACAAATACTCGCGCTTTCTAGCTTATTCACGTGAAATTAATACGTTACGTGCGCGATACACGTAGTCACGTACGTATCTGTTATCGTACTTGTAATACAAAGGAATGTACGGAACTTTTTATTGGCAGTAGGACACTTTGTGAAGAGTTCGTCTGGGGATGTACCACCATGCTTATTTCTACCGCCAAACAGTAATGCTCGCATTACTATGTAGGCGATTTGAAGGGTATGGATGCCGGTGAAATTACAGGGACTTGAGACTTAACAACTGATGGGTCAGTACTAGCTGCATATGTAATAGGCATAGGTTACCGCTAACACCAGATGGGCATGTTCCGCCACGATCCCATAAACAAGTATAAATAAAGCTACGTCCGCCGCGGTCAGGAGTTGGATGGGTGACCGCTAGTGACATTACTATATACTGAGCGCTTCCGTGCTTCGGAGGGCACGCTAAGCCGTCGGGCCCGATTGTTGTCTTCATTGCAGTCGTTATTGCATGGTGGTAGGGCATTTTGCGAATGCCCGCCTGGCTAGCTACCACCCTCAAGTAGAAAATCTGTCGCCAAGCACCTAACGGTGTGTTCCGGCAGCTGTACTTGAGAGCCAGTAATTCTAGGTTAGCCTGAACAACACCTTCGACCACATCATCACTTACCATCAGGTGAGACAGTGGTCAAAGGCTAACCTATCAGGAATTAAAAAAAAACTGAAAAAAGTAAAACACCCGACTGCAATTTATTTACTTTCGTTAAAAAATTTATCGTATATATTTATGGAATCGTTTCTTAAAGCCATTCATTGGATAACAAATTCGATGGCTTTGAAAGAAAAAACTTAATTTTTTTCAAAATATGGCGTCTAAAATCCGCCAGTTTGTTTTTTTTTTACGTATTTAGTGTCACTAGCGCCATCAAGACGAATTTAACGATGTCCGCACATAGAAATTGGTTAAGCCGCTTAGAAGTTAGGGTGGAATAAAGAAACTCATAAACATACATGAACCCTGAAAATATAACTCTTCTTTCTTTGGGCATTCGTGTAAAAAACACACGTCGCAGTGAAAATTACGACAGTGTGCGATAAGCCTCCTTACATTACATAGTGCGATAGCTGTGAAGCTCGCGGCCCGTCCTGAGAGTGTAGGGAAGGACTTAGTTGTGACCAGAGTAATAGTGATGAAGCGGCCGAAGATGTCGTTCAGGTAATCCTAGAATTTTGTGGACAGCTGCCGGAACTCGCCGTTAGGTGCTTAGCGACAGATTGATGGCTATAGTAACTAGCCAGGTGGGCATTCGAAATTTGCCTTACTACGATAACACCGTATTGACTGCCATCGTACGACAAAAACTGGTACCAACGGCATAACGTAAAGCGCTCAGTAGTAAGCCATTAGTGGCCACACATCTAAGTAATGAATTTAATTAACCTAGTTGATCGATTTAGAATCACAAGGCAAGCTCCGTATCAAGCACTTCAATAGAGATTTTGATTATATCTGAAATCTACACTAGGTAATGCTTTCAGAGGAATTGTGTAAAAAGTTTTGAAGCAGTGATGGCTCAGTGGCATTGGCTATGAACTGCCTTGCAGCAGGTCCATGGTTCGAATCTCGCCGCGGGCTTTAGCTTTACCGCATGATGGAAGGGCATTTTGCAAATGCCCGCCTAGCGATCCATTACAGGCACAGGAGACCTAACTACTGTACGTCTCAGTGTGACGGGCACAGTGCAATTCGTGACTTGTGACGAAATGCATCTGTTATAGGCAGAGGTTAGTCCCATTAACATCAAGTGGGCCTCGGGCTACTTCCGTCACAATAAAATAAAAAAAGTTTATACACCGTATTAGTTTAAGGAGTTCGCATTAAAAAAGTTCAAATATCAAATTGACCTTCCTCTCCTCGACCATTGTAGTGAGACAATAATTCTTCAATTCCATTACTTACTTCTAGAAAGTTTCACTACATCTTAATTTTTTAAGAAAAACAAAAATGGTACTAACAGGAAACTCCTTGCTGCTCTGCTGGAAGTGCCCCACCGGTTTCATGCTATAAGAGCAGTTGATCTCTCCGTCGCTAAAATTGGCCTGTTTGAACGCCAGCACAGAGAAGTTACCCTCGGAATCCGCGCGCTCGTCCAGCCGGATTGACATGCCTGATATACCTGTTAAACAATGGCATTTTAAATAATGATCATGCACGTTGGTAGGGGATTGGGATGATAGCCGGCTTAACCTCACGTAATTAGATGATTTTAAGGCAAAGTTATTCAATCACCAGAAAGTCCCTATTCATATGAATAAATGTACCAATACCAATAGAAAAACTTAGATTATTAATCCTTTTTTTGGTTTTATCTCCGATGCTGATACATATTTTAAATTATATGTCTATATTATTTAAATATACATAATTGTGGGAAAGGAACTAAACTGAACAACACAGTTAAAACTACAGCAGCGGGCAGGGATTTCACTTTTAAATTGTACCATATTATTATTCGATAAAGTTATTTGTATTGTTTTGTATTAACTACTCTAGATAAATAGTTTGGACATCTAAACGCCAACAGAAATATCAGCTTACTGTTGGCTTCTTTTAAACAGAACTGTTCGATTTTTGGATATTATTTTAAAAAAGTAATTAACAGATTTTAAAACTGTGTAAACGGCGAATTAAAATATTTTTAGAGGCTCAGCATGTTCCCTATTAAAAGTAGCACAATTGTAAAATGTATTCGTCAGTTTATCTTAATAATTAGAATATTAAAACGAAATAATGTCACCCCCCCCCCCCCCCTACTACCTATGGGTGTCGTTGAAGTGAATACCGGAAGGTGGGCAGCAGCGCCTTCTGAGGAACTGATATCTTAAACTGCGATCCCCAAGACGCCTCCCAAGAAAGTTTCTATTCATAAGAATAAATGTATACACTACCAATAAAACAAAAACGAATGTTTGTTGTTTACTACATAAGTTCATTCGTTTAAAATTATGGTCGGCTGACATTATATCAGTCTATTTTTTTATGTGATTTTCATACAGGTCTAAAATAATACACATATTACCTTGCCTAATTTACATGAGAATTCAGTATCCAGTCGATTTATTACTTTCATCTTCAGAGGAGAAAACAGAACAAACGTAACATCTTTTGTATCTTATACCTTGTCGAATTCTTCATAATTACGTGTTGCGCATCGTCAATTCCTCACATTATACCACAACTTATTTCACTCTTGATAGTTTTTTTCTTCATACGATACGAGATTCTTAGAGGGTTTCCGACCCGCACTCGGCTGTTTTAGATTATTTGTTTATCCTCATGTTGAATTTAAAATCAACCCACCTACTTTGGAGGAAATAACCAATCAATTAAAAAAGAAAACATCTAAATCAGCTCCAGGCCCTGATGGTATCCCATATATAGTGTATAAAAAGTGTCCATCGGTTCGTAAACATCTCTTAAATATTTTCGTTAAAATCTGGTCAAGCAAGCAAATACCAGTGGCATTTGGAAAAGCAATTTTTGTCCTCATTCCAAAAAAAGATGAAGTAACTCATCCAAAAGATACTAGGCCGATCACACTAACCAACACAATATCCAAAATATTTTTCTCATTGTTACAAACTAGAATGACCCAATTTATGATCAACAATAGGTATTTCAGGCCCAATCACCAGAAAGGGTTTTTGCCTGGAATTTCTGGATGCCTGGAACACAATACTCTACTAGCGCAAAACTTAAAGGACGCCAGAACATTTGAAAGGCAATTAACGGTGTGCTGGATAGACTTAGAGAACGCGTTTGGTTCTGTGCAGCACGAACTACTGTTGTTCGCAATGAAATGGTATAACTTTCCACTTGTAGTCAGCGATATCATCGCATCATATTACTCCCAATTAAAATTTGTTATATCATCAAAACAGGGACATACTAACACATTGCAATACAATGTGGGTTTGTTCCAAGGTTGCTGCTTGTCACCAATAGCATTTAATATAGTAATTAATATTTTAATTGACAAGCTAATTAGTCATGAAAAAAAGTGGGGCTATCGGTTTAAAATCAATAACAGATACACAGAGTCCATCTTAGCTTTTGCTGACGACCTTGCAATACTGACACGTAATCCAAAACAATGTCAGGAACTTTTACGAGAAGTGTATGAGTTCTGTGCATGGACAAAAGGATTGAGAACAAAACCAAGTAAATGCCACTGTCTGTGTCTGGGTAGACGAAATACCAAATTTACCTCTTACGATCCGGGACTCTTGATAGGAGGAGAATGTGTTTCCACAATTGCTGAATCTGTGCCATTTAAATTTCCTGGTAGGAAGATAGATTACAAAGGGCGAACACCATCTCTAGACGCAGTTGTCGATAGCTTTCTGAAAGATCTTAGTATGGTAGACCAACAACCAATAAGCAACGTTAAAAAAGCTTGGATATACGACAACTACTTAACATCACGTCTGACTTGGCCTTTTTTAATATACGACATTACTAAATCCCTTTTAACAAAGCTGGATGTAAACGTCATTAGGACATTGAAGTCATGGTTGGGGCTCGCTCTTTCGGCAGACCCATCTACTTTATTTAGGGATCAAAATAATTTTGGGATGAAATTAAAGAAACCATCGGAGCTCTATAAACACCTCAGAGTTACCAAAACGCACGTCTTACAAAAATCTCAAGACGATATAGTCGCATCTCTCCAAAAGACAAAAGTGCCTCAGATCTTGATTCGAGGCTTCAATTCCATAAACAATTTATGATAGGTGCACACAGCAAAGCGGGTTTCGGCTCAAGAAAGAAAATTGAGGATAAAGACGTCGTAAAATCTTTTCTGCAACAAGACGAAAATGATAGCTATAAAGTGCATGCAATGAGCTTGGAAATGCAAAGCGAATGGCTAACCATAGGTGAATTTTGTATCCCTCTGGCGTTAAAGTGGCGCACCTTGTTATACGACTGGTCACCTGCCTTATTAAAATTCTATCTTAACGCCTTTCAGATGACCCTCCCAGACCAAAGTAATTTAGTAAGATGGGGGAAAGCCACCGAAAAGTCTTGCGGTATTTGTCGGGAGGCCATAGATACAGCAAGGCACCTATTGGTAGGATGCAAGGTGCTCCTTGATAGGGGTCATTATTCACGCCGTCATGATAGAGTCCTCGAAATCATACGAGAAGCAGCGAGTCTCTCGGTAGCTAGAGCAAAAAAAGGTTTGACCACGAACAAACGACAGGTTGCTTTTGTAAAAGAAGGGTCAAATACAAAATCGAAATCCAAGCCTTACTCCATCTTAGGCGCAGCTCCCGATTGGACTCTTTTGATGGACACGTATGAAAAACATTACAAAATTCCTGAGGATGTTGGTGTTTCATCATCCAGACCAGATATATTTTTATACTCAAAAAATCTAAAACGCGTAGTACTTATAGAACTTACTGTGCCGTGGGAAACAAACATACCTAAAGACCACACAATAAAAACTAACAAATATTATGATCTAACAAATGAATTAATCAAAAACGGTTATGCGGTTAATTTATATGCTGTAGAAGTCGGAGCAAGGGGTATACCAGCAAAATCCCTATACAACCTACTAAAAGACCTTGGCTTGTCAAGAACAACCGTAACTTCCATCCTAGAACGTGTATCCAAGGCGGCATTAGTAGGATCTTACCAAATTTGGTTGGGCAGGGGAGGAGGCTCGAGCGGTGAAAGGGAGCATTGATGCATCATAAAGGGGCCCCTTAACCTTACTCACTGGGTTGCAAGTCCCAGGCACCTCTACTTGGGCCTCTTCCACTTCAACGCTATGGACCCGGCACCCGCACGGTGAATCCATGGAATGCTAAGTAATTCGTCTCTAAAGTTTAGATATCGGACTATTGTCATACTACGTTTGACTAATCAAAATACGTATCTAAACACGTTTTCTGTATGAAGACCGCCTTTTTTATTATGAACTTTTTGTTTTTATTATTACTAGCATAAAGCTGAGCTTTGTGAGGGCTCGCGTTTATTTTAAAGCTTGATTCTAATCGTGTCATCTAGTATTAAGCAGATTAACTATGACGTACATATTTGTGTATTGAGTTTAGTTCTGTTGCAGCGATGTTATATCTTTGGTTTTCTAACAGATGGCGTTAGTAGTACAATCATATCATATCTAATGAATACAAAATTGTTAATCTTATTTTTTTTAATGGTCATAAAATTGTATTTTTTTGACAGATAACACATCTAGATATGAAGTTAAATTACTATGCTAAAGCACAAATCTATAGGTGTGATAGTTTTTCAGTATAGTGTACCACAACATCTTCTAGTTGTGTAATGATTGACAATTAGGCAATCCAGCATACTAACACATATTTTGTGATAATCTCAACTGGCTACCTCTTACGGTTCCTAAGAAACATCCACTTAGAGGTCCGACAAACGGACAGTCGAGGCGGTCCCGTTGTATAGAACTACTGTACTGTACTTTTTTAGCATAACGTTTTATATAAATTAAAATATGATGTACTTGCACAGGAAAACGTAATACAGTACGTACCGTAGGTGTAGGTACTGACTTTAGTCAGGACAGTCAGGTTGTTTACAATGATTCAAGTTCCAGAAATCGCACACTTTGTGCCTGCCTAAGGATACAACTTTGTCACACTGTTGTATATGAATGAAAAATATTTGAAGTTATAAATAGTGTATTTACAAACTTTTAGAGCACAACATTTTTCCTTGAAGCGATCCTTTCCTGGAATTGAACCCACGGTTACGCAATGGGTGTCTTACCCACTGGTCTATCAAGGATGGCTCAGATCGAATTTTGTGCTATTATTTTAACCGTCATAGGGTATGGTGTGGACTACATACTAAACTTCATCTGATTGAAGTACTGAGGGCCAGTGCCCGCCGGGAGCTCGCAGACGCAGCTGCGCACTCGCCCTGATGATGAGCATCTGATACGCTCGTAACCCGGGTCGATATATTCGATCCCCAACGTGAGTGTTTTTGCCGGTTTAATTTATAATATTTAAGGCCAAGACCGTAATCAAAATAATTTCTTATTCGGGCGGAGCTAAAAGAAATGGGCGTTAACTTTTAACTCCTAAAAATATTCATTCGCACGGCGGCACTAGTCGCCGTACCACGCGTAGTATCGCTAAAATTGTAGAGTTTCGTGAACTATTAGAAGCGGCAGAACAGAAGTGTAGATATAACAACATTTTTATCTGCAGTTACTGCGAACCGCTGTAGGGTAATAAAATATCATTACTTGTAGGTATAGAAATATTTAATAGACTAAGCGAAGCGAGGTGGAGGTCTGAGCACTGTATATTTCCCCGTCAATAAATATTGATTACCTGATAGACCTTCTTGAAATTTGGTAGAAAGATACCTCTTTCATAGTAACATAAATTGCAAGTAAGAACCTGTATGAGCTTAATTGGTTGATGGATTGCTGAGATTATGGGGTCCTTAAAACGAGATTAAATTTAAAAGTAAAAATTATATTTTAAAAACTAAAATGTAACCGACTTCTATTCCTGAAAAGGGTAAAATTACTTTTCAAAGTTGGTACCGTGTCAATTCAAAAGTATGATCTCAATACTGTGCTCACGGTACAGACTTCGACAAGTTCTTTCACTCTTTTCAGAAGTATGAGTCGGTTCCACAGAGATCTATAGAGAGGTCCTCTTACGCGGCACGCGAGACACCTATATGCAGCGTCCACGGCATTCACCGCAAATATTACTAAAAACCTGTTCGAGGTGAGTGTGCGAGTAGACTATTTTTATTAAAATGCCGTATTGTTCAGTGATTGTCTGCAAAAATCTAAGCCAACATGTAAACTACAAGAACCAAGTTGTCACCTATCACTTGTATGTATTAAAATTTCAGATATTTAAAGTAATAATCGCAAATATAGCTTGAATTATGTTAGTTAGACCATTATTTAGTTAGGCATGTTGGAGGGCATTTTGCGAATACCAGCCTGGCTAGCTACCACCCTCAAGTAGAAAATCTGTCGCCAAGCACTTAACGGTATGTGCCGCTATGTGTCCGTAAGAATCAGTATTTTGCATGGTTGTAGGGCTTTTTCGAATGCTTGCCTGGCTAGCTACCACCCTCAAGTAGAATAACTGTCGCCAAGCACTTAACGGCGTAAGCCACTACGTGTCCTTGAGAACCAGTAATTTGGCATGTTGGTAGGGCATTTTGCGAATATCCACCTGGCTAGCTACCTACCTCAAGTAAAAAATCTGTCGCCAAGCACTTAACGGTAAATGCCGCTATGAGTCCTCCAGAACCAGTAATTTTGCTTGGACCTGCGGCACGGCAGTATATATATACTGCCGTGCCGCAGGTCCATGGTTCGAATCCCGCCACGGGCTTGAGCTTCACCGCATGGTGGAAGGGCATTTTGCGAATGCCCGCCTGGCTAGCTACCACCCTCAAGTGGAAAATCTGTCACCAAGCACCTTCGCAAAATGCCCTACCACCATGCCAAATTACTGGTTCTAGAGGACTCATAGCGGCACATACCGTTAAGTGCTTGGCGACAGATTTTGTACTTGAGGGTGGTAGCTAGCCAGGCGGGTAATCGCAAAATCCCCTACCACCATGCAAAATTACTGGTTCTGGAGGACTCATAGCGGCATTTACCGTTAAGTGCTTGGCGACAGATTTTTTACTTGAGGGAGGTAGCTAGCCAGGTGGATATTCGCAAAATGCCCTACCAACATGCCAAATTACTGGTTCTGGAGGACTCATAGCGGCATTTACCGTTAAGTGCTTGGCGACAGATTTTTTACTTGAGGTAGGTAGCTAGTCAGGTGGATATTCGCAAAATGCCCTACCAACATGCCAAATTACTGGTTCTCAAGGACACGTAGTGGCTTACGCCGTTAAGTGCTTGGCGACAGTTATTCTACTTGAGGGTGGTAGCTAGCCATGCTGGCATTCGAAAAAGCCCTACAACCATGCAAAATACTGATTCTTACGGACACATAGCGGCACATACCGTTAAGTGCTTGGCGACAGATTTTCTACTTGAGGGTGGTAGCTAGCCAGGCTGGTATTCGCAAAATGCCCTCCAACATGCCAAATTACTGGTTCTCAAGGACACATAGTGGCTTACGCCGTTAAGTGCTTGGCGACAGTTATTCTTGAGAGTGGTAGCTAGTCAGGCGGGCATTTGCCAAATGCCCTACCACCATGCCAAATTACTGGTTCTAGAGGACTCACAGCGGCACATACCGTTAAGTGCTTGGCGACAGATTTTGTACTTGATGGTAGCTAGCCACGCGGGTTATCGCAAAATGCCCTACCACCATGCCAAATTACTGGTTCTAGAGGACTCATAGCGGCACATACCGTTAAGTGCTTGGCGACAGATTTTGTACTTGAGGGTGGTAGCTAGCCAGGCGGGTAATCGCAAAATCCCCTACCACCATGCAAAATTACTGGTTCTGGAGGACTCATAGCGGCATTTACCGTTAAGTGCTTGGCGACAGATTTTTTACTTGAGGGAGGTAGCTAGCCAGGTGGATATTCACAAAATGCCCTACCAACATGCCAAATTACTGGTTCTCAAGGACACATAGTGGCTTACGCCGTTAAGTGCTTGGCGACAGTTATTCTACTTGAGGGTGGTAGCTAGTCACGCGGGTATTCGCAAAATGGCCTATCATCATGCTAAATGACTGGTTCCCAAGGACACATAGCGGCTTACGCCGTTTAGTGCTTGGCGGCAGATTTTCTAGTTAGTAATATAATTATAATCAATATCATATAACTATAAAATCACCGTATCACACGTACAGTACCCTAAAAATAACAATATGAAATATTGTACTACGGGTTAAAAATCTAGGTACCTACTAAAATAGGAATTAACAATGCCGTGTCTAAACTTTTATCATCTCGCTCAATGAACTTATTATAAAGATTTTATAAATAAATATAATGAAAAGTACTCACTCAATATTTTTTTTTGATTGGGGGTCAATAATGTATAACTTGCAAACTAACCTATGGTAAAAAATATTGCATTAATTCGTAAAATAAATGCACTAAAATGATGGCGTAACGAACGGCACAGATCCCACGTCCAAACGGCCCGAGCGCTGCGGGCAGACTGATTTTCGTTGCGATTTATTCTTGCCACCAGGGAATTTTGTGCCAAAAATTCTTAAAAATGTTTTTAACACAAGTAAGTACATATTTCATTAGAGTATAGTATAAGCTATTTTATAAAAAAAGAATTGTTATCCTAACTTTAACTAATCCTCTTAAATAAATAAAAAACAGTCCAAAACGGGTGGTCGATTACAATTTATTACAGAAGAACTAATAAGTTCAAATAAAAACGAATTAACAAACTCACTAAATAAAGAACTAAAGATTACAATATATTTATTTCGCATATTTTGAGCTCATAGTTTTAGTAAAAAAAGATTCCAAAAGTGCGCGTTTCACTACGGTGATCGCCTTAAAGCATGTCGCTATCTACATCTTCACAAATATTATAAAAAGGAAAGATTTTTATTTTTGTATGTAACAAATAATCTTGAACAATTGCACCGATGTAAAAAATCGTTCTCTGTCAGAATCCTACACTATCCCTGGTGAAAATAGGCCATAGAACATTTAAAAAAAGTAGGGATCTATAAGAAAACTTCGATAATGTAACCCAACGTGTGAAACAAATGCCAAAAAAACGTTATATCGCGTACAATACGGAAATGACATCAATATCTATCTACAAACTATTTTTGAACTTTTTCAATTATGTTGTTGTCTAACTATTACAATTATGTCACAATAACTACTTTTTATGTGTTTAAATTTATAATTTTTGTTAAATACCCGTGCAAAGCCTGGGCGGGCCGCTAGTCCTTCTATATTTCTAAAGACTTAGCACGCGGTAGTGCTTGTAAACATATTTAGAAAAATGTAAGTATATCCCTGTATATATTTGTTAAGCTTGAGAAATTACAAATTTAATCTTTAGCGAAAGGTAGTTAGTTCCATATGCAACTGAACCAGTCTCTAATAATTGCTAACTTTCTAGAAAGTTCGTCAAAACCTTTATAAATTGACTAGAATAAATAACGAACGCTTATTGGTGGATGGTATTCTATGACGTGATATACAAGCGTTCCAGAAACTGGATGTTTCAGTCTTACATCGTCTATATAGTTTATTCTTATGATTGAATAGGATTAATAATATTTAAAATGAAGTGTTGAAGGAGGGTTTTGTGTTTGTTCTTTATGTACGTATGTCCGTTCCTATGTCCGCTCATAACTACTCAAAGGCTCAACGATTTTATTAAATTAAAGTTCATTAGATTCGCTAAAATATCGCGAGTGTCACCGAGAACTAAAAAGATCATCACTTACCATCAGATGCGATTGTGGTCAAAAGCGTGGTGCAAAGGTGCATTTCAATACTTTGACTAACTCAAGCTATGAAGTGTATAGACCTATATTTGTCTTGAATCAGACCCCTTTAATAGGCGCCGTATACACGAGCTATGTGCGAGGGAGATGAGCGATGTGCGAACGAAAATCAAATAGGATCGCTTCAGTTTTCTAGCCTGGCTGAGCGCAGCGCCCCTATTGGTACTTTTTATCTCGCACAACTGTGTTAGATACGCCTACTAACGCGGAATAATTCAACCTTATGCTTTAATAGGTACTTACTTTTGTAAGGCGAGCTCTTGATCATCCTGGCGACTATCCGCGACCCATTTGTGGCTACGCTCTTCAACTTGGCATACGTAAGCTTCTCCTTGAGCGTGTCTTCTTTGATGAGGTCGTCTAGCGCAGTCGCGTACAGTTTCACAGAATCGTACAAGTACGCGGCGTAGATGGAAACGAACTGCATAAAAAAGAGAACGTAGGTAACTTTAACTATGAGCACTTCTCCTTAAAGATTTCAATTATTATATTAGTTTTGTACGAGTGTTTATGAGCCATTTAGAATTTACAACATACATGAAATATGTTTGAGGCGTGAATGTGAAATGAGAAATACTGTATCCTTTTTCCTTTTAAGTGTTCTAACTTTAGAATTCAACAAACAACAATGGTGTTTTTTTAAGGTAGATAACGACTATATTAAGGATACAAATGTTTAAAATTATTAATGTAAAATTGTCAGAGGGAAATAGACGGCAACCTCTTTTATATTTATAAGCAGTGTTATCAAGTATATATTTTATGTATTTGTTTATGTTATTGT
The DNA here is from genome assembly GCA_963890685.1 of Plagodis pulveraria. Classification (NCBI taxonomy): domain Eukaryota; kingdom Metazoa; phylum Arthropoda; class Insecta; order Lepidoptera; family Geometridae; genus Plagodis; species Plagodis pulveraria. The sequence continues at coordinate 15,637,315 of OY982957.1, forward strand.
GACGGAACAAGCCCGAGGCCCACCTGATGTTAAGTGGACTAACCTCCCAAGTAGCACAAACTAGTTGCTTAAGAGCTTTGGAGCCAATCCGATTATTCCCAAAGGCGCCAAGCTCAAGCGCCAGAGCGTGCACTGCAGACCATAAGCATCCGCTTTGGAGCCAAAGGGGCACAACTTTTTGCAACCTTCATGTCCATTAGAACTTCATAATATTGGCATAAAAGTGCTACAGGAGCTCCAACTAATAATTAACACCACACTAAAGCTCTTGTGGCGCTTTTAGAATGAATGACTGGCTTAACTGAACGAATAAATCACTGATCATTCACCTTGTCTCTCGTTTATTAAAATCACATCTGTTGTTCCTGAGTCAGACATTACTGAATACAAATAAATAATAAGTGAAGTGAAGGTAAGTGTTTTTGATATTTTGTATTATATACAAGTGGCTAAAAACGCAGATCAGTTCATCGTGCAGATAGTTGATATTATTGGAGTATTTTTAACAGGCATCAACAATTACCTCAGAATATCGTAAAATATGTAAATATTATTATATAAATAATAATTATATCACAAACCTACACGATGTTGAAATTACATACTTGACTACATTTGTATTTACTAAGTTGCTGGTTCTATATTTAGTTATATTATACTACAAATTGTGATAAACCTATAAATTTCTCAAGTAACGATAAATAATTGTCTTGTAAATATGGCGTCTATGAGAAGCAGCTTTAACTTGCAACTTCAACCCTAATACTTCCTCTCTGCGCTTCAAAGCCTTAAGTTTCACTCTTTTGAATGTTCAAGTAATACCTGTGCCAATAATGCAGTTCAAGTCTTTACAATCACTTTTATTTCGTACTTACTGCAGGTATCGAACCACATGAATGGTTATTTGTTTAGAGATCCGTAGCACTCGTTGAAAATCCTAAAATATGATGATCGTTTGTAGCTGCTTCTATATTTTTCTTTCTTTCAATTGTTTAACACTTACTATGTCTTACCATGTTTTCAGAATGCCTTTCAAAATAATTCAAACGTATAATGAACAACAAAATCTATATGAACTTAGCATCTGTCCATCTACGTGGGAAAAACATGGAGTGTTACACTGGCCGAACAAAAAAATTAAAAAATTATGTAAAATAGAAGATTCAACTCCACAACCAAACTGGACTAAAATAAACTGCATTGTTAAAAGGAACAATATTATATCATACGACATTGCTAGCGAGCAGTTGACAGAAATGTTAGATTGTTCGACAACAGAGCAAGAAGCCACAGAACCCTTACCAGCACCCTCGCCAAACCTTATTGGACCAACAAAAAAACTTGAAAGTTTTAACAGAGAGAGAATATTCCTGAAGAAGAAAAAAATTCCCAAGAAGAAAATGCGCAAATTTTGGAGAGTGTTGCAATTGAAGTTAATGTATCTCAGGACAATCATGTGCCAGAACTTTCAGAACAACAGATCGTTTCCGGAGAAGAAACTTAAAAGACAGTTTAATAATCACCTAGGGTTTGTATTATAATTGTTACTATTAAGTACTTTATATTGTTTTAAGTAAGTACAAAGGTTTAAATACAGAGCGTTGTCGTCTTTATAACTTTCTTTTGTTAATTGTTTAAAAAAAAATTGCACTTGTATGGTTATTGAAATTTGTGAGTGATATCATTCGAGTGATTTAATTCGAGCGTTCTCACACGATGCCGCAAGTCGATGAAGGGGAAATCCTAACGATATTATCGATAATACCTATAAGTAGTTCATTATTTTTCAACGATCAATACTATGGATAGTCGATAGTATTGGTGCGCATGCAATGCTCTTCTATATTATATAAATTATAGATAGTATCAATAGTGACCTTTATTTCAAAAGTATTACGGTCACTATCGATCATACAAAACTATCCATAGATAGTAGATATCAACGATCGATAGTATTTTAGTATTGTTGCTTATCACTATCGATATTATTTTTCGGCAATACTAACTGACATCACTAGTCGACAGAAATCGATGCCACATCGACCCGCGCCTCGGCCCGCAAATTGCCGCGGCGCGCGAGCGTATCCGCCTCGGTTTGCGGCTTTGTGTGTGAATGCCCTAAGAGACTTTTATTACTTTTGATAATTTTTAGTTATTTAAGACACGTGTACTCAATAACTCGACATGACACACACACCACACACGCACACACCCACTCCCAAACACCATAAACACGACGCAATTTACCACTACAACAAAAATACAATCACAAAATAAATTCAACAACACAAAACAAGCACAACACAACCAAAAACACAACAAACATACAATAGCAACAACGCATAACTAGTAAGCAATGTTTTGGAGTTCTAGCAACTGGCACCACCGATTCAAATCTCATATGATGACTGTTTATTTATTTTCGCAACTACATAGTTTTAGGTAATCAAGGGCCTATTTCTCAACCGTCAGATATTTTTATCTGAAGAATAAATATGGTGGTTTGACATATTTTCTACCCAAAAGCTGTCAAATTGTCATATTTATTCGTTGGATAAAAGTTATTTGACGATTGAAAAATCGGCCCTTATAAGGTTAAATTTAGAAAGTTTAATTAACTGTAGAATAATTTAATGAGACTTCATGCAGACTTACACACTGATTGTATTGAGGTGGTACAACTAATAAGACTAAAACTTATTGCCATACGTAGATTTATATATAATGCTACTTTAAGACTTCTCCTAATAGTTTGACAGGCCTGTTGGCGTAGTTGGTAGTGCGTCTGTGTGTCTGAAATGTCCGCAATATTGATTTTTATTATTAATAAACGTGTTGTTTATGTCAATTATGTAATGTAAGGGCCAATTTTCCAAAGATCTTGTTGATTTTGATTAAAATATTTGGTCTATTTCGATTCACCATGTCAAACACATTTATATTGTTTATACTGTTGTTATTTTATATATATTTTAGAATGTACCTTCTTAAATTATATTAATAATGTCAAATGGGGCCAATTTGCCAATAAAACATGTTGATTTTGTCTCAAATATTTTTTATTTCAATTCACTAATACAATTACACAAAAGGCTTGCTTGATTGTACCTACTAGTTACAGTGTATGTAGTAAAGGAACAAAATATAAATCCGATTCATATCGTGTGACCACAAGTTTACATTTAACATCACACGGCGAACACACGTACTCTGAATTTAAAACTGATTTATAGTTGCTTTTGAAAATATTTAGATAAGAGGAGAATATTGGAAGGTCAAAAGCATTCACTAATTTATCAAATTTCTTACAACTAATATATATTTGATTTTTTTCAACTTTGATACCTATCACCTCCATTACTTCTTTTTTAATAGTTAAAAAATATTTATCTGCCCTTTGATTAGATAAAATAAAATCATTGAAATGTAAAACTGAATTCTTTGTGCTTTTTTTTACATACGGGTAATTAGAACGTGTCTGGGCAATAAATTGTTCATGATCCAAAATTTCGTACTCTTTAAGTCTTTTAGCAATTTGAGATAGTGGTTTATTACCTTGTCTTAACAAATTTTTTATTAGATATAATTTATTTTCAAATTTATATGCATTGTATGTTTGTAACGTTCCGAAACGTCGAACTTCAGCAACAACATGAGTTAATTTGTGAACGTTGCTAGTTACATATTCAATACCGTAAAAATCCTTATAATAATTCGTAAAGTATTCCAAAAGTTCCTCTGCCAAAGGTAGCAATGGAATGTATTCCTCACTAGAACATATTGTTATTGCACAAAATAATGTGAGAAAATGTTGCAAAGCATCTTTCTTTAATACTTTTTGTAATATCGCCACACCTTAATAATGAAAAAAGGTTCTAAACTCTGATCCTTTCCAATGACTTAAACTGTCCAAACCTCGAACAGCTCTATGGATCTCAGTTGGAGTTTTGCAAGAGTTTAAGAAAATATTGACTGCGTGGATATCACTCGAACACCATTTGGTAACCTTTTTTTTGAAATTGCCATCTCGCCATCCTACGAGCAATCTTTTTACTACACCCAGGTCAATCAAATGCAGCGAATCGGAAACAGGAAATGCTTCTATCATGTCGATCGGTAGTTTTAATAAAGGTGAGTCGAATTTGTGATGGTTTCCATACTTCTTTTCTCTAAAATCCTTGTCATTCCGTAGTGGACAGTTGGTGTCAGGAAATATCACAGTGTGCGAATCATGCGAATATTCTCCCACAACTGTACACTTAAGGCAACCATGTTTTCCATTGTAATTACACACACCTGAAAAAAAAACATACAAGAGAGACTAGATCCGAAAAACTGTAAACACTAGTAAATAATGACATAAACTTGAATAAACACGGCCGTTACAACAAAATCCCATAATCATTAGACTAACGAAAGAATAGTAATAAAGAATAACGAAATCTTCTCTCTAATTGCTAATAATACATTATAGTTCTATTAATAAATCAATTCTAGAGTTCGTGAGCGAGATCTCAAGCGGTTCCTTCAGAAATATGTTCAGTGTGCTTAGGAAGCGAACATACTTAATTTCCTGATGTCTAGCTAAGCACTCTACACCCCCTCTGGGCCATTTATTTATCGAAGTATTAGGTCCTTACATATGAAATTGGCGTTTTTCGTACTGGCCACTTTAATCACGAATTTCTCCTCTTTGGTAAGGAATTTCAAATTCAAATTTGTACAGCTATAGACTCATGTATTTGTGCTTCGATGATCGTCATTCATTTGTTTTTTTTCTTCTGTTTTTTTCTGTTTGCGTCACTCATTTTACAAAATGGAAAACCTTAAATATCGCATTATTTACGAGTACGAGTTCCGCCGTGGCACTAGTGCTGCGGAAACAACTCGAAGGGTGAATGATGTGTATGGCGGTCGTGTTGCAAAAGAAAACACAGTTCGTTTTTGGTTCCAACGTTTTCGTTCTGGAAATTTCGACCTGCAGAACAAGCCCCGTGGACGGCCTGAGACTCAAGTTGATAATGAAGAGTTGAAGGCTATTGTGGAAGCGGATCCATCGCAAACCACGTCCGAGTTAGCTGCAGGCTGCGATGTTAGTAATAAAACTGTTTTAATTCACTTGAAGCAAATTGGGAAGATTAAAAAGCTTGAAAGGTGGGTACCTCACGAATTGACTGAAACAAACCGGCAAACGCGCGTCGACTGCTGCGTTACATTACTAAACCGGCACAATAATGAAGGTATTTTAAACCGAATCATTACCTGTGATGAAAAATGGGTTCTTTACGATAATCGGAAGCGCTCAGCGCAATGGTTAGATCCTGGCCAGCCAGCCAAATCCTGCCCCAAGCGAAAATTAACCCCAAAAAAGTTACTTGTAAGCGTTTGGTGGACTAGTGCCGGTATTGTTCATTACAGTTTTTTCAAATCTGGCCAGACTATTACGGCTGATGTCTATTGTCAGGAATTGCAAACCATGATGGAAAAGCTAGCGGCTAAACAACCTAGGCTGGTCAATCGCTCCACGCCACTGCTGCTTCACGACAACGCTAGACCACACACTGCGCTACAGACGCCTACTAAATTAGAAGAGCTTCAATTGGAAAGTCTAAGACATCCTCCGTACTCCCCGGACCTTGCTCCAACAGATTACCATTTTTTTCGAAATTTGGATAACTTCTTGCAAGGGAAAAAATTCAACTCCGATGGGGCAGTCCAAATCGCCTTCAAAGATTTTATTGATTCCCGTCCGACTGGTTTTTTTAGTAAAGGGATCAATGAACTACCTATGAGATGGCAAAAGTGCATAGAAAATAATGGTTCATACTTTGATTAATTAAATATATTATATTAAAAATAATTCGACTTTTTGTTCCTCCCATACAAAACGCCAATTTCATATGTAAGGACCTAATATTATGGCAGATAACAAGTAGATACAGGTGTACACATACCTTTTATCATAGCTCTAGCAGGAGAATCGCATACAAATCATCTCAATGACACTGAAATTTTTCTATTTCGTATGTTAATGCCATCGTGAAGCATACTGCCCATTTCTTCAATAAAAACTTTTAAATATTCATGAAAATCTTTTGGTTTAGCTGAACCTAGATAAATTCCACAAATAATAGGACTTAAGTGAGGCATTTCAAAAATACTGCACAATATAGGCCAAAATTGTTGTTTGGAGCTTTTGTAAATAGGTACTCCATCTATGTTTACTAAAATCGATATTTTTTCCAGTATATCTTTAGAATTTTCTAAACTTTTTATAATACTATTTTTCAAATTATTGTGCCAGTATTCACCAGGATCGACGAAGTTTATTGTAATTTCTCTTGGTGTTCCAAGTAGTGAGCGTGGATCTTTAGGCATAGCGTTAGGAGTAATTTGGTTTAAAATTTGAAATAAGTCTTTTAAAGCTACATGACTACATTTGTGTTTGAGCGCCCAAATCCGTATTTGCTCGCGATAGCTGCATTTTCTATCACATTCGACATACTCTAGTTTAGATTCAGTATCGCTTTCCGAGTCCACATGATTGCATCTAGAAGAAAGAAACAAGAAATTTATTTAACTTTATTTTTATAATATGCCACACCAAGCTATAACTTACTTTTCCTCTGTAACTGTTCTGTTATCACTTATTGAGAAAACAAAATCTACGGGACCCTCGCTTGTGTTTGTTGAACTCGAACTTGGCGCATTATTTTTGTTTGTTTCCAATGAATCCCTTAAAGAACAAATTAAATGAATAGATATTTATAAATGAAAGTTAAATTACTCTTACGTTATTGAGTTTAACAAAACTTACGTGTTATTTAATATTTCCATTACAGTATTCTCACACACAGTTGTCTTTTTTAATTTCTGCATATTCTGATAAACTCTCCGTACTTTCTTGCGATATCCACCAGTCCTTTGTTTGAACTTCCATGCTTTCACATCCATATTTCTTTTAAACTGGCTCTAATATTTTATAAAATGTTGTATTTTTCCAATAAAAATAGCAGAATGTAACCAAATGAAAAGGCAATATCAATTACGCTCCTGCTTCTATTGTGAAGCCTTAATGTCGCTATTAGTAAAACAGTCGATCGAATTGCAACTTACGTCTGCGCAAAAGTACAAATCATTTCTGCAATGAAACTTTCAGCGGTAGAACAGTGATAAATATATCTTTTATACAGTTCCGTTAAAAAGTCTGCAATTAAAGTCTTTGTGCAATTCTGAAGCGTACAGCTTTGGCAATGGCGGCTTTTTAGCAGCTTTAAGCTTTAACGTACGTGTTTTAATTCTCTTTTAAAGCTATAGACGGCAAATGAGTTATAACATGCACTCTTATAAAGCCTAGAGTGGCATTTGGTGCACTTCCTGCTACCCCTAGTGATATTTACAGCTATGAGCAGTTACGGAAGCAATAGTAGAACTTAAAACCACTTTCTGAACCCCTAAAGCGCTACTGTACGGCTAAAAGTTGCAAAATAGGCTGTTATTTCCACTAGTGTGCTAGTTGGGCTCCGCCAATAACAGATGCATTTCGTCAACGACGAATTGCACTGTGCCCGTAACATTGAGACGTACAGTTGTTAGTTCTCATGTGCCTGTAATTTTACTGGCTCTCAAGGACTGCTGCCGGGACACACACGCTCAAGCAATACATAAATATAATCAACACACTGGGGAATAATCAATAAACCATCCCATTTGACACTTTCATAAAAAATCCTGTTTCCCAAGACAGGGATAGTATGATTAATGGTAATAACTACTTAATTTAGCCGTTTCTATTTTTTTAATGCCTTTTACATTACATTTGGGTACATTTTTGTTCATCACTTGTGATTGATTAGATCCAGCGCAGCGTCTCTGTTCAAGTTAATCGAATGCCTTAATATATTGCTAAACATCGGCTGTGACAAATGGTATAAATAAAAAAATTATAGTCAGTTCAAATTAATTGCCGATCTAAAGAGGTTTAAATCTTCAGGGTCCAAATATCATCTATGACAGTTTTTTTTTCTAACGCCTAATGCCAATAAAATTAAGTACTACTATAATACTAGATACTCTAGCTAGTAGTTTATATTAATATATTTTAATCTACTTACATGTTTTTATTAGTAGGATCTAGCACCCGGGTTGTTATAAGGTAAGTATAAAAAAGTATTGGAAATTTCAATGACATCAACTGTTCAAGTAGTGTATATCATACTCGCAATATGGTTGTGTTTAAAATTTCTTTAGTTTCCGATCTTAGTTTATGATACCAACAAATTGAGTACAACTAACTAACATTCACAGTTACAAGAGAGAATAAAGTATACTAGAATATTTTACACGTACCTTGTAAGTACACTACTCCTTTCTAGTGGCCTCTTAGCGGTTTATCTAAGATTTTATCTGGTGGCAACGCAAAGTATCCATCCATACAATATATTCATGTTTTTTTGTCGTAGCAAAAGAATTATTGCATCGGCACCCCGCACACGTGAGATAAGGCTATATGATGATGATAAGGCTATATGATGATGATAAGGCTCACCTTATTGAACTCATTTCCAAACACTTCAGGGAACTTAAACGGCTCCGCTTTGTTGTACGTTCGAACTTTATCCGTGAAGTTCTGGTAACTGCTGGAAGGTTCCGTAGAAACAACTACTAACAGAGATCGTGCCCGTTTTTTGAACTCCGGGGTGTTGGGACATATCAACTTTTTAGATCCCCGGTCTTCAGTCTCTGAAAGTAATAAATAAATATATAAAATTGATGATATGGAATTTTAGCTTATGTTAGAAGATAGAGTAGTTTGTGGCTATTTCTGCACATACAATGTTGCCAACAAATTGTATTTTATAGCAATCGTCGCTCTCGAGACAATTATTATGGCCAAGTTTCGTATGGGAGCATTCTTACTTAGATTATAATTTTCGCATGGTGGTAGGGCATTTTGCGAATGCCCGCCTGGCTAGCTACCACCATCAAGTAGAAAATCTGTCGCAAAGCACCTAATGGTGTGTTCCGGCAGCTGTCCTTGTGAGCCAGTACTTCTAGGTTAGCCTGAACTACATCTTCGACCACATCATCACTTACCATCGAGTGAGGTAGTGGTCAAAGGCTAATTTATCAAGAATAAAAAAAATGTATTAGAAATGAAGCAATGATGGCCGAGCGGTAATAGCTACGGACTGCCGTGCCGCAGGTCTCTGGTTCGATCCCCACCGCCGATTTGAGCTTTACCGCATGGTGGAAGGGCATTTTACGAATGCTCGCCTGGCTAGCTACCACCCTCAAGTAGAAAACCTGTTGCCTAGCACCTAATAGTGTGTTCCGGCAGCAGTCCTTGAGAGCCAGAAAAGTTACAGGCACATGAAACTTAAGAACTGTATGCCTCAGTGTAACGACCGCAATGCAAATTCGTCACATGACGAAATGCATCTGTTAAAGGCAGAGGTTAATCCGCTTAACGTCCGTAGGTGTACCTCGTGCTTGTTCCGTCACAATAACATAAAAAAACAAACTAAAGAAGTCTTACAGAAAAATCGTTGTCGTAAAGGAAACGCAAGCTAATAAATTTGACAGTCAGAAGTACATTCAAGATAAACTTTAAATATTTTATTAAATATCCATTCAATGTATCACCACGACATATCTTATCATACAAACAACGCAATACCTCTACTTATCCTATGGTATTTCCACGGATTATTCCAAAATATTTTAAATGGTTTTTTTATTTAAATTTGCAGTCTGAGAGTTTATAACATAAATATATCTATTAATTAATGAATAGATTCAGGCGTTACTTTGCGGAAATCCATTTTTAATAATAACAAATATTTTAAAAGTATTTTAAGAAAACATTTAATTAATTATTTAATAAAACACTTAAAAAATCTTTATAAAAATGATATATATCTAGTGACAATTCCACCTAATTTCCTATTAAGCCGACGTGACGTCACAAACGCCACGCAGCCAAACCGGAAGAGTATTCAATACTCAATTAAATAATTAATTAAATGTTTTCTTAAAATACTTTTAAAATATTTGTTATTATTATCTATTAATTAGGTGTGATAAATTACAATACAGTCACACGCGATAGGTGCGACCGAGCCATGACCCCGTAGGTAAGTCGAATACCTACGTTTAAGTAGGGGTTCTACTTTGAATATAAAAGACAGCGTTTACCTTTTCTTGTTTGTTTCGAATGACTATTTTTTGGTTCTTTTGGATGACATAATTAAGATTAGCAATAATACGCATTGCGTGCGTAAATCAATTCCACACGCAACACGTTTGAACATGTTGTAACATGGCGGAGAGGAACAGCTGATGCGCGCGGCTATCTAAAAGAAAAACCGCATATCTCCGTATTCGCGTAAAACGGGTATGAAAAAAAGGCAGCGTTAACTCGGGGTATTACTGTACACTAATATTATTTGTGAATCACATACGAATGAAACAAAATGTAAGCCTATCAAACTCAGAATTATATGACGTTCATACATCCCCACCATATTTCCCTAGATATATGTATATTGGTAAGGTTAATAATTATGTGGTATGCGTCCAGTATTTATGAAATATATGACGTCATCGTTTCATACGTAGGTGGTAATGTAGTAATAGCTGTAGGAGGATAATAATGACGTAGCAAAGTGTATGATCACATAGAACTGCGTCATCCCGGTATGAATATTCCTGCACGTTTTCTCTGCGGTTTACAATCGGAATTTATTCCTTACAGCCACTTCGAGCTACAAGATTCTGGGTGGGAAGGCATTGTCTAAACAACAAAGACTACTAACCAAACCTAACCTAACCAAACACCGGTCAGCCAGTTTAACAGGCCGACCTAAGATAATGCTTATGTCGTTGGGTACATACTTATCAAGTAGTTAAGCGCTTGCTTGGGCATGTAAGTCATCATGTCAACGAATATGACCATATATTCTCCTTTGGCGAAGAGTTGCAGCGACTCCATCGCCGTCATCATATCGATAAGACCAGCGGCCGAGCCCAGGAACACGTAAACTGAAAATAAAGACAATTATCAGAAATATTATTGAAAGTCTGCATGGTGGAAGGGCATTTTTGAATGCAAGCCTGGCTAGCGACCACCCTCAAGTAGAAAATCTGTCGCCTAGCACTTAACGGTGTGTTCCGGCAGCTGTGTGACTTGTGATGAAATGCATCTTTCATAGGCAGAGGTTAGTTCGCTTAACATCAGGTGGCCCTCTTGTTTCGCCACAATAACATAAAAAAAACTCACTTTTCACTAATTCAATAACCGAGAGAAATAAATAAGTGATCATTCCGGCAAAGCTAACGGCTAAGACACAGACTTTAAAAATCCATAATAGACTTAAGAACTAAATTAAAACCTTTAATAGCTAATCGGTGATTCTATTGTTCAATAAGTTATTAAAACTTGTAAAATAAATATTCATTTCTCTCGGAATATTATTCTTTCATTTGAATACATATAAGTACTTAGTTTTTCATTGCTAATAGTTATAACCTTTGACATCTGGTTGATGATTAGCGATTTTAAAATATGTGATACATGTTAAACCTAGATGGGAATCAACTGTCAAGGATAGTTGCCGGCACACATTTTTAAGTGCTTGGCGAAATATTTTCACTCGAGGGCAGCTAGCTATATCAGAATTAGTAAAATGTTTTGGAATAAAAATAAATACATTTTAGTTCACCATATTCCATGATATTATAATTAATACGAATATTCCGTATAAAATATGAATAATTTACTTACTTCTAGTCTTATTCTTGGTGTCTTGTATGAACTGGTACCAGAATCCGGGCGCGCAGCAAGTGAGCTTCTCCTCGCAGCACTTGAAGCCGTCGATCACGGGCCGCTGGTGGTTCACGGTCATGTTGTTCTTCTTGGCGTGGTTCTCGAGCGTCAGAGCCACCGTCACCCACGACTCCTCGTACAGAATCGAGAACTTGTTCCATCTGTAGTACCGCAGCAGGGATATTACAGATTTGGTAGCCTGGAAGTGTTGCAGTACTAAGAAATTGCTCCACAAACAAACGGAAGAAAAACATGTTGTAAGTTAGTATGGAACTTACCTGGGCGCCAGGCGGCTCCAGTCTTGCGAAATTGGATAATGTTGACGTTTGGTAATCAGCACATCTCTGAAAGTACACAATAACACTTTAATGAAATTACTTTTTTACTACCATATTTCACATAGATTACATTTATTACATAAATTATTTGAACAGTTTCTGATTAAATATCTTGAAAATAGAATACATAGAGTTAAAATAATAATTTCCCCTACACGTAAGCAACCTAGTTAATATAGTATGAGTAACGAGGATGCGGCTATTGTCATGTTATGTGGCCTGATTTGTCAAATATATACCGGGTATTTGGTAAAATGCTAACCATCTCTTAGGGTTGACTTCTGCTAGTCCTAACAAATAAATTTAGGATGTTTTTTTTTGTGTTTTTTATTTGTATTTGACGAAAAAGCACAAGGACAACCGATGTTAAAAGTCTCTTGTGCATGTAATTTAATATTTCATATTTTTTATTACTTAGCTCGATGTAAATATTTAAAACTCTATTCAAAGAGAGCGCGGCGCGGTCCATGTTGGGCGAACCTGGATAGGATGATTAATTTTTTAAAAAATATAAAAAACAAAAAACTTTAAAACTCAAAATGTCTGTTAGGACTAGCAGAAGTCAACCCTAAGAGGTTGTTAGTATTTTACCAATAACCCTGTATATAATAGTCAAGGGAAATGCCTATAAAAACTACACTCCGGGTTGTATCTGAAATAGTTATAATGCATGATGCATTCGCTTTTTATTACAAATTATTTTTATTATGTACGAGTAAATACCTCCTCGGAACGCACACAGGTCTTGACGTGGCCAATTCACACGCAGGTATCAAATGATTCCACTTGTAACGAATACTCACGTAAGAGATCATGGGTAGATTCCTGGACTGCGCGATGATCGCCTCTGTGTGGCAGCGGCCCTCGGGCCCGAAGAAGGCGACAACGCCCTGGCAGCTCATGTCGGTGAGCAGCCGCGTCGCCATCACCGTGTCGAACTTCGTGTCGTGCCATTCCAACAGCAGGCGCACGTCGGGCAGGATTGTTGTACTGTTGTTCAGCTGGGGAAGAATATTTAATATGGTGCACCTTATTTGTATACTAGAGGAGCTATCCGCCAAGACTCGACCATATTATTTGAAGTAGGGTCCAGAGATCCCCTGGCAAGTCAGCTATCTATCTCCGATGGCACACTAGCCATCAGTGTTTCTTAGCTGATTTGTCCGCGTTTGGAACGCATTGAATGTTAACATTTAAAGCGATCGGCGATCCCTCGAGAACGTGTCATAGCGGAATAAAATTGCCCATAAGTTTCGCCTCTTTCTTCGCCTCGAACTATGTCTATGCTTCACTGAAGACACAAGGTTTGACAAAAATAAACAATTATTATTATGATCTGTTCTTGTTATTTTTTTTAGATCATATTAAATGACATGCTTTTAGTATTAAAAGTATTCGTTGTTTAAAATTTGAGAATTAAAGAAAAAATAATAAAAGATGAGATAATACATTTTTATGTATAACTCGCGAATCGCTTCGAGCGATGCTTAAAAAAAAGAGTTCAAACGTTGTCTACATTTTTATCGCTTTTCTCTCAAATTCACAAAACTTATAGTTTGAATTTTTATGACTTAGACAACATGATCTAATCTTGTAAAATTAAATCCAGAAATACTATTGGTAAACTTTTCTCGATTGCATTTCAAAGTTAGCTATTCCTAAACATTTCTTACGTTTTTATTAAAAAGTAGTATAAGATTAATAGTACATGTTTATGGTATATGTTAGACAGTCATAATAACTAGTATTATTAATAAAGTTTATGGTTTTAATTTGATGATTTCTATATATTATATATTATTAATATTTTCTTGTTAGTCGTTTACCTTCGCTCACGGTGAGATCAACACCCAATGCGTCAAAAATATGTCTATCCCTTTTTGTATTCAAGGCTCCACAATTAGCGCTATCACTTTCTCGAGGGCTCACCACGAACTTATTATGTGACACCTAAGTGACGCCCACTCGAAATTGTATGTATAAATTCGGGAAAATTGCCAAGGTGAGGAAAAATTAGTCTTGTGCGGGAATCGAACCCACGCTATCTACCCCTTAATATTGATATGCCGCGTTCGGAAATCCCTGGGTGAACGGCTATCAACTGTTTTTATATTGATAAATAATTTAAGGATTTTTTTAAAACGTCATATTCACTTCATACATATCTACACAAATATTTGCCCGTCTGCTTGCAGACTAAATATGTCAACACAATATTCTATACAAGTGTGTTCGAAACCCAAAAAAATAAAGCAAGATGCTTTAGACATGACCCTTGCGCAGTAAAATGTACCTACTTAAGACGGTATTTTGATTAAAAAAAAAACAAAGATAATACTTATTTATTTCAACGAAAACCACAATAATACAAATACCACAACAATATAACAATACTCTATTTAATAACAGAGAACTCCTAATAAGGCGTAGAGTCAAAAATGCACGCCCCTCCATTGTTTTTACCCCTACATGTAAAAATAGTGTATAGACACCATACACGCAACCTCGCAAAGCCGATGTAATTGGTTATCATCAGTCATCGTGGTACCTATGTGTGCGATCTGGGCGAACGTGTCCGAGCTCACAGTAAAATCGCTGCACGAACATAAATTTAAAGTTTAGTGGAGGGGCGTGTATTTTTACACCGAATAATCTCTAGTACTGTACCAGCTGCATAGTCCACTACTGAACACTGTACTGTATCGGCCGGATTGTCCACTGCTGAACACAGCCTCCCCATTATGGGTTTGCCATAATCGGCAGGCGGCTTGGGGATCTCAGTGTGAGATATCAGTTTCTAAGAAAGCGCTGCTGCCCAACATCTGGTGTCACCCACGAGTAGAGATGGGGAGGTGACATTCTAGCCCGGCACGGGCTATCTATAGAAAGATCTCTAGTACTGTGTATCAAATAATATTATACACTTATCTCAAATACTAGCGTAGAACTTTGGTTATCCACCATTGGTGTTTTTTTTTACTTCAGTTTGTCCCTCATGCGGCTCGTCGTATGCTTAGGAAGGGCATTTTGAATTCACTTGATCGTGGTAGTTCTATTACCTAGGCGCAATATACCTTTCCAAAGGTATGTAACGAAGGAACGCCCCTCCATATTTTTTGAGTTTATAATAGTTGTATTACTGCATTTTTTTACTGTACGTATCACTACCATTTGCACCCACACTAAGACAAAGTGTACAAACGAGGACTATGTCCAAACAAATGCGCATCAATTTGATGAGAAGGGGCGCGCCTTCATGAATGAACAGCTCTTGTACCAGTATCGAAATGTGGCTCTTATCGCACACGTCCTTTTTAATTTACAGTTTAGTTTTAATAGCAACGAGCTAGCAGATTAACTACAAGCACATTGTTGTATTTTAATTATGTCCTTCAGATTATAAAACAAAACCAAGGAGTTTCTTACATTCTTAGTATATGATAACTAAGCATCAGATAAGAATCATCTTAGTGTTGACTGTATAGTGCGATCAGCGATGTTGCAAAGAGGCAATGACTCCGCGCTCGTATCATAAAGTACTATTGCATTGCGGGCAGGTATTTAAGTCTATGTCGTGTAAACGAGTGTGTACCTACTGTTTTTATGGGGGAATATGAGACGCGCATGTAGGAAAATATCAGCCTTGATATGTCAATAGTAAAATGCCATAAAATATCAGGCATACACTATCACATCCACAATTATTTAGAGCACAAAATATTTGCATCTAACTGTTTATGGAATAGAATGCGCCCCGTTCAAATTAAACGAGATTTGATAGATTTTTTATATTTTTATTGAAGATTGACTAACCTTTGACCACATGATGATGCAGTCAAAAATGTTGTTCAAGATAACCTGGAATTACTTTTTCTCAAAGGCAGCTGCCAGAACACGCCACTAGGTGTTAAACAGATTTTCTTCATGTGGATGGTAGATAGCCAAGCGAGCATTTGCCTTATGGCCAGATGTCTTACCATCTGATACAAAGACCTTACGTCATCCTAAGATAACAATCGGCACCGATGGCTTAACGTGCCCTTCGAAGCACAGAAGCGCTCAGAACTAAACACCACTAGCGGTCGCTCGTCTGAATCGTGGCATAAGTCTTGACTGCATAGCGGATGTTTCTTATCCTAGTTAATCAGCTAGGCAAGCTCCACTGCGACCTCTTCAAAAATGATTTATCAATAGTAATCTTAACCCACGCGCATCGTAGCAAATTATAACAATAAAATGGACTATATCATCTACTGGAGGGCCCAGAGGTCACAAATCAAAGGACTAAGTAAATTTTGTCTGTATAGGTACCTATAAATCGATATGAGTTGTTGCAATCTTTGGTAACTAACAGAATTTTCTCGCATAGTGATAAAATGTAGAGAGTTCAAATCTGGTGTAAGTAATAAATTACGTTAATGAACTTATAAGCGGCCTCAATCGCTACGCTCGCTCTTGCGTCATCCGACATACGTAACATCTTTCTACCCTATCCCAGTTAAGTGGCGTCGGTACAATGTCTTTAACAACACAAAGGACAACACTAGAGTATATTTATATGTTTTTAGGGCCCCGTACCTCAAAAGAAAAAAAAGGAACCCTTATAGGATCACTTTGTTGTCCGTCTGTCTATCAAGACTATTTTTCTCAGGAACGCGTGGAGGTATCAAGCTGAAATTCATATCAAATACTCAGGTCTACTGTCCTTTGGAGCTGTGAAAAATCAAACTTCTAAGCCAACGCAATGAAAAGATACAGCCGTTTATGCCTAAGGTTCGACACTCGCAAGGGAGTATAAACCTACAGGGTACTTCCCATGAACTCAGAATCTTGAAATTTGGTACGCAGAAACGTAGCACAGATAAAGAAAAAATTGCGAAAAGCATACATTTTTAGTCACATCATATAATAAAAATATCTTTATTAATTTTCATATGTTATGGATTTCATTTCGCAATAAAAATACCATATCTTTTACTTATTTACCTACAAGTTTGTACGGAACCCTCGAGTCCTACTCGCATTTTGCCGGTTTTTTTTTTAAAGGTCACTATTTAAAAAAGTTTAGGTATTGGTACCGGGCGTCTTCCAAACGCCCACCCTCATTGGAAATGCTATTTTTATAGCTGATAGGCTATTTTTGGACCACTACCTGGAAGTCGAAATCGAAGATGTGGGTCAGGACAACCTAGATTTACTAGCTGTCTACTATACTATGACGTAATTAATCGGTCAAAAACGACTCAACAAGCTACGCAACGAGCTCTTCGAATGTTATCGATCTATTGATAGAATAAGTAGAGTATCTAAGCCTTTTTTTTGTGATCCTGATGTTTAGCTTCCCTTCTCACATCGTTGTACGCAGTGTCATGCTGGTCATCATTGACACATTTTTCCGCTTATTTGATTTTTCAACAGGAAAATGTGGGTCAGTCCATATATATCAGCCAGGAACTAAGTACATATATAAGGTGTCATTGAAAATTTAATGCCCTTGTTTGACAAAGTAAATACTCTTAGTTACCAAAGAAATGTGCCCTAAGCAAATTTAACACGGACGAAGTCCAGAGCAGCAGGTAAAGAAATATAATAATTTTAAATGTCTACGTATATGTTAGAATCAATCTCGTTCTCGTAATTTCGAAATGTAATCCGCAGAGCACGCGTCACTGCATAAACAAAAATATTTAAATTATAGGTTTGCGTCATCGTTACCAAGTTTAAAGCTAATTGTAATTTTTTTTCTTGTTTGTAGTACAACGTAAGGTGAAAGTGTCGCTCCATCCCCATTTCAGAACGAGAGGAATTAGAGTTATGAGTCATGTCATGTTACCTTAGTGGTCAGTGCATACTCCAGCTATTGGGGTGGATGGCGTGGGTTCGAATCCCGCAAATGAGTATAATTTTTCCTCCCGTAATTTTGTAATGTTATCCGCGGAACATACGTTAATGAAAAAATAAAAATATTAAAATAGAATTGAACATTTAATCTATTTTATCAAGGATTATTTGTAATTCAATAAAATAAAGTAGAACTTTCCACAAAGATCTTCACCATTATCTCTGTGCCATCACTCGGCGAACGGGATATTATACGAAGTCATAAAGCATTTAATTTATAAATACCTACATTATTTTGGGGTAGATAACTCGATCACCTCACAAACTATGAGATGTTTTGTTTATCACTCAAAATCTGAGTACAACAGTTATCAAGAGAGAAACGTTAATTTTTACTGCGAGTTCTGAATTTGAATCCCGAGATTTTATAATTGAATCACAAGTGTCGGGTGTGATTCTAAGTTAGAATCCATAGTGAATCGAGAGATTTTAAGCATGAGATTTTGAAGCAATGATGGCCGGGCGGTAATAGGCTATGGACTGCCGCGGTGCAGGTCTATGGTTCGATCCCCACCGCCAGATTGAACTTCACCGCATGGTGGAAGGGCATTTCGCGAATGCTCGCCTGGCTAGCTACCACCCTCAAGTAGAAAATCTGACGCCAAACAAACTTAAACAAAGTCTCGAACAGAAATAGATCGTTTTCTCCCGTCGATGTACAATGTACTAAAATACATGACAAACTTTGTAGTATAATATCTACTATAATATAAAAAATCCTTATGTCATTTTATAACACTTTTACAATGAATAAAAAAACACAGAGAATATTTTTAAATTACAGGGGTATACGCGTTTTCGAAAGAGTGCTACTTATTTGGCTTTAATGGTATTCTAAATTCAAATTACTTTGTCTCAATCTCACATCAAAATTGCATTATTCTCAATGTTTTCCAGCAGCAAAAGCTGCTGTAGTGAAAAAGTACCTTTTTATCCGCTGGCGTGGAAAAGGTTTATTAAATTCGTACCTTTATAGGTAACTGTTGCAAAAGCAATTACTTGTTATGCAGGGCTGCAAAGTTGTTATTTGGCACGAGTCCTATTATTGAATCCTGTGGAAGCGAAGGATTCTAGGATTGGACCAAGAGGACAGCGATTTCAAAATATAGAATCATGCGCGTAGCGACGGTTTGAAAGGTACGAGACGCAAAGTAAATTTGCTGCCGAGCGCAACACACAACTTTTCACCAGCGAGCGAGGAAAATGCTAGGTGCAACAGCTTAAATAATGTAGCAAATCGGCGTTATAGCGAATAATTTCAAGTTAAATGTGGTAATAATTTAGAGAACTTTATTTTCATGTAGAGGTCCGAATTTCAAAAAACAATTTCGCTCTATCACTTCTCTACGTAGATTTCAAATTATAAACAACACCTGACCGAGCTAGTCAGGTGAAAAAATTATTTCCCTTTACAATACCCGTGGGGTGCCGTGTTAGAATGTCACCTCCCCATTTCTTCCCGTGGGTGTCGTAAGAGGTGATTAAGGGAAAAGTGCGCTAAATGCGCATCACACCACTTCTCACGTGGATGTGAATAGGGTGTTGTGTGCATGACACGCACAACAGGGCTGTATACAATCTTAGTACCCTGCCAGGGTTTCATACGATATGTTCTTGTGTTCCTATCTTATATTTTGTTAGCGTAAACATATTATTCCTAATATGTTCTTGTGTTTCGTTCAGTATGTTTGCAAAAACATTTCGCATGACCCTGAAACTGCCTGCTGCATTCACCAGGCACAGTTTGTATGGGCATTGCAATAGCCACAGTTTGTATAGGCATTGCAATAGGCACGCCCCCTATTACATGGGACCAAAATCCAATTGGCGAAACGTGGGTGTTTACACACCTGTGCCTAACCCTTCGGGGAATAAATTCAAATTAATTAAGCGTGATAATATGTATGTAATATTAACAACTATACATAGAGTAGTGGTGTTTACTTTTAATTTTTAATATGAATACTACTCAATCTATATATACAAAGGGAAGTGACGTTTTCACACTCAATCCCTTAACACGAAATTAAATGTAACTGAAATTTGGCGATTAGGTAGCATATAAGCTGGGACGTCAGCTAAGAACAGATTTTGCTGCAGGGTGGATTACATTGGATCAAATTGGGGCTCAGTTTGTACGAAAGTCCTAGGTTTTTGAGGTTAGTAACATGTAATTCAGTATTACTTTAAATGACATAAGATGAAAACACACTGTACTAAGCGTTCTAGTGTGTAGTAGAATGCGATGAATCAAGGAACACAAATAGGGGTTAATAAAATGTAAAAGTAGTATTTTTAAGCTGAAAACAATTTGACGTTTGTAGCAGAAATTTTCCAATGGGGCCAAAGTAAGTAACACGAAATTCAGTATGAATTTAAATCACCTAAGATTAAAAAGATCTAAGAATTTTACGAGGAAGACGAAGAAAAGAACAAAAAAAGGGGTTTAATTTTTTTTTATGTTTTATTTATGTTGGGAATAGGCAACGCTTTTTTTTTATATTTTGACCTTGCGGACCCGTGGGGTGCCGGGCTAGAATGTCAACCCATCTCTGCCCGTGGGTGTTGTAAGAGGGTAACACACCAGAATGTGGGCAGCAGTGCTTTCTGAGGAACTGATATCTCACACTGCGATCCCCAAGACGCCTGCCAAGCGTGGGGATTATGGTAATCCCCCGCCCACAATGGGTTGCTTCTATGTTCAGCAGTGGACCATCCGGCAGATACAGTACAGCAGAACTGTGATGAAAAATTGTGTTTCGCAAGGCAACAACATATTCATCGTCTAGTACCTATCTTTGAAGCCCTTTTGCCCAGGCTTCTACGAATATATTTTGAACCACTCAGTTCGATCATGATTTAATTCCAGACTCCTTCACTTCCTTATTTTTTACTATAAATACTAGCGCCAAAATAATAAGCAGCCTTGCAAAACAAATAACTATAGTGACTGACAAGTTACTCAACGTTTTTCATGGTGGAAGGGAATTTTGCGACTGCCCGCCTGTCTAGCTACAACCATCAAGTAGAACATCTGTTGCCCAGCACCTAGCGGTATTTCCCGGTCCTTGTCCAGCAGTCCTTGACAGCCAGTGAAATTATAGGCACATGAGACTTAACAACTATGTCTCAAGGTAACGGGCGCAGTGCAATTCGTAACTTGTGATGAAATGCATCTGTTATAGGCAGAGGTTAGTCCGCTTAACATCAAGTGGGCCTCGAGCTTGTTCCGATACAATAACATAAAAAAGACGTTTGAAAATTCACTCGTCTTCATGAACAGAGATGGCATGGTGGTCACACATTAAATTTGCATCTCAATGTACAGATGTTAGCTATATTGTCAACAAGATATAATACAAATTTAAGAGGTATGCATAGGGATGTGTTTGATATGTAACTGCTGAAAAGACTATAAATAGAGTTACCTCCACCTACGTACTTTATTCAGATATTAAAACAAAACATTTGACCTGCATTCGAATATTGTCACCTTGAACGGCAGACTTTTAACACAACCGTGGTTGATATTTAGCGTTCGAATACTTAACCGACTTATTTGTCCTCGGGCTATAAATAGCTGCGGAAGTATACATATCATTTTGTGCTGAACAAACATTGTTTGTCAATGTAGTTGCCTAGTTATTGCACATTTTTATTAAAACCATATTCAATTGAATCACGGATTTGCTAATCCTTAATAGAATTTACGATAAGAAATAATTTAACATAGCATGTATGTATCATCGGAATCGCTATACTCGCTTTGAAACTACATTAGTCGGAGTTATTCACGTGATACTAAAAATAGCTGACAATATTTATATAAAACATATGACGTGGCTAATGGAAAGATTAAACCTAGGAATGTTATTTTTTATTGGCTTGCACTTAACAAAATTAATACAGATACAGATAAATTTTAATATAGATTGCTAAGAGCATCCATTTTGTGTAGAGCAGATATACATTCGCGAGGCCATACCGAATGCGGACGTATGAATTGCGGTAAATGAAGATGTTGAAACGGAAATCCTTTACAGGTACGTAAACTTAGCCGCAACTGGTTAAAAGCTGATGAATTTATGTGCTTACCCTGTTAGTTCATAAGTACTTATTTAGATGAATCAAAAAGGCAAGGACACGCTCGTAGCGAAGTTTGCTTAGCTTATCTTAACCGAGTAGCAAAGTTTAGCAACGTCCGCCCCGGTCATGAGTTGGATGGGTGACCACTAGTGACATTTCTACTGAGCGTGCTCGTGCTTCGGAGGGCACGTTAAGCCGTCAGTCCTGGTTGTCGTCTTAGGATGGCAATCGTTTTAGCATGGTGGTAGGGCATTTAGCGAATGAAAATCTGTTGGCAAGCACTAACGGTATGTTCCGGCAGCTTTCCTTGAGAGCCAATAATTCTGGGTTAGCCTGAACAACATCTTCGACCACATCATCACTTACCATCAGGTGAGATAGTAGTCAAAGATTAACCTATCAGGCATAAAAAAAAAATGGTGTATTCCGGCAGCTGTCCTTGAGAGCCACTAATTCTAGGTTAGCCAGAACAACATCTTCGAACACATCATCACTTACCATCAGGTGAGATAGTGGTCAAAGGCTCACCTATCAGGCATAAAAAAAAACACATTGTTAAATTGGATTTTTTGCAAATCATTCTAATAAAAATATCACAGGGGTGAATGGTCGAGGGTTCGAATCCTGCACATGACTTAAATTTTTCCTCTCGTATATTTGTAATTTTGTAATGTAATCCGCATAGCTGGCGTTATTGCAAATATAACAATATTATAACAAATATCACAGTTCGTAAATGGAACTGATACTACTGATTATTAGATATATGAATAAGCAACTAGCAGTCACATCTGTAGCTTTGTCCGCGTGGAATTTGGTTATATTATAACAAGCTCTCTTGGGAACTACTTGACCGAATGTCTATGCGCTATATTTGATAGAATAAAACTAGCTAAGTTCGAATTAGACTCAAGCACCGAGCACTACAGAAAATACCAAAAACAGCAATTTTTTATCACTTCGAGAACAAAAAAAATGAAAGCTGGCCAAGTGCGGATCAGAAGGCAGCTACGCCTTCTGATCCGCACTTGGCCAGCTTTCTTTATTTAATGTTGTTCGTAAGATTTCAGATTATAATCACACCAATGTTACAGTTTTTAAGATAGATCAGTAAAAAAGCATTACAAAATCAAGTTCCTTGTATGGCGACATTACTATTTTGTTAAGCAATCCGCCATACTAACACATATTCTGTTGAATCAACCTGCTAACTATCATGGGTCCAAATTAACAACAAAAAAAGAAAGAATTGACAAGTAACCTGACATAATGACAGACAAACTCTCTTGCACGTAATACTACAACTGTAATTTTGAACAAAACCAGATTTTGCTGCCGGGTGTAATATTTTAGTACTAAGCGAGAGTATTTTTAGTAGTGGTGCGCTACGGGAGACGTAACTTTTGATATATTAATTACACGCTATAGTACGGTGTAAATTTAACTTTGTTAATTTCCTGATGTATAGCTAAGTTGAATATACAGGGTTACTGGTTGATAGACCAATCCCTGCTAGGAGGTTGTAGGGGATGTTATTACCGATGAATTAGTACATTATTAAAAGTTGATCATTTCTGAGGAAAACAATGTTAATTTTTTTTAAGTAACATTTAGTTAATTTATTTGATGTTTTAATAAATGATGCAATTAGACAATTTTGTACTTCCTTCTTATGTAATGTAGATTTCTCTGTAATCTTGTAACCAATTTTAGCTTTCAATATCTTGTTTAGAAGCTAAAAATAGGTAGTTTTTTTTTATAAGTTGTACCCCTAATATATTCGCTATTTATTTTAAATGATTTTTCTTTTAGAACTCATTAATTCAAATTATTAAAATTTATGATGTATCCGTCTGGTATTGCATAATGTAAACATACATTTCTAATCTTAGTGTTGTTAAGGAATGATTATTATTTCTTCCCTTAAGAAAACAATAATAAAAGTTTGATTATAACAAACAGTTTAAATATATTTTTAAACCTATCACTTTGATAAATTGAAAAAAAAATGAATATGTTTTTTCCTAAAAATGGTCAACTTTTGATTTGGGACATAATGTACTAATTCATCGATAATAAATTATTAAGTCTATTAACCAGTTACTCTGTATATATAGAATCAGTAAATTTAGTAAGAGACGAAATAGGACCGGATACATAGGCGACCTCATGTGCCAGCAACCATGCTTTACTTCATCATGAGTAGTATACCTCTTCAAGGGCGATGGTTAGCGCGCCGGAAATGGTGAGTCCCTGGCGGTCGCGCAGCTCGCCGGTTATCGAGGGCAGATACCCCACGGTGATGTTGTACTTCTTATCGACGGCGACGGCAGCGGCCGCAGGCCCGACTACGAGGCCCAGCGCCGCGAGCACCAGCACCCGCGCGCCGACCCACATGCCGTCGCCTTCACCGCGCAAAGATCACCTGAAAAAACATACATAAACATATAGCCACGCCTGTATTCCAGGAAGCGGTAAGAAGAGTTTTTTTTTATTGCTGATAGGCTAGCTTTTGACCACTATCTCACTTAAAGGTAAGTGACGATGTAGTCGAAGATGTTGTTCAGGCTAGCCTAGAATTACTGGCTATCAAGGACAGCTGCCGGAACACACCGTTAGGTGCTTGGCGACAGGTTTTCTACTCGATGGTGGTAGCTAGCCAGGCGGGCATTCGCAAAATGCCCTACCAACATGCTGTAACGACTGACTCGTAAGACAACAACCGGTACCGACGGCTTAACTTGCCCTCCGAAGCACGGAAGCGCTCAGTAGTAATGTCACTAGCGGTCACCCATCCAACTCTTGACCGCGGCGGACGTTGCTTAACTTTGCTGATCGATTAAGAACGGCTAAGCAAACTTCGCTATGAGTGCTTCTTTTTGTGTAAGCAATCATCCGCGTTTTGGTATACGTTTGCCAGCCATGTTTCGTTCCAAGTTAATATGGGGGCGAACCTACCGCCATCTACCGGAAACATTTTCAGGCTCCAGACTATTGCTGAAAATTTTCTTGTCAGAAAACTCCAATAAGTACCTTGTCTGACCCGCGTATCGAACCTAGGACCTCGAGAATACAAATCGGCACTTTAAACAATTAATACGAATAAATCACCTGAATAAATTTATTCTATGCCTGAATCAACAAAATTAATATTTTTATAAAACACTTAAAGATATTAAAAATATATCTATTGACAATTCCACCTAATTTTCCTGTTAAGCCGACGTGACGGCACAAACGCCACGCAGCCAAACCGGAAGAATTTTCGACGCGTTTCGGTTCTACACGAAGCATCCTCAGGAGGTCTTGACTCTACGAGCGCATGATCGAGAATTATTCTCTTCTTTAATATTTTAAAAATATTTGTTTTTAATAAATATGGATTTCCGCAAAGTAACGCCTAAATCTAATTATTATCTTAAGGCTCTATTGCCTAAGCTAAAACTTATTAATTGTTCCAATTGGATTCCGTGGTATAGTGATGCTGACGTCACATCGTGCAAGATGGATTTTTGGTGGGAATTATCAGTAGATAATTATTTTTAACAGACTTCCTAAAATGAAATAGGTTCACTTCGACTGTACGTGTTTATTCTATGTTTGTTACGCGATTTCTCCGCCAATTATGAATTTATTTTGATGACTTCTTTTTTGTTGGGTAGAGTACCTCCAAATTTACAAAATTACAAATTTACGACAGGAAAATTTAAGTCATGTGCGAGATTCGAACCCGCGTCCATTCCCACCTTTAGCCAGGGTATGCTCTATTCAGTTGAGCTAACAAGACAATGAGTCATACCTCAAATTTTTCCTATCGTTCTTTAACCATCGTATTGGATTGGAATCTCGTAAATTTGTGATTTATGTAATCCGCAGAGCATGCGTTATTGCAAACATAGAAATATTAAAAAAATACCTCCAAAGTTGTTTAAATTTCCAAAGGTGTCAACTGAAAAATAGTATTCGCATATTTGGATAATTTAATGGTTATTGGTTTTTGAAACTCTTGCCTATGGTATTTGAGGCGAGAAAAAATATCTTTTAGAAGGAAAGCATCATAAAAGAGAACGAAAAAAAACATAATATAATATAACAAAACACGGAACCAACAATAAAACCACTGAAAAGTAAGAAATAATGTGTGGAAGTCCGACCATGATAATGTGTAATCAGTGTTTTGCATCAGCATTGTACGACTTCAACAAGTTATTTCATACTTTAATGTTAACAGTTCCACTTTTTTTAATTTTTCTTTCAACTATTGTTTATACTTATTGTACTAAGTCAACTGAAATCAGAGGAAATCATTGTTAAGTAATGGGATTTTATCCCCCTGCTGACTAGTATTACAAATTCCCTCCCCTCCATCATCAAGCACCTTCTGAAGAGCTGCCATCTCACACTGCGATCCTTAAAACGCCTGCTAAGCGAGGGGATTATGGCAAAGCCCACCTAATAATGAGGAAGGTTTTGCTCAACGGTGGAGGATGTGGATATAAGAGTGATTTACACTGCGACCGGAAAAATCTGGCCCAAATACTATATGGGCATAATAGTTATAATTCTAACGATAGTGAACTCACTAAGAGGTAGCAGTATATTTATTAGTTTTTAAAACAAACAATTACAAATAGAAGTGTAATTAACGGTCTACATAATTTAAGAGTATATCAATTTCTTTGTAGCATCAGCTCGAGCGCCACGGGGTGTAAACCGTGGGCTACAATATGACCTAGCGAATCAAATACCAGAACGATCTGAATGAATTTACTTTGGTTCGCAAAGACCAGTGTTTTTACATTGGGGGTTGCGGTCTAGTTATGGACGGGGGCCGCAGGTTCAGATGTAATACCTCACGAACAGAAGCCTTGTGCAATAACTACCTTATGACACGTTATTCAATCATCAGATAAAAAAACAGATTGTTAAAGTATTAACTAGTTTGGGAGACCCTGCCAGAGAACTAGGATGTGAGAGCTGTGATGATCACTTAATAGATATGCGATAATCGGAGGCTATCTTGATTAATTACACACACAGTAAAAAAAGTTTTAAAACGCGTTTCTTGTCGAACATACACAGGAAGTATGGAGTAGGTATTTCGATATTTGCAAAGAAGTAAAGAAAAGAAAAGGAACGCTCGCTTAGAATAAAGAAATCTACACATTTTATAGTTATGTAACCAAAGGGCAAACTGGGCCCTAATAACATAACAACGGTACACATATTAATTTACTTTGCCAAAGACAATGCAAAAACGATGTTTCCAATGTGCCATGCCTTAACCTTATCGATTATAAAAAATAAAACATAAGAATCGACTGTGTATCTGCCAGATGTGTCCAGGACGTGAAAATTAAGGAAATTGTAAGGAATGGTCAATATGGTCATATCATAATTAACTTAAAGTAGAAATAGTTACATTAACCCCATAGTTCCAAAATAATTAAGTTTTTTATATTTTGTCTTACTGTAATTTTAAACTGCAGTGATGCCATCTATTATTTCTATATGAACAAAATGTTACGGTAAGTAATTTAGAGGTAGGCTTACATTCAAAACCCCTCCATATCAGAACTATTAAATGTAGTAGCAATCATCCCATAGCTGCCTAATAATAGGTTCGGAATAATGCACCTCATCATGTCCATAGGGATTAGCTCAAAGATAAACTCTATTAATCATCCGATAAAAATGGCTATCTGTTGTTTTAGTATATCAACCGGACCAACAACCGCAGAGACATTGAAGTATAGTTATGTGTAACAACGGGCCTGAGCAATGAGATAGCAAATGTGGCCACACTCTGTATAAACACATGAGACACACTCGTGCACATAATATGATCGATCACCTACATTTGTGATGCACTAGGTTTAACAAGTCCTAAGTCATTGCCCTATTACGTTACAGCATGTGAACGATATTACTATGTATAGTTTGATAAAGCAATAGATTATTTTATGGCAACTCAAATGATGAGTCGTGCAGGTTAAGATAATATTGAATAAGCCCTAAATTGACAAAGGCTTGTTTGGGTTAATATTTTACACTTAAGCTTTTTCTTGCATCTGTAGACATTCCCTCAGTTAGATATGTATACACGTTTATTGCAGCGCCTGCTAAACACAACATTCTAGATAAAAATATTCTTTTATACCACACCCACTCAGAAATGACTCATTGCTTGTTCCAAACGGGTAAAACGAAAATAAAATTCGTTTTTTTTCCCTTATAAATGTGCGGCGGGAAAAGTTAAGATGGAAATTAATTCCATTCGTAGCAGTGCAGCAATGTTGTATGAAATCCATACCTGCCCTGCTAGCGTTCTTTTGATATTTAGCTGCGAAAATAAAAAAATAGATTTCAAATCACATAAAAGGTTTTATATCAAATAATTAGAAAAACGAGGTGGGATTTTATTCTACTCGATTTTCCATGAAAGGAGGTTGGCAATTTTTTACTGAGAAAATAAATCGCAGCTGGTTGTTTTGTTTTCATAATTTTTGTTTATAATATATTGTGATTTAACAATACGCTTTTAATTATTCTACATAATTATACAAAATGGATATTCATATTAGAAAAAACGGAACCCTTATAGGATCACTTCGTTGTCAGTCTGTCTGTCTGGCAAGACCTTTTTTCTCAGGAACGCGTGGAGGTATCAAGCTGAAATTCATACCAAATACTCAGGTCTACTGTCCCTTGGAGTTGTGAAAAAATCAAATTTCTAAGCCAACGCAATCAAAAGATACAGCCGTTTATGCCGCCAATTTTCGACACTCGCAATGGAACCAAAACCTACAGTGTACTTCCCGTGAACTTAGCATCTTGAAATTTGGTACGAAGCAACGTCTTATAGCACAGATATAGGAAAAATTGCGAAAAACATATGTTTTTAATTACATCATATAATAAAAATGACATAACTTTAACTTATATATCTACACGATTGTACTGAACCCTCGGTGCGCGCATCCGACTCGCTCTTAACCGGTTTTTTTTAATTTTCTTTTTGCTCTATTGTAAACGGTAATACATACAGGCGTCAAACTTGCTGTGAATGTAGTAATAACTAAAGAAAAACGTTAAATTATTATTATAATTACTATTTCTGTAACTCAATAAAGGGAAGTCTTCCTGCAGCGTTTTCCGCCCTCAAATGTAGGAATTGCTTCCATGCTGTCAAGTAAGTAATTGGCTCGTAGCCGGCGACTGATTAGACCAATTGACTTGCCGCTGTTTTGACAACATGCACCTTGTCAGTCTTGGAACGTGTATCAGTCACATTTACAAGTTTCTAAAAGTTATGCCAAATAACTGCCTCATTGGTCGAGTCTTGGGTTCTATCACCGCGTCAGACAGTCATCAGCCAGATGAATTCTGTTGCAATCGTATTTTTTTTCTTTTTATTCTCGATAGCTTAGCCTTTGATCACTATCTCACCTGATCGTAAGTGATGATGTGGTCGAAGATGTTGTTCAGGCTAACCAAGAATTACTGGCTCTCAAGGACAGCTGCCGGAACACACCGTTAGATGCTTGGCGGCAGATTTTCTACTTGAGGGTGGTAGCTAGCCAGGCGGGCATTCGCAAAATGCTCTACCACCATGCTATAACGACTGCTATCTTAAGACAACAACCGGGACCGACGGCATAACGTGCCCTCCGAAGCACGGAAGCGCTCAGTAGTAATGTCACTAGCGGTCTCCCATCCTACTCATGACCGCGGCGGACGTTGCTTAACTCTGCTGATCGGTTAAGAACAGCAAAGCAAACTTCCCAACGAGCGCTTAAAAAAAATCTATAACGTATCTCTCGAAACGTAGGTGATGTGATGATACTTGTTTAAGTTTTTTTTCAACAATATAAAACAGGGTAAATATACCTACGCAATTACGATACGTGGATTTTTTCAAACGCATATATTAGTATTTGCGTCCAGAGTCCCCGAGTCAATAACCCCAGATGGCCGTGGTCTGTGGTGTGGTGCGGACACCAGCGAGCTGCCTCGCCGACTGGACAGTCTCGCAGGGCGTGCTCACTGCTGTGACACAACGGCGGCAGCGGCGGCATGATCTCGCCTTGAGATAACGTCAGAGATAACGCTCTCTCGCGCTATAAATAGAACTTAATAAAAAGGTAAAGCGGTTATCATTACATTTCTCGTTGCAACCCCTCGGTATACAGAGCGTAGAGAAATATAATGACATCTATTTGCATACGTCGTACACGATTCGTCTTATCAGTTGTCGGGTGGGACTTGGGAGCGCTTTGTTATAATTGGTCTAACCGGTACAATAAAGTGATACTTCTTGGCATGCTCGGTCCATGTATTTACTAAGATATTTTATGATGTTTTCTTTGTTTCAATTTTTTTGTTGATTGTATCAATAATCGCCACGCCTATTTCAGTGGTCAAAAAAGAGGAGGTAGGTACTAAATTCATCCGAGTGTTTTTTGTTTTGTTACCTAAAGATTTTTCACTGGGTAGACCGATTTTGATGTTTTTTTTTTATTTGAAATTTGATGCTTGCTGTGTGGTCCCATATAAATTTCATCAAAATAGGTCAAGCCATTTTTGAGTTACACTTCAATAACTGGAAAGTCTTGATGATATAGTCATTGATAGTGAATAACAATCGATCCCATAAGTAGCAAAGATCACTTAAAAGGGTGAAAAAAATTGTTTTAGGCGTAGTGTACGAACATATATTTTTTTTAACAATAATTTGTTGAAGTCGATATTATGCGCGCAATATTATGTTACAAGGTACTTTTGAACTATCATGGTACTAACTTTGACAAGTTATTTCACACATTTAAGTGCTGAAGTCGGTTCATTTTTTGGTAAAAACAAATGTTTTCACCTTTTTTAGTACTTACGGGATCATTTTATCATCAAGACAGGAAAACACCTTTCAGTTATTGGAGTGTATGTAACTCAAAAACGGAATAACCTATTTTTATGAAATTCAAATGGGACTACACGGGAAGCACCAGCTTTCTAGTAAAAAATAATCATCAAATTCGGTACACCGGAAACTTCTGAGGTAACAAACGTAAAAAAAATATGCAGTTGTGTTGAGAACCTCCTCCTTTTTTTTAAATCGGGTGATAACAACAGATTTCAAACATAATACACGCATTATCAGGGATAACTGAAATGAAAAGCACCAGCAAAAAAACATGAAGTTGGTAACCCTGTAGAGTTATGAGGTATCACAAACAAAAAATACATTCGAATTGACAACCTACTTATTTTTTGAAGTCGGTTAAAAAAAGACTTTCCTTATATGCGCATCAATCATTTACTGTGGAGGAATTATCGTTCTTGAGTGAACAGTTCTGTACTTGCATACGAGTTTAGTGACAGTTACATTTTTAGTGATGAAATTGATGAATATATAAATATTTATTAAAGTGATGAATATATAAATATTCAACACTAACAAATATAAATTAATTAAAAAATGTAAAAAACCCGACGGCAAAATATTCATTTTCGTTAACGCTTTATCGTTCCTTTGAAATTTAAACTGCAAGTTATATAATAACATAATTTTGGAATCGCTTTAAACCCTGCATTCTGAAACCCCATTCGATAGGATTTGGAAGAAAAAAAATATTTTTTACCTAACAATATGTCGTCTAAAATCCGCCAGTCTTTTTTTTATGTACCCAGTGTTACTTGCGCTATCAAGACAAATTTTACGATATCTCATACATTAAAATTGAAAAGGCGTTTAGAAATGATGGTGGAATAAAGAAACTCACAAACATACAAACATGAACCCTCAAAACATAACGCTTCTTTTTTTAGGCAGACGTGTATATTTATCTTATTAAGAGCAATTGAATAACAAAATGTTGCTTACTAGAATGCAAACGAAGCTCTGCATCGTTGACCTATGCAAATGACGCTCTATTCGGATATTATTATTATCATTTTATCAGTGTAGTTGGACTTCTTTAGTAGACTCGGACAGTGTTCAAATACCGCCATGTATACTGGAACCCGACAAATTTAATGCATTTTTACTGACTAGTATTATTTTATAGGAGCATTGACGCATGCTAAGCGAAAACATTGAACATACGGATGGAGAATTTTCGACTGTCCAGCACTCGCTTCCATAGCATAATTGGTAATGCACCAGGACGGTATTCTGGGGGTTGCGGGTTCAAGTCCCGCTGGAAGTTATCTTTTTCCATCCGTAATAATTTCAACATTTTTACTGACTTCAAATAATAAGGAGGATTCTCTATAGGACTTCATGTATTTTTTTTACTATTATCCTGCCAATTATGGATTGTTTCTTTTTTTTAATAGAGAGACGAATTACTTAGTGTTTCATGGATTCACCGTGCCGGGTCCATAGCGTTGCAGAGGAAGAGGCAGAGGGGCCTGGGACTTGCTCCCCTTCACCGCTCGAGCCTCCTCCCCTGCCTCACCAAATTTGGTAAGATCCTACTAATGCCGCCTTAGATACACGTTCATACTTCGGTAGTGATTCCCCATACATTTTATTACTATCGGTTCAGTAGTTTGGTTTAGCTATAAAACCAAATGGCGTTTCATACTTTTCAGTCGTTTTTTTAAGGTGATTATAGCTGATGAACCTGTTTTATTGTATGGGAGCCCCTTAAATTATTTATTTTATTTCATTTTAATTAATTATATTTAAAGAGAACATAAAGAGAAGAAGAAGAGAAACAAGTTTGTTATATGGAAGCCCCCCTTAAATATTTATTTTATTTTTAGCTTATTTGGTTGCTATAGCATCAATAGAAATACATCATCTGTGTAAATTCAAACTGTCTAGCTATCACCCTGCTTGAGATACAGCCTGGTGACAGACGGACGGACGGACAGCGAAGTCTCAGTAATAGGGTCCTGTTTTTACCCTTCGGGTAAGGAACCCTAAAAATAAGTTAATCTACGTTCTACAAAAATTATAATATAATTTGTTGCAGTGGGGACCATGAATACATAATGGAAATCAAAGTGTTACGAATAAGCATGGCGCTGTCATTAATAAATTAATATTTAATTATGTTCGAAGTACAAACTTTCTTCTTATTGTGAAAATTAGTTTACAAACACACTAAGTTTTAATTGGGAATAACTTTCGTCTCTTACATTGTAATGAAATCAGCAACTTATTTATAACCCAGGTCATAATTTTGTCGTATTCGTTGATAAGATGCGTTACTGTCGTATCTATTTGAAACTTGGCAATATAATTTAATTACGGTCACAAAACAATAATATGGTGCCATCAGGCTGGTATGATAATGGAAGTGGGAGGTAACCTTTGGGACTGGGACTACTTCATGTCTGTCAGTCTTGGGCTTGTTCGACTTGTCAAAACTGTTGGAAATCTTATATGGTGTTTCTATTAAATGTTATCAAAGCACGTTTTCTTCTAAGAATATCCAACTAAAATGGTGTTCTTGATATAGCATATGAGCGGAATATAAAGGGTTTACCTTGCCATAAAGTGATCAGGCAAATAACAGAACAAAATTGCATATAAATAAGAAAAATAAAAGTAGCAAGAGGTAGCGAGGATCCTAATGAGAAAAAAATACACAGTAAGTCTGCTTATGACAAACTAACGCCTTTCCTTGAGTCAGTAACAATCCAGTAGGATATTTGCGTAAATTGCTGTATTGGGAAGAACACGGTAGCCCATTAGTATTCAAGTACTATATGAGATATTATGACATCCGTGTTGAAGAGCAATACAGTTAAACACCAGGCGGCCTAAGTGCTCGTTCTCTCTAATTATATTTTATACAAAAATGTGATTGTAAGCGATTGATGAAATCGATTTAATCGGATTAATTAAAGAAGTTTTTTTTTCATTTAGTTTTAGATCTTTAGTGGTTATAGAGTGGCTAGGGCAAAGGTACACGAAAATCTCGGGAAAGACTACTGGGAGAAAAATAACTGTACAGATTATTATACTGCATGAAGAGTTGTCATCGAGGAAGGCCAATAACAAAATAAACAGCAATATATAAAGAAGGATAAAGCCGTATGACCGTATAGTACACCTGTTGAAGTATGAAATTTTTTTCAAGCAATATACCTATTAGTATGGAATGACCTAATAATTATATTTTTTATTAAGTTTTTGCAAGAGCCGGTGCGCGGTGATCTCACAATAACGGTGCATTCGTTTACTGGTGCCTATTTTTTAAAACAAGGGTAAAGACATACCACTGTAGTAGGTACTCTGCACTTTTATTAGGTGGCTCCAGAAGCAACAAAATCTACACCACACTGTTTGCTCTCGTCTGATAGCATGCAACTGAGGTCCAGAGCAGACTTTAAAATAACAGAAAAGGCTCGAAGAAGGCAAAAATACTTGAACGTTTGATCTATGACGCGGTTAGTACTTCAGTTTTTATGAACAGCTAATGGTGCCAACCAGTCTTTTCCGATTTTTATTGTCTTGGTTCATAGATCCGAAACGACGGAAAAATTCTCAGGGACGTGAACAGGATAAATGCAGGGATGGGAGAAATGGCGACTGTTCTCTACATGTAACCCATTGATGCCCATGACACTCAAGGGGGAAACTCTATAAGACAATCGTAATATATGAATCTGAGTGTTGACCAACGAAGAAGTCGGATGATAGCAGAAGTATGTGGCGGAGATGCGAATATGTGACAACTAGGTAGATGCGAATATATTATATCCGGGCAGCTTTAAATTAGCACCACAGTTTAACTATGTAGCTAACCGGTTCAACTAGCTACGGTAAGTTAAAGAATAATAGACATGCGTGGGGTGAACGTGGCGTGGGGAAGGATGGAACACATATAACGAGAAGCTGTTGAGAATAAATGATTACGGGTACAGAGGTAAAGGAAAGCCGAAAGGAGACGAATGGACAGTCCATACGTGTAAATGTGTTTATACTGACATAACCGCTAATAGGCCAGAGTAGTGGAAGAAGAGTAGCGTTGTGCCGACCGCAGGTAGCGCTGAATAAGGGCAGGTGGAGGAAGAAGACGAGTACCTCCAATAGCATGTCAGAGTGCTGTGATACATAGTGAATTAGTAAGTACGTTTCGTAAATGTCGCAAACGGAATAGTCCGTAGCGGTATCGATCTCGGCGCCTGTGTTTGGTCTGCCGCACCCGACCGCACCTACCCTCGCGTTAATAAAATCGACCACACCGTGTCCCCGTCACTTATCGGCACACAATTGCTTATTGTATACTCCAAATTTATCTAATCTTGCTTGACGAATTTCGTGTAAGTATGGATATAATTCCGTGGATCATAACGTGCATTATATCGAAAACACATTCTGCCTTAGTTCCCTAAATTTATTATATAAGAGTAATTTGTTAATAAAGGGTTTTTCAACAAGAACTTTGATATCTAAAACAAAATAAAACAATGAATTTAGATGAAGATAATTCAAATTTTTATTGTATTACGAAGAGAAAAGTTGGATGTGATGAAAAATGATATCTGGCAAATGTCCACCACGAACACGCTGACAGATGTCGATTCTTTGGCAAAATGGCGGGTCTATTTCGTTAATCACATGACGGATTTTGAGTTTTAAGGGTGCAGTCGATTCGATTGGCTCCGTATAGACTCTGTCCTTAACATAGCCCCACAAAAAAAATCCAGTGGTGTTAAATCACACGATCTGGCTGGCCACTTAAGGTTGAACTGGCCGGTCGCTTCTCCATACAAACGCCATAGGATGATCACTCCCTTATTTGAGATTTAAGGTCCAGAATTAAGCATAACACCGATTGATCTCGTCATTATCTAGGCTTGTATGATGCCGAAATTTTAAAAAGATTGTTAAATTGAAAGTTATTAGCCTCGAACATTTTATATGAAAATGTTTCAAAGCTCATAACTCTCAACTTAATTATCTTATTAACATTTCGGTATCATAACAAGCCTAGATAATGAGTAGATCAATCGGTATTATGCTTTGTTTTGGACCTAAACCCTCAAATAAGGGAGTGATCACCCTACCGCGTTTGTATGGAGAACGGGCCGGCCAGTTCACCCTTAACCGCTGAATTTCGTGAAACTATGCAATCGGGAAATTTCATTTGCAATAAATTTATCGTTTCATTGCCTGTGTGACATTTGGCACAGTCCTGTTGAAACCACATGTCAGTGATATCCACGTCATCAATAATAAGCCAAAATTGAGGTTTAACATCTAGAGATAAATATGACGAATTTTACGAAATGTAGGTAACTTTAACAAAGCCACCATTTTCATAGTGGATTATAATTATTATAATGCTATTTTCGAGCGAAATTGAATTCATGGTAACAATTGCCAAAGCATCTACTACGAATACGTCACAAACTAAATGTAAAACTGTCATGCTGTTGGTGTTGTCCCAATTGAAAAACAAAGTTCTTGTTGAAAAACCCTTTACAAGGCTGCAAAGTTGATATTTGGCGTGAGTACTGAAACCTGAGGAAGCGAAGAAAACTAAATAGAATACTGAGCGTAGCGTATGAGACCCAAAATAACTTTGCTACCGAACAAAATACACAATTGTTCGCCTCATTCTAGCGAGGAAAATGCGATATGCTAGAAAAGCAGCTTAAAATATTAATAAAGTAATGTTAAAAATGAGAGTAAAATTACTAAAATAGTAATTGAATGTATTATACCAGCCGGATTGTCCACTGATGAACACAGCGTCCCCCATTTAGGGGGATTTGACATAATGCTCACGATTGGCAGGCGTCTTGGGGACCGCAGTTTAAGATATCAGTTCCTCAGTACTACCGCCCGGTATTTTACCTTTAGTCGCCGTATTTTTTTTTATTAGCTTACATTTACTTCAACTAACTGTACTGGTACTGTAGTTTTCAAGAAATATATACATGTAATGTGAGGAGATAAGAGGTACTTTGGTGAAGTTTTGTGTCATTTATGGAGAATATCTCAAATCCTTGGTAAAATTCTTGTATATGTATATATATGTCACCGGATAATTGTACGACACGTTAGTTTATAAAAATCTAGTGAGATTATAAACTGTCGATAGATTGTGAACGAACATTAAAATTTACAATCTACCGCTTACATTTTCGTAAGATTATAAACTATGTCGAGCTGGCAGTTTATAATCTAACTATATATAACCCGTCAGATTACAAATAAATAAACCAATTACTGCTCTGTCTGACAATATATCGCCCGCGAAATAGCGAGCGTGCCGCGGCAGCGGCCGGCGATGCGCCACAAGAATTTAATTTTGGTGATCATATACAACTTTTGGTGATCATTTACTATTTTTGTTTGTTATATGGTACTATATCTGGTGGTTAGTTAAACATAAGCCAAAAAATAATACATTAAAAACCTGTACCTACGTATTTTGCGTATGGCCACTGTAATACTTTCGTACATCTATGGTAAATTGTTGTTGATCAACATAATTACCATTTGACGGCTGGAAATGGTCAGTATATAATCTTACGAAAATGTAAACGTTAGATTGTAAATAATTTTAGTTTCCATTCACAATCTATCGACAGTTTATAATCGAACTAGATTTATTATAAACAAACGGTTAGTACAATAAACCGGGGACATATATGTATGTATATAATATAGAAAAATTAAAATGGCCATAACCGAACTAGCACATAGTTAATTAGTAGTCACATTTACCAAACGATACAAATTCACAGATAAAATCACAGAAAAAAATATTAAAAAAAATTTAATCAACTTAAAAATAAGAATTTTACGAAGATTATGAAATAATATTTTTATGTAGGAAATATAAATCTAATTATTATACACAAAGTCTTTGTAACACTATCAAGATTAGAAGATATGTATATTGAATAGCATAGCATACTGCATCATAGTTTGGTTGATAAGTCCCTATTCTTACATCTCAGTGTAAATATCAATTCAGGAACTTCGGGTCCGAAAGCCTTTTGTAGTAAGAAAACGTGCGATCCGAACGAAATATCAACCTTTATTTTTTGGGAGTAGTTTCCTACTGGTATGCAAGGTTAGTGTTTAGAAAACTGTTGCATTGTAGTCTACAGAAGTCATGTCAAAACTACAGCACTGCACCAGTATCAAGCCTAATGCTCGGGCTAATAATTAGGAAAATTATAAATAACTAAGTCTGAGATATTGGCTTTTTTTTTATGCCTGATAGGTTAGCCTTTGGCCACTATCTCCCTTGATATTAAGTGATGATGTGGTCGAAGATGTTGTTCAGGCTAACCTAGAAGTACTGGCTCTCAAGGACAGCTGCCGGAATACACCGTTAGGTGCTTGGCGACAGATTTTCTACTTGAGGGTGGTAGCTACCAGGCGGGCATTCGCAAAATGCCCTACCACCATGTTATAACGACTGCCATCCTAAGACGACAACCGAGACCGACGGCTTAACGTGCCCTCCGAAGCACGGAAACGCTCAGTAGTAATGTCACTAGCGGTCACCCATCCAACTCATGACCGCGCGCGACGTTGCTTAACTTTGCTGATCGGTTGAGAACAGCTAAGTAAACTTCGCTAAAAATATATCTGGCTATCTTATAAAACTAGAGAACACATTAACAAACTCAGAAACAAATGCTCTTTTACCGCGATCTCAATGCCCTGGCTGTCAAGTGAATGACAAAGTTGCTGGGCCATCCCTGTGGTAACACCCACGGAAGCAGACTGGATCGTGGCGCAGACCATGGTCACGAAAGAAAACACAATATAGGAAAAAGACATTATCTCCACACAAAGCGCCTGGTTTTGATGGTATCTTCTCAGTCCTATTTGAATGAATGAATGGGAGAAACCATCATAAAAAAGCCTACTCCTTATCTTCATGGCATGTATAGCACATCGACATATATGCTACTTGCATCGATATATATAATAAGGTTCCATTTACACAAAAGCCGGAGAAAAAAGCTATTATACTACACAGATGGCTAAGGCTTACAGACTAATAAGCCTCACGTCGTGCCTGTGTGGATCACTTTGCACATGTGGTCTTTTTGGGTTTTCCATGATGTCAAAATCAATGTTTCCCAAATCTCACTCATACAATTTACAACTACAATATTGGCAAAGAATTTTACAATTTGTATATAACTTTTGACCAGCCTCAAAGGTGTTGTTATGGTTGAATATCAAGATTTGTACAGAGTACATAAAATGTATAATCGATATAGATGACATTATCAATTATTGGTATATCACCGCAGCTCTAACATATATAAAAAACTTACAAAATCAAATTAATACTTTATAAACTAAAATCTAGGGTGACATTATATTAAAGAGAACTATTATGATGAAATATAAATAACCATTATTACAAACTTAGTATATAAAATGTGTGAAAATAATTCCCTCTTTTCGAAAACTTTCCTGTTTTAGTAGAGCAGCCTAACATTTATTTTTGAAATAAAATAAATGAAACACCATAATCTTTATATATAGATTATTCAAGTTCACACACTCATCACCCGTACATCTAGATCGGCTGTGCGAATTTACTCTAACACCAGGGGTTAATGAGAGTAAATATATATATCGATACCGTGGGGTAGAAAGGTCGTAAAAGCCACTTTTGACGAAAAAAACGTAAAAATGACTTAATAATGCAGTTTTGTTCAGTATTTTTCGCTCCATCGATCTGTATATTTAAAGTCTCGAAATTATAAAAAAAATGTCTTTTACCCCCCGGTTTTTTATATGTCCTAAACAAGTTTTGAAGTAAAATAATGACGTAAATTCCATTTCAATCGTAACTTTTTAGTAACTTGGGCGTATCACTATCGTAATCAAAACAGTTTGACTGTAACAGTGAATTGAATTGCTTTTACGCCCTTTTGACTTTGTTAAAAATACTATTATCCTTTTTATGCCCTGAAATATCTGTGCATCTGGCTTTTTACTTGTGTGCAAAGTGGTGAGTTACACAGTTTGCGAATTTGTAATAAATCAAAAATTCAGGCTCACCTATTGCCAATTTAATTCTACAGAATTATCTTTTCACTAATAGCTGATTAGAAACATAAGTTTCGACATTATGGCCTTTGTAATAACGTATTATGTTTCATGCCCATTTTAGGGATAATCCATTCAGTATTGCACTTTTTCTTAAACATCTAGTAGTTTCTAATATCAGAGCGAGATGAATAAGTGCACTGCGCGATGTCACTTCATTGCACGTGCTGGCTTGTTTTTTATTGTTTTTCTTCCCCACAGTCTTTGTTATTGCAAAGTCGTAATGAAACTTAGTTATTGGTGGTGAATTTTAGTGTATAAAACCTTAAATTCTTTACAAAAGATAACAAAAATATTTCAGTCATTAACGGGATACTCACAAAATCGTAAAAAAGTAAGAGTTTACTTTACTTTTGTTAACGTGTATTCTCTTAAGTTTTAGTAAGTGCTAGTTTTTAATTTACTACTTTGTTAGGTACTTATGTGCCTACACTGTATTTTCCTATAAAAATAAGTATGTTGCTTAACTTTTGCCTGAGAGTTAACGCGAGTGCGTAACCTAATAATTATAGGGATTTATGTAAGTAGTACCTGTTCTGAACCTCCCGTGGGGTGCCGGGCTAGAATATCACCACCCCATTGCTACCTGTGGGTGTCGTAAGAGGTGACTAAATCTACAATACCGGAAGGTGGCAGCAGCGAGGAACTCATCAATCAACAACGGCAATTCCCCCCTTAATAGGGGAGGCTGTGTTCAGCATTGGATAATCTAGCTGATACAGTACAGTACCTGTTTTGAAGAAAATACCTGATTCTCTAATGGGCAGGAGAAGCTTGAATTATGAGTATTTCATCAACAATGAAGAAGACCGCCAGAAAGTTTGCCAAAATTCTTTACTTCAAAAACGTTATAATAATAATTGTACTTCATACGTTTGTTCTTGTTTATTTTACTTAATAAATCTATCATGCATGACTTGAGATGCTTTTTTATTTATTTACATTTAGTAAGCATAGCTATTTAAGCCCCAAACTTACATAAGTAAAGTAAAATAATTGTAGTTATGCCCTTATTACAATACAGAAATCGGATTTTACAGGGCGTATCCACAACTTTTTTGTAAATTTTAGGTCGTAACTCCAAGCTAACTTTTAAATTACACAGTCTATTCAGATTATAGTTTTTTCGTTATAAAATACATTAAAACAGAAATATTTTACAGTATTTGGTATTATTATAAGTCTAAAATTAAAAAAGTTATGAATTTTTTTTCTTTTTTTTCTGCGTTTTTTGCTTCTCCTGAAAAGTTTGTATTTTGGCTTTTACGACCTTTCTTCCCCACGGTATCGATATGTTTGTTTGATTTAAGAAACATCTCAAAATAAGGGGAATACACAATGGCATGTTGCAAACTTTCAATAATATTCTGCTTCTATTCACGGATGCTAGTTGCAACATATTCTGCGGCGCGATGTTCGATCCCCACCGCCGCCTCGGGCTTCACCGCATGGTGGGAGGGGATTTTGCAAATGCTCGCCTAGCCTGGCTGGCTAGACAACTTAAAGTGGAAAATCTTTCACTAAGCACAACACAGCAGTGTATTCTGGCAGCAGTCCTTGAGAGCCATTAAAATTACAGGCACATGAGACTCAAATGTCTCAGGGTGAGAGCGGCACAGTGCTGTTCGTCACTTGTTACGAAATGCATCTGTTATAGACAGAGGTTCCCGCTTAACATCAGGTAGGCGTCGTCCTTGTTCCGTCACAATCTTCAGAATTTAGCTAATTCAGGTTCAGATACTGAATTGGGATCCTAACTTTTAGTTATGAAATAGAAGATAGCCTCACGGTTATGGCTATCTTCTGATAATCTGATGAATTTACGACAACAAAAAAAACGGTGTCAATTCTTTTGAGATTTCGCCCGAGAGATGCTCTATATAAGGGGTGAGAGAAGTACGGCCGGCGGGATATCTCCGGCCCGAGGAGGCTTTAATCTGGCCTGCCAACGTCCCTTCTAAAGTATTGCCCTCAGAATGGAACGTCACCGGTTTGTAAGAAGAAACTGAACAAATGCTGCCATGTGCATTGTTGTCAAACATTTTAAAATCGAGTTTTGGGGATTTTCATACCACGCGTGGTTCGGCCCGCGGTTGAGGGTTACAACCCTCAAGTACAATCAATCTATCGCGAAGCACCTAACGGCGTGTTCCGACAGCTGTCCTTGAGAGCCAGTAATTCTAAGTTAGCCTGAACAACATCTTCGACCACATCATCACTTACCATCAGGTGAGATAGTGGTCAAAGGTAAATTATATGGTATAAAAAAAAACTTTATACTTACTCTCACCGATATAATTCAGCCATGATTTGATCTTTTTACAAATAAAACACATAAATCAGTAAACATCTAATAAAATGATTAGAATTGAACACATACTGGTTTTTTGTTTCAATAGGGATAATGTTCATCTTGCCCTATTAAGAGTCAATAGATACTTATACTCTGGACTTGTAGTTACTTCTAATTATAATTAAATTATATTGCTAAGGATAGAACCTTCTCTGCACTAAGGACAATTGAAAACTTTGATAATTTTATATTGTTGTATAATGTCTTGGTATGAAAAAATACAATGTTTTCTTTTATTTATTCTGTACATCTACATCCAGCTCCACCAAATTCAACAAATAACAACTAACAGACACCCAGCAACTATTATAGGTTAAGGGTGGTGGCACATAAACAATATAGAGAATATTACATCAAAACTGCAAATTGGGTTGTTTCCAATAACCAACTGCTCCACCTTGAAATACAATGTATGTATTTTCTTGAGGAGTACCTATATCAAATCCAATTAGTCTTAGAAGGAGATTTGGACGGCCAGTTCCAAAGCAAGATGGAGTCGTAGATTTAAGGTGGCCAACCACAAATGGCGAAAAAGTGATACTGATATTCCAAATATGATGCTCATGCCTGTAGAGGTACAACAGCAAACTGCGGTGGCATTCTTTGCATAACATGACAGAAAAGGTGGGTAGATAATGTTCCATGACATCACAAATTTTTGAAGCAGTGATGGCTCAGTGGCAATGGCTATGGACTGCCGTGCAGCAGGTCCATGGTTCGAATCCCGCCACGGGCTTGAGCTACACTGCATGGTGGAAGGGCGTTTTGCGAATGCCCGCCTGGCTAGCTACCACCCTCAAGTAGAAAATCTGTCGCCAAGCACCTAGCGGTATGTTCCGACAGCTGTCCTTGAGAGCCAGTGAAATTACAGGCACATATGAGACTTAACAACCATGTCTCAAGGTGACGGGCGCAGTGCAATTCGTGACTTGTGACGAAATGCATCTGTTATAGGCAGAGGTTAGTCCGCTTAACATCAGGCGGGCCTCGTGCTTGATGCGTCATAATAACATAAAAAAAAAAACTGCGGTGGCATTATTTGCAGAACATGATAGAAAAGGTGGGTAGTTAATGTTCCATCAAGACATATCACAAATTAAATCAATTTCTTCCAAGAATTTGAATATTATGATGAAAAATCCACAGTAACTACAGCTAATGGAGACACAATCAGAGCAAAGGCTAGTGTCATCCATAGTTCACACAAATGTGAACGGAAAGATAATACTAATAATTCTACATGATGTATAGCAGGTATCAGCAGGCAACCTTTGGAGTGTTGCGTGCCAAACTTTACAATAATTATGCAGTCGTGGGCCAAAGCAAGAAAAAATATTTTATTACACGACAGCCCAAAAAAAGGAGTGTTATGTTTTCAGGGTTAATGTATGTATATTTCACCATAAGAAGAGGCGAGAGGGGCCTGGGACTTGCAACCCTGGAGGTTCCCTTCACCACTTGAGCCTAACCAAATTTGGTAAGATCCTATGATGCCACCTTATATACACATTCTAGGATGGAAGTTATGGTTGTTCTTGGTAGGCCAAGGTCTTTAAGTGGGTTATATAGGGATTTCTCTGGTATACCCTTTGCTCCAACTTCTACACCATAATGTAACCGTTTTTTCTACAGCATAACAAACCACATAACCGTTTTTAGTTAATTCATTTGTTCGGTCATATTTGTTTGTTTTTATTGTGTGGTCTGTAGGTATGTTTGTTTCCCACCCACAGTACAGCACAGTAAGTTCTATAAGTACTATGGATTTTAGATTTTTTGAGTTTAGAAATATGTCTGGTCTGGAAGACGAAACACCAA
This sequence comes from Plagodis pulveraria, assembly GCA_963890685.1. Classification (NCBI taxonomy): domain Eukaryota; kingdom Metazoa; phylum Arthropoda; class Insecta; order Lepidoptera; family Geometridae; genus Plagodis; species Plagodis pulveraria. The sequence goes on from OY982957.1 coordinate 15,681,693, forward strand.
CATCCTCAGGAATTTTGTAATGTTTTTCATATGAGTTCAATGATAAAATATTTAACGAAAATAAATAATTTGCAGTAGGGTGTTTTAATTCCTTTATTGTTAATTTTGTCTTGTAAACTATACATTTACTAGGTAACTTTAGAAGTTAATTCACATGTAACTGTTAATGTGATACTTGATTGTGAACTTCGGAAACAAATTCCATTTTCCTAAAGTCGGAAAATCTATTAATTATTTCCACAGAAAGTTAATTTCGATAAATTTCAAAATTTCTGGCAGGCTGGCTCAAAAACTGATACGGGCCAGATCTGGCCCGACAGCCAGACATTGCCCACATATGATCTATAGTGTACCAATAATCACAATTAAATAAAAATCTACAAAGTTGTTTCAAATGGAATGCAACTACATGTATTTATTATGTAAAATGGGAAAGAAATAAAGATAATTGGTAACATTGCCTAAAGGGAGGATTGTACAAATTTGGTGTCAAAAATATAGTATACACAACCAAAAAAAAGCAGAAGTATTTATGACAATGGCAAGTCAAGTGTACCACGAAAGACTCGGTCAACAAAATAAAAGACACATCAAAGCGTTTGTGAAACAAGAATTGTTTATGAAATAGCCCTCAAGAGCCTAATGAGCTTTGCAAAGGCTGCATTAATGGTAAATATAAAAAGACAGAATAAGTTTATTGTAGACCAAGAGCAAGTAAACCAGGCAATATGTTACAAGCAGATGTATGCAGACCAATAGAACCTTGTTAATTAAAAAGTGTCAATACTCCCTGATCACAAACAATGATTATAGTAAGTTCCATTTTATATATTTATTTTTAAAAAAATCACAGGTTCTAGAAAAGATAAAACAACTTTTACCTAAGATAAAGACTTCGGGAAATATAGTACAAAAGATTTTAAGTGACAATGGTATTGAATTGACTAATATGAGAATGAATGATTTAATTCAAAAATTGATATTTCGAAGGTTCGTATGCCCCTATACTCCTCAGCAAAATACATATATATATATGGAACTATCTATGCATCCATCACTTTGTACTCCAAAGAGAGCAAATTTATGAACATCAATTTATTTCCCAGTTTGCTGGTTGAATATTTTACTGTTATTCACGGACATTATGGAGTATGGAGGTCAATCTTTCCATTGTGGTAGAACTCGGTTACTAACTAGCATTGTTAGAATGACAATATCAATCAGACATTGTTACTAACAAAATTACTTAGTAAAATTGTAGTTTTGATATGGCCTATTGAATATTTAGTAATTGTCCTTAAGTCTAAACAGGCCTCTTGGCCACTTTTTAATAGTGCGAGTGGCCACATTCACAGTAAGGGGCAAATACCATGAGCCAACAGCAACTTCTGAATTCTAAATAACATGTATGTGCAACAGAACTGCCATTTTACACTGCAATCCCCAAAATGCATGCCAAGCGTGGGGATGAGGCAAACCCTCCTATTGGAGGTATTTTTTAAACTATTAATGTTGACGATGATTGGATTTCCAGTACCTTGGAACAAGTTAGGTATAGTAAACCTAAAAGTTACTATAAACATTTCAACTATATGTATAAAATTTATTGATAGTACATTTACTTACCATGAATGTTAAATTATCCGTAGTAAAATGTCTTTGTTTGCACTTTATACACTCATTTTTCATCACAATATCTTTATATTATCAGTTCATAAAGCACTTGATAAATGAAAGTATCTCACTCGCTGTAAATATTCACAAAAATGTTTACAAAGAATTCAAGCAAGACTCATTGCATAGTGGTAGGTATACCTACATATAGCTTGAGTTCTAAAAATACATCAACAAGATAAAATTGTATGAATGTGCTAACTTAAAAACAACACAAAATAACTAGTGTGGATCATGAATATAGGTAGATAAGCTAATACCGAAGCTCAAACAGTGTCAAAGAACAAGTAGGAGTTAATTTAAATTCAATTATTATGATGAAAACTTGATCTGTTATTCTGGATACATATAATTACTCTTGTGTAAATATACTTTATACTAAGGAGTGTAAAACTGATATTGTAACTAAGGTACCTGTTATGCGCACAGAATGGCATATACTATTGAACTCAGTTGGTACCTGCGCTACGAGCTCCTAGGACACAAAAGAAGCAAGTTATATGAAACACAGGAATTACATGTTATCACAATATCACTGGACCTTATAAAATCTTCAGTTCTTACAGTTTAGCCTGCACGTTAACTACAAATCGTTTATCGTAAGATGATTTCAGAGCCACAAAGCTTGTCTGATTGTAATTTGTAGCACACGAAATAGCACACAAGATTCACTACGCAAATTATCCACCACTGTAAAAATTCGACTCGACACTCGTATGTTTGACAAGACAGACAAGTGAGACAAGGCACTGTCTTCTACCACAGACGACGAGATACCATTTCATTGTTTTCGATAATTTTGTTCATATTGTGTCTATGGTTCATATGAAATGTGGATCCATAGACGCAATATGTAGTCAAAATTATCGAAAACAACTCAAATGGAGTACGGCCTACGTATAATAAATACATTCTACTATGGCTGCCTTCCGTTTCACGCCAAAAGCGACTTTATCGATTATTGTGACAAGAAGCTCTAACTTACCGCATTGTCTCTGTTCTGACAAGGGTGACAATAAAATACCTTTTAGAGGTATACATTCTAATTGAAAGCCCATAACTGAAAACATTGAATCTGTCGTGATATTATTATTGTTAGTATTATTTTATAGGAGCATTGACGCATGCTAAGCGAAAAAATTTCTATTATTATTGTTGTTTTAGCTAGAAGTGCACTTTCTACATTTGTGCAGCAAAGGTTGCGCGTATATCGTTTTCGGTTTTCTTTTCAAAATACGAGTGAAACGATTATAGTCTGGAACTCTGTTATTTACAGACTTTAGAAGCGATACCAGCCCGGCTAGCATGCGCGCCACGAATAAGTTTTGTCTACTCTTTATCTCGTGTAAAATAGACATATCGCAAGATGTCTACGAGTGCTAACATGGCAGGGCAAAGAACTCGTCGTGGCTACTTGTCCACCATGCGCGCTTCAGTTTAAAAGATTTTTGACACTTATCTGCGAGTATTTGCGTGAATTTTCTCTTCCCACTTTTTGAACACGAGATAAAGCTGTAGTCTATCTCTCGGGTCCCAGTATATTGGGGGCGATCGACGATTTTGTACAAATCTACTTTCCGTCTAGTGTTAGCAGACCCGTAATATTTGTGTGTGTAATCAATACACACACAAATATTACGGGTAGTAAGTGTGTCGTATGTAGTATCGTAATGCCAATATACTACTTGAATGTCTTCAATTCAACTGACTTGTATTATAGCTGAGCCCCATATAACTCTCCTTATTTTGGGCAGTCATGTAAAAATTGCAATGTATTTAAATGACTTAATTAAGTTGAGCATAAATATCTATATAAAGAAAAATAAAAATAAAATTACCTGTTGTATTCAACGATGTATTAGTTTTCCCTCTGAAGTAAAAAAAAACGTTGTAGGCACATTACTTGAATTGAACTTATAAAAAATGGTCGAAATGGCACCCGTACCTCAAACATGGTAATGTGAACTTGGGTGACCTCTCCTGATTGAGTCTCAGTAGTATGCGTATGTGGGTCTACTGCATCTTTTTCTTCCTGTCTTTGTCATTCATAAAAACCTATCATAAGCTATGTTAGTGTAGCTGTATGCAATATGTGCTTGTATTAGTTTTTCTCCAAATTATATCTTCATAAGATTAGAGCGTACACTATCTTTCTTCTTTTACTTAAATCGATGGTTATAGGTTAATTAAACGTAGCTGAACATTATACGACAGGTTTATTCTGTGCTGTATACTACTATCTATTCTGTAATAGGAACATTTTGCGAATATCATATCTAGCGAAGAATAAAATAAAGAAAACGTACTAATAGTAATGATTAGCATGGAGGCATGGGCCTATTTCTATAATGCCGGGTACAGACCAAGCGAACGAGACCGAGCGAATGCTAACGAGTGTGTTTTGCCGATCAATACCGCACGCTCGCTCGCTTTCGCTGTTGTTTCCACACTAAGTGAACGCATTGAAGTTCATCGACCATCGGCGAACCACGGCGAAGCGATACTCACGTAGTGTTTTGGTGATCATGAACAACAACGATCTTCAGTAGCTAGCGCTGCATTTATTGAGATAAACGAAAGTGCTCGATCTAGAAGAAAACGGTGGCGCTGGTGGATGACGTCGTTATTACAAGCAGGTTTTTGTATGATGGAACCCAACTAATGAACGACTTTAGAAGCGCTCGTAGCGAAGTTTACTTAGCAGTTCTCAACCGATCAGCAATGTTAAGCAACGTCGCGCGCGGTCTTGAGTTGGATGGGTGACCGCTAGTGACATTACTACTGAGCGTTTCCGTGCTTCGGAGGGCACGTTAAACCGTCGGTTCCGGTTGTTGTCTTAGGATGGCAGTCGTTACAGCATGGTGGTAGGGCATTTTTCGAAGGCCCGCCTGGCTAGCTACCACCCTCAAGTAGAAAAATCTGTCGCCAAGCACCTAACGGTGTGTTCTGGCAGCTGTCCTTGATAGCCAGTACCTCTAGGTTAGCCTGAACAACATCTTCGACCACATGATCACTTACCATCAGGTGAGATAGTGGTCAAAGGTGAAACTATCAGGCATAAAAAAAAAACTTACAAAAAGAGAGATCTGTGAAAAATTCAACTGTCTAGCTAATACGGTTCATGAGATAACTACAGTCTGGTGACAGACAAACTTAGTCAGACTCGCCCTTGGCCGATTTTTAGTATTTATTTATAGCGACACTAGAAATACATATTCTGTGAAAAATTCAACTGTCTAGCTAATACGAGTACGGTTCATGAGATAACTACAGTCTGGTGACAGACAAACTTAGTCAGACTCGCACTTGGCCGATTTTTAGTATTTGTTTATAGCGACACCAGAAATACATCATCTGCGAAAAATTCAACTGTCTAGCTAATACGAGTGCGGTTCATGAGATAACTACAGTCTAAATATTATAAATTAAACCGGCAAAAAACACTCACGTGAGTGTTTTTTGCCGGTTTAATTTATAATATTTAAATATGTGTGAAACTCACGAGAATTTCAATTCAAAACTACAGTCTGGTGACAGACAAACTTAGTCAGACTCGCACTTGGCCGATTTTTAGTATTTGTTTATAGCGACACCAGAAATACATCATCTGCGAAAAATTTAACTGTCTAGCAAATACAAGTACGGTTCATGAGATAACTACAGTCTGGTGACAGACAAACTTAGTCAGACTCGCACTTGGCCGATTTTTAGTATTTGTTTATAGCGACAACAGAAATAGGTACATTATGTGTGAAAAATTCAACTGTCTAGCTAATACCGTTCATGAGAAATTAGAAATTAGAAATTACGAATTAGATGTAAGATGACACAATTGTATCTAATAGTGTAATTGACAATGATTTTTTTTTTGTTATGTAATAAGAATGACATATTATTATTAATTTTAATAAGATAATTGAATTTCATGATTTTATATAATATACCTATACTAATTTAATAAGAAAATGTAATAATTACTGTATAAAGTTATTTTTGTAATTGAAATATTTTGACTACGCTATTGTATTGGGGTTAATCCTGTAAAAATAGTTGTAATGAATGAATAAATAAATAAATAAATAAATGAGATAGCTACAGTTCCATAATCGTAAATTAATAAAAAAACACTGGATCGAGACGTCCGTTATGTGCAATCCCCGCAACCGAATGAGCATTTGCTCGTCCGTCCACACCGCGGCCGTTCGTTCGTTCCATTTCTCTTTGATGTAACGACAGCCACCGGAGCACGGCCGAAGGCGAACGAAGGCCCTCGTTTGGCTTCGCTTGCTTACGGCATAACGTCCTCACTGACTCGTTCGCACTCGCTCGTTACCCTTCGATCGCTCTCGTTTGCTTGGTCTGTACCCGGCATAAGGCTATGATCTTAGATACCAAATTATGGTTATTTTTTTATTCTATTGCAGTGAACAGAATGATCAGTGCTGCCTGATGCATTGAACCTTTTACCTGTAGTGGAAACTGCTGAAATCTATATTAAATCTGTATGGTCAAAAGAACCAAAACAGAATATACTGACCATAAGCTAACTTTGTTTTTTGAAAATCAAGGGAATAGGTAGTAGAATTTATTAAAAATACAAACAACAATTAATAAATCTGTCATATGTACTATTAATTTTTTTTATTTTTTTTTATGCCTGATAGGTTAGCCTTTGACCACTATCTCACCTGAAGGTAAGTGATGATGTGGTCGAAGATGTTGTTCAGGCTAACCTAGAAGTACTGGCTCTCAAGGACAGCTGACGGAACACACCGTTAGGTGCTTGGCGACAGACTTTCTATTTGAGGGTGGTAGCTAGCCAGGCGGGCATTCGCAAAATGCCCTACCACCATGCTATAACGACTGCCATCCTAAGACGACAACCGGGACCGACGGCTTAACGTGCCCTCCGAAGCACGGAAACGCTCAGTAGTAATGTCACTAGCGGTCACCCATCCAACTCATGACCGCGCGCGACGTTGCTTAACTTTGCTGATCGGTTAAGAACAGCTAAGTAAACTTCGCTACGAGCGTTTCAAAATTATATTAAAATTTAAAAGATATATAAAACAAGCAACAAATTATCAAACCAAAACTTAAACAAATAATATTTATATGTTCTAATTACTTTCTTATTTGCATAAATCTATTAATTAATATATATAATGATACATATTAGTGTTACTATTAAGTACATATTAATGTAAAAACATAAAAAAAAAAAAAACTAAACGTATAAATACGATTTAGCAAAACATAGTAACGTGGTGTAATTTTGGACAAATTGTATTAAAGTCGAAATCATTTATTCAATTTAGAGGCGTCTACGACGCTCCTATGAAGGTCAATTACAAATTTTCATATTGAAATATTCTACATTGTACATGCATGTTCAGCGAAAAAAAATTATAGAGTCACTGCGACAAGAATGGGCAACAACAAAACAGGTAACTGTATATTGTGCAAAGGTCAAATGTAGCCCTTGACTTAAAATTGGAGTGATGTTACCTAATTTCGTTAAAATTGGGAAGTTTCCTCTATTGACACAAAGTTTGAATATTGTTTCCAAATATGGTGCAATTACAAATAACAAATTATTAGACTCTGCCACTTTAATTGACGTACCCCACAAGTCTTCGGTACTCTCTATGTTTAAACTTTAAATGTCTTTATAATTTCCAATGTTGATGTATGTTTGAAAGACACGTGTATATGACGATGCCCGGCTCGGTTACAAACAGTGTTAGATTTCGTAGTATAATAATTATACTATTTAATTCTGTACCATTATTTCATAGGGTGTTCATCGTGATGCCACTATTCTACGTGAAAATACCATCATTTTATTTTCAGGTCAACCGAAGAATGATATTGCTCAGCACTATATCTTTTTACCATGCACCCTTGCATATCAGGAAGAGCGAAAATAAGCGCTTCGTGTGAAAAGTCTGAATACAATCCATTACAAAAAAATTACAAATTTGCTTTCGATTGCCTGGTTTTACCTCACGCAATCGCTGATTGCGAAAGAGTGTTTAGCAAAGTTAACTTGGCAAAAATCATATCTTGAAATAAACTTGCTACTCGCATTTTGCATCCATTGAATCCCTGATACTTTCTCGCGATGCTGTAAAAGTAAGTAAATCTAATAATTGAATATAATTTATGCCGTCTGACAATATTTTACGTCGTGTTAATGCTAAGAACAGAGTTCCATTTGCCGAATTAGCCGAGATCGACGTTTTCTTGCCTGAACTTGAATAATATGCCTATAGAGTTTCGTGACTATTTATGGCTGAGCTGAATAAAACAATATAACTATTACTTACTGTTTATATATGAATTTTTATTTAAATTCCAAATGCCGAAAAAACGAAACGTATATACAATATACATTTAATAAAAAACATGAAACGTCAAACGTGGTATAGTTTTGGATGATTAGTATATTTTTATCTTCCATGTAAATATATTTTTTCGTTATTTTGATCACATATTGTGTCTATGGTTCATATTAAATGTGGAACCATCTATAGACGCAAGTGTGGTCAAAATTATCGAAATTAACTCAAATGGAGTACGGCCATTGCGGTTAATTCGCCAAAAACGATAAAAACGATCACACTCCTAAAATTAAAGTTGTTCCACATGGGTCTTGGCATTATTTTCACCATAATTGTTAAAGTGACAAATTTTAGTGTCATTCGTAGCGTTCTTAGATCATCTAAGGAACAGGGGAGAACAGTTACAAACGATCACAGTGATCACAACCATAGACGTGTACGAATGTAGTCAAAATTATCGAAATTGGCGTCAAATGGAATACGCCCCTAGTAAGCTGTGGTTAGCAAAAATATTGGATCTGTACTGTATCGATTTGTTTTCTTGTTTACTAAATAAATATTTGCCACCCAAAAAAAGAAGTCATATTTTTAAAGGATTGACCACAATGGAAAATTATACGAAAGGTAAAAATGTAGAAGAGCAATTGGATCGTAATAAATTGCCATTCAAAGATTTGCCTGAAACCTTTCTGTGGATGCAGGTAAATCTAATATTAAAATATAGAATTTCGCTTATTTTTCGTGACCGACACTACATAGCGACCATTCGATGGACTCAGGATCTCCATAGCGAGCTTTTGGCTCCGCTTTGTTTATATACACTCTAGGGGTAGGGACCACAAGACCAGGTGGAATTAGTGTGCTCTGTGTCGGATCTGTTACTCACTTTGAACCTAACCCTATCCACTATACTAAAAAGGGGATTAAAAAGGTTTTAGCAATTAGAAGTACATAATTTACCTACTAAATCTGAGCCGGTGGGGGTCGCAACTTCCCTTTCACAGCCCCCTGTGCCCCCCGGCTCTACCCTTACCCCACACTGTCCCTCGCCCCTAAAATCAAAGTAGGACAATAATGAGGATGTAAATTTAAAAAATCATATCTCGGAAAGGGAGGGGAGATCGCAACTTCCCCTTCACAGGGGGGGGGTCTACCCATCCAATTACCATTACCATTCAAAATCAATACTAACATATACTAACTTGTCTAAGCTTTAAAGAAACTCACTGTATTTCCACAACTGACAACATCTTAAATTATACATACATTTAGGAGCTAAATGGCAAAATATAATAATAAAACCATATATATGAAAACCAAAAAGACGGAACATACTTTGTTGGCTTTGTTCTACTACAACACTACTATTTTTTATAAACCCTATGTACCTGGCACACACACGTTTGATCCATGGAATGCTAAGTAATTAGTAAGAGACTAATTACTTAGCAGTAGATACAAGTAAATATTTTTTTTTAATACTTAAAACTTTCCAGAGCAGAATTGAAAACAAAAACTTTTCATTTCAAAAGAATCGTTCAAGGCCAATCAGAACCGTCTAAAAGTACTCGCAAGTCATTAAATATAGTGTATGTCACTATCACTTCCTTAAGTTTCTAAACAAGGTTTTGACTGAAGACGTAGAATTATTGAGTGGATGGCAAAGCTAATGGTCCAGTAGCAGTACGATCATAACTTATGAAAATATAAGATTCAATATAGGTATTTCTAATAAACCTACATAAAATCGTGAATATAAAATTAGAATAAAAAATTCTGATTGTATATGACTTAGGACATTGTTATCATGTGTTTATTAACTTATTAGAAATATTAGAGACTTGGAACTTAGGTAAACTATAAATTTCAAAACCTGCTTTCGATAAAATATTAGAATGGCTGGAAATCAGTTTAATGATATTTTTATGTATATTGTAACATGTTGAAAAAAGATTAGAAAAATATACAATGTGCTTCCCGACTCATTTTGTTTTTCTTTAATAGCGCGAGTTATATAAAATTAGAATTCAGAAGTTTGTGGCTATTTAATTGTTTGCATGCTGATACAGTATATTATTATAATCTAATAATATACTCTATCTAATAATATACTCTATCAGCATGCAAAAAATTTGCTAGAATAGTTCATGGTATTTTATAATATCATAAGATTTGTTAGCGCGGCCATAGAATAAACTATATAGGTACCTACGCGGCATTAGCGCGAGGAGTGAGACTCAGCGCAAAGGGTCTCAACACAAGTCACAACGTGTCGCGGTCGCATACGCCGCGCCTTGTTATACGATTTTATTGTTCCAAAAGCATTTATATTTTGTTGATTATTCAGAATTATACAGCGGCAAGTTTCTTTTGTATACCTTCACACACATAGTGTATTAATCTAAGGTTTCTATGAAAATGGTCAATCAACTGAGGAAATTTCTATACGTAAAACATGTGTAGGTATGTGATTTCTATACATACAAACTCCAGCCAAAAAACTGGACTAGGTATCTGTCGGAGGGTCCGTGGCTTAGGCCCCCAGTATCTAGAGTAGATTTATGCAATGTTTTATATCATTTTGATACTTATAAAGTAGAGATGTTTTAATTTGTAAGTAACTTAAAAAAAATATAAGTCTTAGTTATTTCTAATTATTTATGAATGTTAAATACAAATATGTAAAGAAATAGTATCTCAACCACAGTTTTGATTACCTATTTGTTCTATATCAAGAGAATAATTATACCTAATTATAACAATCAGTCTCAAAAGTATTATAGTAATTAAAATTCTTATTCATGTTTATTAACATTAATTTAATATTTATTAGCAATAATATTTAGTAATATTTGATTATTGATAGTAATTAAAAATCAGTCTTAAGAAAATAAGTGAAAAATACTTACAACAATTTAAATGTTTAGTTTCTTTAAAATTTTGTAACAATAATAATTAAAAATAATCAACTTTAAAAACTAATAATATAGTATAAAACTTTATATCATGTTAGGATTAGATAACATCTTGATATCATGTTGTCGACAAAACATTTAAGCTCAAAAGGCAACAGCTACGTAAAAAGAGGAGTGAATATGTTGACTAGGTATATAATATAATTCAAATACAAAATCATTTATTTAGGTACGAATTTTACGCTCGTAATATAATAGTTTCGTAATCGTATCATAGTATCCGGGCGCGATTTTGTCTGCATGGTAAGTGCAATTGTCTCGTTCTCACTGTCCAGTAAATTGCTCTAAAAAGTATTCTGTCCTAATGTAGAAATATGCGAGGTCCAAAATGCCGACATCCATGTCGATCCCCTTGGAACTATTTATAAGCAAATTATATTTTGTCTAAAATTGTAAACGTTTTGGCTTTTAGGTTGTAAGTTTACTGTTTGTAATAAATAAATAAATAGAAATTCTATCCAACTTAAAGACAAGTTAATTTAATTCTTAAATAGGTCATTCATAGAATATAACCATCTTTTATGGACGCTTTGATTTTATCAATTGGAAATGTAGTACAATGCGATTAAAATAAGAATAGGATCGGCCTAGCGCCATGTTGTGACGTCAAAATTAGAACTTGGTACAGAGTGCAAAAAAGAAATGATAAAACATGTACATATATTAATAAAGAAAATAAAAAACCGAATGCAAATATTTTATTTTCGTTATGCGTTTTATCGATCCATTGAAATTAAAACTGCAAGTTAATATATTTATGGAATCGTTTTTTAAAGACCTTCATTTTATTTTATTTTATTTTATTTTATTTTACATTTATTTGGGGGGCTTACAGCTATCATTACAAAAAGGTTTAATAACTTAATTAAAAAAGCCATTAACAAGCCTCCACAGATATAAAAAGAAGTATTTTACACACACGTAATAAGATTATACAAAGCAATAGTGTTTTTTTTTTTTTTTTTTTTTTTTCGTACGCAGCCACTTCATTTCCAAGTACTTGAAAATTTCACGAATTCAAAGTGACATAAGCAAGGTTAACATGAGACAATTTGCTAGAATAAAGGTCGATGGTGTGACCTTCGTGCTCGATAAACTCATTAAAAGCGGTTTGTGATCTTAATAAAAATGATTGTCTGCGATAGTTTGTACGTGCGGGTGGTACGTGAAGCAACCTTCTGGGTCTAGCGTGTCTAGGTGGAACATATAAACTTAATTTACCCACTAAATCAGAACAATCAATTTTGGATTGTGCAATCTTCATGAGCAGCCGTATGTCAGAAATATTACGACGAGTTGAAAGTGGTAACAGATGGAAACGAGCACAGCGAACTATATATTTAGAACGTGGAATTTTGAATTTATATCCTAAGTACCTAATAAATTTCTTTTGTATTCTTTCCAGCCTTTGAATATGTACGGCATAATTAGGATTCCAAACTTGACTTGCGTATTCAAGGTGACTGCGAACGTAAGCACAGTATAGGACTTTTAGAGTCTTCATGGTTTTAAAAATGCCCGCATTACGTATAATAAAACCTAATGCTGATGAGGCTTTCTTAGCTATCATATCGATGTGATTGACAAAAGTGAGCTTACTATCCAAATGGACACCAAGGTCTCTAATGTCACTCACACGTAAAAGTGGTTGATTTTCAAGTGAGTACTTAAATTGTACAGTTTGTGTCTTACGACTGAAAGTAACCACTGAGCATTTTGATATATTCAAAATAAGGTTATTTGTCTTACAGTAGTTAGCCACTCTTTCTAGGTCTTCCTGCAGAAGTAACGCATTAGAGGGGTTGTCAATTGCCATGAACATCTTCATGTCATCTGCGAATAGTAGGAATTGGGAATGTTTAATACAGTCTCCAATATCGTTGATGTAGATGACAAACAAAAGAGGTCCCAGCAATGATCCCTGAGGGACTCCAGATGGTATAGCAGTCCAGGAAGAAGTATAACCACTTAATACTACTGCCTGAGTTCTGTTGAAGACATAAGAAGAGAACCACCTGTAGAGATCACCACGAATACCTAGATTGAATAGTTTTCTCAGCAGAATAACATGATCGATTCGGTCAAAGGCCTTGCTAAAGTCGGTGTAGATAGCATCTACCTGTCCACTAGTGACCATTTGTCGAGTAACGTAATCAGTGAAAACAACAAGGTTTGACACCGTTGATCTTCCTTTTAAGAAACCATGCTGTTGTGGATTAAGGACAGGGAGAATACTACTGTAAAGTTGATTATAAATTATACGTTCAAAAATTTTGGCTAGAAGACAAAGCTTAGATATTGGTCGGTAGTTTTCTACCACGTCTTTAGCACCTTTTTTGTGAATAGGTGAGATGAACGCAGTCTTCCATATAGTAGGAACGACACCTTCAGAGAGTGATTTTGTAAATAGTAATGATACAGGATACGCTAACTCGTTAGCACACTTTACTAAAAATATGGCTGGAATAGCATCGGGACCGGCTGATTTATTTAAGTCAAGGGATTGAAGGTATTTCCGCACAATGTCAGGATTGATTTCAATAGAACTAATGTGGCAATTAGAATCGTCTCTAGACGCTGAATGGGTACAAGTGGTAGTAGAATCCAGGAACGTGGACTGAAAATAATTAGAGAAAAGTTCACATATTCCTTGGCCCGTATGGCTTTCATTGCCGTTATATGACATATTGGAAGGAAAATTGGTATGCGAACGTCTGCATTTTACATAAGACCAAAAATATTTTGGGTTCGAAGTGATAGCAGTCTCAATGTTAGCTATATATTTATGAAAACAAGTCTGCTCAACACTATTAGCTCTATCCCGCAGTATCTGAAAAGTGAGTAAATCGTGTTTGTTACCGTAAATTTTGAATTTAGTAAAATATTTGTGTTTTTCTTTAAGAATTTTAATGAGAGCAGAATTGTACCAACGGGGGTAATTATTATTTTTATGTAGTCGTTTTGGGATGTGATAATCTCTTAATTCAACTAATTTTGAGTAAAACTTACTCACAGCATCATTAGTGCTACACTCTGAAAATAAATCGTTCCATTGCGTGTCAGCCAGGGAAGACCGAATACGATCATAGTTACCTTTATTGTATTGGTACATCAGACGCTTCTGAGCTATTAGACATGGAGATTGTGAGACATCAAGTTGGACCAAAAGGGCGGGATGATGAGGGTCTTCCACAGTTAAAGGCTGTAAGCAGGCTGAGACGGAGATGTTTGTGTTTGACAGGACAAGATCAAGTATTCGGCCATGCTTATTTTGGACTAAGTTAAATTGTTTTAGACTGCAGAAATCAAGAGTATCAATGAAATGAGTAAACATATTGGCCGATAACGTGGTAGAAGAAGAAGCAGTAGACGGAGCTACAGCTCTAATACCGTCTTCAGACTCTGACCACGTTATGGCGCTCATATTAAAATCACCCAGAATAATAAATTTATCAGATGGGCGTTCGATAAATAAGTCTGCAAGTTTGTCTAAGTATATGGTAAGTTGATTAGAGAAACTGTGTCCTTGATACTGTTCACATAGATATAGTGTACATATGTGTATTTTTTGCATACTTTTTCCAGGCCCATCTCTTAAATGAACCGATATCCAAATATCCTCAGCGCTGGACTGCCAGCCAACATTTTCAGTAGCTATGAGGTCCCGCCGTATTGCTACTAAGACGCCGCCACCACGTGACTGCCCAGTTGCACGATCACGACGCCAAATTAAGTAGTTATCATTAAACAATTCACTACTAGAAATGTCACTCACAAGCCAGGTTTCAGTTAACGATATAATGTGATAATAGTCATTTTTAGCCAAGTTCCTAAAAAAAGTTAATGTTTTTGTCCGTAAACCACGAACATTCTGGTGATAAATATTTAGTGTATACATTGTGGGTCAATCCAACAATAATAGAATAAACTCGAAATTATGTTAAGTAGTAACGAAATTAAGTCTGATATGCTTAACTGTTTCCATCCACTAACACCTTCGTCAAAACAAATTGGTAATAGTCGCAAAAATATTGGTATTACAAAAATGAACGTAACCATATAATATGAGATTAAATAATATTGTGAGAGCAACTCAGGAAGTACAATTAACTCAATACAAAAATATAACAATAATTTTTGTAACATAATTGTAGTGTAATATAACCTATAAGTGCAACCATTTAAAGGGTACCAAACACCGCTCCAACTAAGTTCTTCCAAGCACCAAGCGCACGGTACGAAACAAAGCTTAAAAAATAAACACACATTTATGTAAAAGTAGGTGGCATGACATTTATCATTACTCAAAATGAACGTAACCATGAAATATGACATGAAATAATTTTGTAAAAGCAACTCAGAGTATAAAATATTTAACTCAATGCAAAGATATAATAATAACTTTTTTATCGTAATTGTAATGTAATATACCCCATAAGTGCAACTATTAAAACGGTACCAAACACCGCTCACAATAAGATCATTCAAGCACCAAGCGCACGGTACGAAACAAAGCTTAAAAAATAAACACACATCTATGTAAACGTAGGTGGCATGACATTCAGCATTACTAAAAATGAACGTAACCATAAAATATGAGAATAAATAAGTTTGTAAAAGCAACTCAGAATACACAATATTTAGCTCAGTACAAAAGTATATTAACAACTTTTTAATCGTAGTTGTAATGTAATATAACCCATAAGTGCTACCATTAAAACGGTGCCAAACACCGCTCCAAATGAGTTCTTCCAAGCACCAAGCGCACGGTACGAAACAAAGCTTAAAAAATAAACACACATTTATGTAAATGTAGGTGGCTTGACATTTATCATTACTCAAAATGAACGTAACCATAAAATATGACATGAAATAATTTTGTAAAAGCGACTCAGAATACATAATATTTAGCTCAGTACAAAGATATAATACGAGTAATAACTTTTTTATAGTAATTGTAATATAATATACCCCATAAGTGTGAGTATTAAAACGGTACCAAACACCGCTCCAAATGAGATCCTTTAAGCACCAAGAGCTTGATACGAAATAAAGCTTAAAAAATAAACACACATCTAAGAAAAAGTAGGTAGCACAACATTTAGTAATGTAACAATAATTGCAAGAACAACAATGTTCCGCTCGCACGACAGCATGACAAGACCGGTTCGTGCATTGTGCCTTACGTAGAAACTGGCCTGCGATAAGCGCAAGCACACTGCCAGGGGATTCCAACCTTTTGAAACGAACAAAATATTTTAAAGTGAGTGGTTGTTTAAATCTAAAAAATAACGCGTATAAAACTGTCTTCACACTAAGAGTCATATATGTAACTAGACAATTTTTTGTAGGTCTTGCCCTCTTGAGATGGTGAAAGGTTTCGAAGTTGGATCTCGCCGTACAAAGATTTTCATGTGTTTCACCCAAACAAACTGGTAGTTGTGCTCTTTGGCACGCGATTTTGCTTGTGAGAGAAGCAGTTTGTTTTTTACAGTTAAATGATCGTTTATAAAAATTTTCCCCGCAGCACCGGTAAAACCGATATCTTTGGGAGATAAAGGATTTTTTAACGAGCGGGCAGAAGCGATAAAATCTTCTTTGACGTAACGATTCATGAATGACACGATTATATTCTTGGTGCCAGCTACGTTACTCGGCACTCTGTGAACGAAGTTTATCTGTGTCTTCAAAACTGGATACGATATCTTGTCACCTATTTTGGCTACCATTTCAAAAAGGTTTTCCTTATCCCTCAGAGGTACGCCTTTTATCTCAACGTTGTTACTACGCAGCCACTGATCAGTGTCATGTAGGTCCTCCTCAAGTTTGCAGAGTGAAGTCATGGCATTTTGATACCCAACACGATGTCTTGGGAAGAAAACATAATATTAGTTGTTAATTTAAATACTTATATGAATTTATTTAAATTAACAATTTCGGGTCACTCATTTTATTTGATTTTTTAATTACGTATAAATATATGGCACTGCTCTATTTTTAGGTTTGTTCTGCTGATCGTACTTATTAGAGCGAATATGAGTGAAGTTAGCCGAGAGCCCGTCCTATTCTTATTTTAATCGCATTGTAATTGTAGTCGTGAAAAAATTGTGATACGAAGCAATCCTAAAGTAAAATATTACTTACATATTAGCAGGCCTGGCGCACTCCGCACTTTAGGTACAAAGCTACAAGTACATCGACTTCTGCGACAAGATGGGTTTACTCTGCAGTGGTTTGCCGCGCGCCGCCAGGAACGCACGTCATCTCACTCTAATGCGCTGTGTTTCGTGTTCGTATCTATCCGTAGTCTGTTTACGTACATAGTTTCACAGAATAAAAAGGCTAGTAGTTAGGCTTATTACTTAATACGAACACTCTTCCGTGCTGTTTATTAATTATTCACATCACTACGCTATATGTGAATAATTAATAATTAATAAATTAATCATATGTACGATGTACTCGTTTGTTATGTATGTACATGATGCAATAATAAATAAATAAATAAATATGGAAGCGACCGTGGTGGCTTTAAAAGCTCGTTACCGCTCGGTGTAATATAATCGTGCAGCACGGACGACTCCGCTCCGACCCGCCCCGGCCTCGGCCCAGCCCGGACACGGCTCGGTCTAATATAAATCTTCCTTTAGGACAGTCGGTTGTGGCATGGCGGCAGAGCATTTCACGAATGCTCGCCTATGTAGCTAGCGATATTTTTTTGACAGATATAACATTTAGATATGAAATTAAATTACCATGTTAAAGCACAAATCTATAGGCCTGATAGTTTTTCAGTAAAAGGGGCGACAAAATGTTCAAGTTGTGAGTTAGTGATAGTGATAATAATAAGCTTGTTGTAAATTTAGTAACTCGTAAGACCGTTTTATATGATAGGGGCTTCAGTCCTGATTGAAGGTTCCACATAAACCATAATAAAGCACTGACCCCGCGTTCTAGTGCCTAAAAATCTGTAATAAGCTTATACATAATCTTAACAGAGTGGTAACAAGAGCCATTTATTCGACCATAACACTCTTCGTTTAACACAGAAATGTATAAGTCCGTCTAGTTTTTAATGTATTTTACTACATTTGCTTTATTTATGTGAAGAATTGAAAACAGTCATCCTTCAATCGAAATGAACACAAAAGTGGATTCAGTCTGGATCAAGGGGGCCGTTAGTCCTTAGCGATGTAAGCTATTTCCAATTTTTGCCAAAGTGCGCAGTATATATATATTTTTTGTATACAACTTATGAAAGGAATCTAGAATGCGTCAAATGGAACGTGATTTAACTCCGGTGGAGTTGTGCAGCCCAAAGCACAACATCCTCCCACCCCCCTAAAAAAAATGGAACGCGATTAATATTATCGTCTACTTCTTCAGCGCTGTGTCTGTCAAAATGCGTGAAATGTAACTTATTTTAATGTTATAAAGTGAGGACAGTTTCTGAGTCACCATTGCATCAGTTCTGCATTGCGTTTGTAAATCCTTGCTTATGTTTCGTTTGCCCAGTAATTTCACTCCCCCCACTCCCTCCAATTTAGGGCGACTTGTTTAATGATATTGCCCATATCCTTGAGACCCAGTAATTCTAGGTTAGCCTGAACAACATCTTCGACCGCATTCACTTATCGTTGTAATATTTTTTGAGCTGGGATGAATTTTCTTTTGGTGCTGATTGATTGGTGTTATCAAAAAAATACTGAGTGACGATTTATGCTGGAGTTTTAAAGGTGTGACCAAAACAACCAAAAAAACTTTAAGGCTGATCTTGAACAACTATAATATATTTACTTGCCTACTAAAACAATATTTATTTAAGGTAAGAGGGGGCAGCTCGATGTCAAATCTTCTTTATCATGCTGCAGAGGCCCTTTCAGACAAAGTTGTGAAAGTGGTGGTGTGGAGCGGAGCTGGAGTTGCTATTCCTAAAACTATATCATGTGCTGAAATTGTAAGGAGACAATTCTCGATTCCATACAAAGTATCAAAACTTACTCATAAAACGTAAGTTTTTAAGACTTTATTCATTCTCTTTCCATGTAGTCCGAATCACGCATTTGTTACTTACTGTATTGATGTCCATCGTCGCTGGTCTGAAAAACTTGAGTTTGACGGTCACGGTGCTGTCAGCGCGCTTACTAATTGGACATTTTTAATACCCTTTGGCATCCGCGTGGACGATATCATCCATTTATGAATTAAAGTCTATTTAACAAATTATTGGAGTACAAAATTTTATGCCCAAGGCGGGAATTGAACCCGCGTCCTCCGATATCGCGTCGGATGCCTATACCTCTCGGCCACTTGGACACGGCAATTGTAGCCGAAATTTCATACTCCAATCGTATTACTTTAACCGTCATAGGGGACGGTGCGCGGCCATCAACCAGACTACTAGACTTCATCTGATCGAAAGAAGTGTTTTTTCAAACACTTAACTCTCTATGGTGTCGCTACCCTTCTATATTTCTAAATTAAATTACAAGCACTATCGCGTGCTAAGCGAAATATATTTAACAAATTATTGGAGTACAAAATTTTTACGCGCGTTCAATTCCCGCCTTGGGCATAAAATTTTGTACTCCAATAATTTGTTAAATATATTTCGCTTAGCACGCGATAGTGCTTGTAATTTAATTTAGAAATTAAAGTCTATTGTTCTCATTATCAGGGATGCGCAAGGATTTATCAAACACAACGTCTTAACAAATATAACAGTATGTACTTCATTCACTGAAATGAAGTATGTCCGATGCAGGGTTGCGATATTGAGCCTTCATCACTAATAGAGAGGAACTCATATTTCGCTTCATTCGCTAGCTTTCAATAGTTTTTTGAGATGACAAAAATATTACAATCAACAATATTTTTTTGTACACTCATGTTACACATCCTTGACACCGGTCGCCATTTTATCCATAGTGCATTTATTTAAAATATTACGAATACTTCAAATGCTACAGTTTGTGTATAATACGTTACCTCTGAAACGGCCGAACTGATGCTCTGTAGGTGTGTACGTAGGTCAGTTTACCCCCATTTACTAAGTAAATCTCCAGAGAGCTCGACATAATCAATATTAAGAAGAGCGGAAACGTTGCCTGGAAATACGTGTCAAGCAGTCCCTTTCGGGTCATCTGTCAGCGAAATAATGAAACGCATTTATGAGATAGTATTTTTAAGAAATGCCTGAGTAATCTGAGGTAACGCCGCCGCCGCCTCCCTGCAATACCTCTTTTCTGACAACGTTTTAAGCAGGCGGAGGTGACTACGTAGTATGGTGGTATGGCTATCGTAGTGTCGACATTATGAACCGACCGTTAGCGTTTATTCAGCATCATAAGTTCAATAAACGCCTGCAATGATATTGTCCATGACTGTGAGCTCGTGGATATCGGTTTTGGCTTGATTCAGACAGCAGTGTTTACAAACGCAAAAAAAACTTAAATATGTGCATTTCGAAGCGCTCGTAGCGGAGCTTGCCTAGTCGATCTTAAGTCTTATCTACCAAGTTTTTTTTAAATTTGGTACTACTGTGAGCGTTAACCTATGACTAGGGGGCATGTATCAGCCGTCGTTGGTCTCGGTTGTTCTCTTAGGATGGTAGTCGTAGCATGGTGGTAGAGAGTTTTGCGAATGCCGCCTGACCAGCTACCACCCTCAAGTTGAAAATCTTTTGGCAAGTACCTAAATGTGTTCCGGCCGATGCCCTTGAGAGCCAGTATTTCTATGATTGCCTAAAAATAAATATGATAAAGATCTTTGACATTATTAATCCTTTGTCGTCAAATGAGATAGTGGTCAAAAGCTAGCTGGATTTTCAAATATGTAACAATATCATAGTTAAAATTTCCCATAAATGGTCTATATATAGGTCCATAATACACAGGTTATCCTCATCACAATTTTTATTTCAGAGATGAAGAATTTTGGGAACCAAAACTAGATGGTCTTGAAACTATTGTAGTCAAACGCCATATACCAGTCATTAACATTATGCTCTCTCTCGATGAAATTGCGGACAAAGGCCAACTTGGGTATGTATTTATGAATAATTGCACGGTTGTTTGTTTATAGGTATGGCAAGGATCAAGGATCTTTCGGTTATTATGGTGCTGACGTCCATCATCGCTAAACCAAAAGAAAAACCATGACTTAGACATCACTCGCAACACGTCAGCAGCGTGCTAACTTTCTTATTGCCTTCATAATCAGCACATTATTAGAAATCAAAACAAAACCTCTAATCAAAATGCGTATTAGATGCCGGGTTAAATGCCACACTGTGCAAACAAACGCCACGCAGTCAAACCGGAAGAATTTTCGATGTGTTTCGCTTCTACACGAAGCATCCTCAGGAGTTCTTGACTCTACGAGCGCACGATCGAGAAATTAATTAAAACTGTAGCAGTGTATGGATTCACCTTACTTGTACCCGGGTCCCTCGCGCTTCTGGGGAAGAAGCTATGTAAGGATGCCTGGGACTGACATTTTCGTATTTTTATTGTAGGCGCATTTGGTCATTACTGTATAAGATGCTGATGCCCGTTTTCAACTATAACCAAAATTATCGGCAGTACTTCAGAAGTGTGACAATTTCATTGCAGCAGTGTTACCAACGTTTGATAGATACCTAAACTCTAAGAATATCCATAAATAGGAGCTTGAACTTCTTGCCCGTAATACCTAGGGCACACCACGGGGATAAATCTTTTTCTTAAATATTATGTTCTCCATAAAGCAAACTTCCGTCATTCATATCGCTTATTAAGAGTAAAAGTATATGTAGCAGCCAACAGCTTTATTCGCCGTTCAATAAACAGCCTAGCCTTTTTACTAAATGGCGCCGTTCAAATAGTGGCCTGAATAATATTCAGCCATAGTGTCTTATACAACATTTAAGGAACTAGCTGACTGATGCTTCGGCCATTCATACAATCTAGTTATAGTCTAGGGCAAAGTCACAATAGGTTAACGACGAGCGAAGCGAGGTGGAGCTGGTTAGGTTACTGGAGACCACAAAAACACTCGTACGGAGAGAGCAGACCGAGCTTGCTGCGACAGCCGGCGATGGGCCAGAAGAAGTTACGCATATAGAATAGGCTAGGCAAGTAATTCAACTTTATCGATCTAAGTCATTTACCAAGCTGTTTTATTGAATGGCTGAATATCATTCAGGCTGTTATTTGAACGGCGCCATTTATTGGGGGATTTTTTGCAATTATAATAATTCAAGGGATATATATTCAAAGTTTTATTTATAGCGTTATAGAGGGAGGTAGATTGCTTAACATACTGTCTCGGTGCAAATCGAAAGCAAGTAGCGACTTTAAGCGGCTACCTTACCTTTTCCTGTCTTTGTCACGTTTACTTGTTTACTTTTGTTTAATATTATTATTGCTACCCTATGGTAGCACTCAAGTGATCTATGTAGCTTTAAAACGGCGTTTAGGATGTAGTTTTCTGACTCATAGCAATCCGGACTCTCGATAGAGTATATCTGTAGGGCTTAAAATTCATTACTTTCCTACTCTGAGCCAAGAGCACCCGCCGCTGCAACACTGGACCGCGCCATGCTAAATGTCTATGTCATAGGCCTTAATAAACACTGAGTTACTGGCTCACGACACTACTCGGCACGGGCCACTTCGCGCTGCGTTTTGGATCATAGGTATTTTTAAACGACGGTAGATATTAAGACATTATCTATTCTGTTCTATATATTAGACATGTCTTAGAGATTAATGTGTTCTTAAATGGTATAGATGATAAGATACATTCCAATCATCAATGTAGGTTTATGTAGATAAGTGCAGTCTGGGGATGTCTACTTGCCGAGTGGGGAGTGAGAATTTGAATTGTTTTGTTTATTTTGTATATAGATAACGTAAGTAACTGTTATAGATATATTATTAAATAACTATTTTATTTCGTGTAAACTGTGCAATCCGGTATTTCAATTTTACTTTGTTTTTAATGTGTTTCTCTGTAAGTGAATATTGTTATTCTTAAGAGAAATAACATTCTTAAACCACATTTATGTAAATCAAGAACAATGTCTGGCCCAGTACTCTTTCTTGAGGTACGCCATTATAATAGTATTATAATCACTAACTACTACTACTATTCTACTATTAAATAAACCTATTTTAACATTTTGCTAACGTTCACGTAGTCTGACAAAAGGGGTACTAGTGGCATTCCGCGTACCCCAACAATTTCTAGCATTTTTATAAGTATACACGGTATCAAATGCTTTTTTGAGGTCAAGAAAGTTCAAGAAATTAAAACAATAGATATTATTAAAAATCTTATTAATTCTCGTATTAAGCTCGAATTACGTTATTTACGTCGTTAATAGAGTCCATCTTTCTATAGCCTCTCGACCAGTTCCAGTGGGTGGCCGCCAGAATGGACAAGCAACGTCGGGAAATACCCAAAAGTAATGCGAGTGCTACTATAAAACTCTAATAAAGCCTTAAATACGAGGAATGTAAATGATCTAGTACAATAGTGCTACAACATAGATAGTGAAAATTCGTAAGGGAAGTGCTGCCTGCCACGGAACGACGAATGGGTGCCAGTAAAATTACAGACTTATTCGTAACAGCTTTGTCTCAGGGCAATGGATGGAGTGCTTGTGACGAAATGCATGGCAGAGGTTACGGATTAAAACCAGATGGGCCACGTCGTTTTTCCGGATTCTAATCATTCACTATACGTACAAAATCGGACACTTTATGCTCGTACCTTAAGTTCGGACACATCGAGCTCTTACCCAGCTTAAAACTGACGCAACTTCGACATGTCTCGCGTCGGGAATCGTCACTATATCTGTAGTACCTACAAGGAATCTGTCGTGACTCCGATATAGTTTTTTTAAAGTGGGGAAATGCCTTCGAACTGCCCTTCCAGCATGGGGGTGGCGATGGGGGATGTGTGGGACTTAAACCCACTAAAACCTCCCCCGTGCGTGAGCAGCCTCCCCATCTCCTCCACCGGGATGGATATTCCAACTACGGTTAACTTTATTAAGTTATATAGCTACTTTCTAATAGGCCTTATTCTTTCTATTTTTCAGGTACCAAACTAAAGATGGGAAGAAGTTTTGGCAGACTGAAAATACGGACAGCAACCCTAATCAACCAAATAAATCTAAGAAATATCACAAAAACAGGAGGAACAAGAAAAAATAACTTTCCTATGCGCACACACCTTTGCCACAATGTTTAAATTTGACCTATTTTTGATATGTAACTAGGCCAGCGTAATAATTTGGACGTATGTTTACATGGAAGGTGTTTTCTACGGAATGGTGTTTTCATTCTGGTATTGTATTTGTATGATCAAATTTCGAGGGGTGTTATCTATCGTATTATTTATTACGTGTTTTACAATTTTGGACTCGGAACCTGTAACGTTTAACATGACAGATCAGCTGCCTCTTCACGGAATATAATATCTATTGGCAAATGGTCGGAAATTTTTTATGCGAAACACAAACAAATTTAATATTTTTGAAACAAAACCTAACGCTACCGGTCTAATTAGCGAGCCATTTGTTATGGGAATTGCATATAAAAATACTAGCGTCCGTAAACCGATCTTAGCCGTGGTATCAAGATCGATCTCAGCTGGTAAGCTCTGAAGACCTGGTCAGCATCATTTTAAGGTCTGCGCAAAATTCAAAGACTAAACAGTTTTTTTCTTTTGGAAAACAGGTTTAGTTGCTATGTGTTTAAGATCATGATCATGGAATCACACCTGTAATTCTTGATAATTTGCATCGGTAAGTGTTTATTTCACGTGAATAACCCGTCTTCATTCCATCTATACTGAACCCCGTAATCAATCTCAAAGTTTAAAATGTTAATAATAATATTTTAAGTGGCAATCAACAGTTTCATTATATTATGATGACAATATATGTTTCGAGATCTATGTATGTATACCCCCAAACTTAACAATATGATTCCTTATTCTTGGATTTCTTTTGCTACAGCACAATGTTACATTTTATAAAAGGCAATACCTACCAAAGTATATTTCAAATACTACAACATCGTTGGATATTTATAGTGACAAAGGCCTATTATATTCAATTTTTTGCTGTCTTACAGTTCATTGGAAATACTTTATTCTCTAGATAGATGATGTTGCCCAATATTCACCCTTAGGCCACTTCTTGTTACGAATAGGTGCTGCATGAGATTACATTCTTTACCGTGCGCATGTAAAACTGAGAAAGGACCACTCATAAGGGTTCCGTACCCAAAGATTCCAAAGGCCAAAACGGTACCCTATTATTCACATGACTCTGCTGTCTATCCGTGAACAGGGTGAGTTACAAACTATGAATAAATATGTAATGAAATATCACACTGTCACAGTTACCGCTTTGATTTCGGATTCATAAGTTCACAATCAACAAAACATGCTCAATTTTCCAAATTCAATTGTATATGTTAATTGATTTGGCGCTCAGAAATTATAGTATCCGATTGGTCGCGTCAGTCAAGGTAATATTTTTGCGCCGCACGGTACACCATAAACCATGCCCGCCGCGGTAAGGTTCTGCTGTTTTTGAGCTTGATGTACATTTCTTTACATATTTTTTCGTAGGTTACAAACCTAAAATTTTGTTATTTTATACGGAACGTCGACACAGAGATGCATATTGTAGTAACATTTAATTTTATATTTTGCAAAGGTATTCCTTTGTAAAATATAAAATTAATGAAGGTAGCAGAAAAATATTGTTTTGTTCACTTGAAGACGTGAAGTGTCATCGTTTAAAGCTCATTGAGTCAAAATATAATCCAAATATAATTTTTACGTTTTGTTTATGTATAAAATATAATGGAGGGCAATCACCATACTATATCTATTATTTAACCAACAAATTCTGAAAACATCGATTATAATGTAGTTTTGATGCTGTTATAATTACCACAAATATTTGTATCTTGAGGGCTGTTGCAATATGGAACCCTAAAGGACGAGGCTCGACTCGCACTTGGCCAGTATTTTTATATGCGCACGGTAAAGAATCTGTACCGAAACGATGCCGCTCCGATCCAAGAGGTAGTGGCCCTGTAAATTTATATATGTATAAGTATGTATATCTAAATAAGGAACAATGTAATTGTTGAGTTATAATAATTGTAGCGTCGTATGACAGGTTTCCATTTTGTAAATATTACAATTTTGTAATCTACTCTGAGTAGTTATACTTACTTAATTATGACATATTCTATAGATATAAGCACATGAAATATCAATTTGTATCAAATAAATACATTCGTAAATGTGTAAAGTCATGTAAGTCAGTCAGTAGAAAATAAATAACATAATTTAACACCGTTTGTTTGTTATTCAAGGTTTCGACATTATTCTAGATATAGCTGTCTCGTTAATCCAGTAGTAGTAAGAACGAAAGGTACACTATAATTATAATTATACTATGCCCCACCAGGAGGGATAACTAGGTGGAGCTAAGCGAAGTGGCAATTCGAACTATGACTCTCCCACAATGTGAATTGTCTTCACCACGGTAGCTCGAAGAGTAAAAGAGCATTTCCTGGCCGCAGACACGGATGTTCGAATCCTACGAAAGGTTCCAATTAATGTCGCCGTAATTCTGTAAGGTTTTGAAGCTTCGATGACCCAGTGGACATAGCTATACATCGCCGTCAAGTGTCCATGTTTCAATACTCGCATGACTAGCTGACATCTTCGAGTAAAAAGTACTTTCCGAGCACCTTTTGGTGTTTCTTGCAGCAATAAGTGACTTTAAATTTTTTTTTTCAAGATCGGGATTCGTACCTTGTTGACCTTCCTGGGTCAGGACATGCTCCACCAACCTATTGAACTACAATGATCACAATATGTAGTTCCAATTAGTCCTGACTCCTGTCAATCGTTTTGATGATAGACATCTATAGTCAATGTGAATTGGCCCACTAACAAGACTAATTAGGGAATGTCCGTAAATTAGTCATTCGATTCTCCTACAGTCGGTCCAGTGCTCCTAGTCCGACCAACTGAAGAGCCTAGCTAGTGGTGCAGAATAAAACTCGATGAACCGATTTAACCAGTTAATGCGATTGGACCAAAAGGCATTGTTCTAGGTCCTGAAGTTAACCCGAACTGGTTCTGGGTCACTAATCCTTTCGCATTCGTCTCGCTTTCATTTTATTCTAAATCTTCTTCACCTTGTATGAAGTCGCCATCTTTGAACTGGGCCAAACGAAAAGCATCCATCTAGGATCGCCTTCTTTTAATATTTTTTTTTATGTTATTGTGAAGGAACAAGCGCGAGGCCCACCTGATGTTAAGCGGTATCCTCTGCCTATAACAGATGCATTTCATCACAAGTGACGAACTGCACTGCGCCCAACACCTTGAGACATACGTGTTAAGTCTCATTTTGCCTGTTATTTCACTGGCTCTCAAGGACGGCTGCCGTTAGGTGCTTGGCGACATATTCAAGAACAGTCGGCTAATTCAACGATGCGCGTGAGACATAGTACGAAAATTCACACAATCGACATTTCGTATGCACCTGTTTTCTCTTTCAAAACTGAGCCGACCCAATTATTTTTGGCATTAAAATTTTAAGAAAGAGTATAAATAGGCTCATTATTAACTTTTTTGTTAATAACTCCTGTCCTCAACTCAAAAGTGTTCCATTGATCATGGCGGTAGCGTCATATTTTCTTTAGTAGGTATTAATAAATAATCTGTAAAGAAAATCACAAAAAATTACCCGTTTTACCGCCAGATCAGAGGATCACCTCTAACCATGGCGGTAAAACGGAAAATAAATGGTTAAGGGGATGGCTGGTCTTTTTGCACAATTAACTGGTTAAGGGGAGTTTTGGACTGTTTGTCCAATTATCCACTTTCAACAACAAAGACGACACGCTGGAGATTTTGGACAAAAGTCCAGAAATGCCCTTCACAAGGGATTTGCTAAGGTTTTTTCTGTCTTAAGCCTTTTTGAGACCATTTTGATAACCAATTGTGTAGGTACCTGCAACACATCTAAAGAAATCGAATGCGATTTGTACTTTACAGTGGACCGGTCTCGCTCAATCGTACCATTTTCAACACTTTTTTTATTTATTTTGAAATATAAATTATTAAATTTAATTAAGTTTTATGTTCTTTCTTGTCCGTCGTTGTCGTTTTCATATATTTTTCCTTAGGGCAAGCACTAAGCCGACAACTGCTGATAGATACATACGTCATCCCACAAAGCCATCGTGGCACGAAATGAAGATCGTTCTCGATCTGTCATAGTGTGTGTGTGGTGGAAACACACGGTTTTGGTCGGAACGGTGAACGCATTCGATTTCGGAACGTAATTTTATGTAGGACTCATACTATGCTGGCGGAAGCTAGTTAAAAATTAAACAACAAATAGAATTTCATAAATTATTATAATTTAGTAAAATATCTAGGTTTAATCTAGCTTATTATTTGAAATTTACAGATAAAAATACCACTGTATTATAGTAGTAATATTTTTATTACATTTCCAAAAAACACTAAGTGAGAAAAAAACTCCCACTATTTCCATGGAACTAAAACACGACGGAACTAGTGAGAATGATCCCTAGGATCAAATGAGAATAAGGAACAAGTAAGTCGTTTGAATTATGAACTGAAACACTGTAAAACCTACACACTCCCTTGTCTATAGGCAAACCCGAACATATCAGTTTAGTGTCATAAACGCCTGCATGCGGACTATACCATATATTATACAGGGTGTCCCAAGAAGTAGTTATATACTGAAACTGGGAGGTAGAGGACCTAGAGGGCTATCTGAATCAGCCCCATGTATGTTCCGCGTTTTTCGTATTTACGGAGTTATGGCTTTGTTTTATATTTTTTCACCTATCGCTATTAAGTACGATGATATTTTTATTTATGGTGACGTGAATTATTGCGGTAGTTGCTTGATTTTTTTTTGCGTGCTAAGCTGATAGATAAGCCTCTTCAGTATGGTAACATTTACTATCGTTAGATCTTTGAATGAAATAATAACAAAATTAAATGCCAATAAAGATTACATTACCCAGTATGTTCACAACTTAAAGGGCTACTTATCTATAAAAACAAAAAAATAACCGTTTGGCTTTTAAAAACTTGCTCTATCTATAAGGTAGCTACCCTAAAAATTTCATTTTATTATTCATAAGGCGTCAATCAAAAAAATTAAATCTAAATGTGGTAAGTGCAAAATTTTAATTTACATGATTAATGCAAGCAAAGTAAAACCAAGTACAAGGTGTTTAATTACAATAAATTTTCAAAATGGCCCCCCCTGTTGCTCAATGCAAGTGCGACATCGCCAGAAAAAGTTGTCTTTTAAACGTCTGAATGCACTTCTATTATTTTGAATGGTTTCTTCTGCTACTCTGAATTTCCTGGTTAACTCGTCCAAATTGCGGCATTCTCTCGAGTAGACGAGGTCTTTGTAGTATCCCCATACAAAAAATCAATTTGGTTTAGGTCGGTGGACCGTGGAGGCCAGGCTAATCAAACGGTATTTTTTTTTTCTGTGATTTTATTTTTTTAAGCGCCCTTGAAGTTGTGAACATACTGGGTAATTTTATCTTTCTTGGCATTTTTTTTAATACCATTCAAAGTTCTAACTATAGTAAATGTAACCATACTGAATTGGCCTAGCTATCAGCTTAGCACAAAAAAAAATCAAGTATCTACCGCAATAATTCACGTCACCATAAATAAAAATCTCATCGTACTTAGCGATATGTGAAAAATTTAAAAAAGGAGTCCTAACTCCGAAAATACGAAAAATCGTGGAACTTACATTGGGGTGATTCAGATAGCCCTCTAGGTCCTCTACCTCCCAGCTTCATTATATCACTACTTCTTGGGACACCCTGTATAATAGTTTGTGTAAAGCTCTAATAGCGCAACAGGTGAAACGATCACTGGCTAGCTAAAAATGTTTCCGGCTAACAAAAAATAACTCAATTCCCGCAAGCCATGTAGAGCATGTGGATGGGCGATCGAACTGAGCTTCAGTACAATTTTTGTTTAATGCAACAGGTGACACATTATTTGTAAAATAAGTTGATGTTCAAGATAGAAATTCGAAGATTTATCTAAAATTTCAACTAGGTTCACATATGGATACCTACATATACTTGCTAAAAATATATGAAATTACTACAAGAAATCATTACCAATAAAATCATTAAAATATTATGAAAAGTAGTGTTCAACTCAGATTTAGCGTAGGTGTAGTTTTCAATTACAATGTTTAACTATAAGCGCCGTGTTTAAATAGCACACGTGCTTTTCTTAGAAATCAACTAATGTACGGCTTTGATGGAGTAGGTATGTCATGTAACTAAAGCACTTACCATCTAAGTAGTTAAAATTTATCCGATAAAATATAGGAAAATTTTAAGTCGTGCAGTTAACCAATTATGTGTATTACCTACATTGAGATTCGGATATTTTTTACACATTCGAAATTGGATTTAACAGTCATATACTAATGAATATTCATTAACTTCATCCTTGTGTACATTTGGCATGTATCGTATAGGTATTTATCAATCTTAATCAAGCCACAATAAATGCCTAATCACTTCAAAGTGTGGCAAATGTAAATGCATTACTCTGTGGATTCATGAGCAGTTGTTAGTCCTACGAATTATGTATACGAGCAGGCGGTCAATAAGTCGGCTACATGAGTATCCTTTAGATCGACTTATGTTACGTGCACGGCGCGAAGGATTGTTTTGCCTTTCGCTTTTAGTGACGTGAAAATAAACAGATTAGTGCGATATAGTTATCCTAACATATTACGTACGAGGGCGACACTGAAAGTTTTTAGAACTGGCGGCCAATTCCCACCTTTTCCGAAACCATCATAAAAAAGGAGCGTTTTGTTTCTTGCTTAAAATAATCATTCGCAGTCACGGAACTATCACCGACCCACAATCGCGTCAAGCAATAGAAAATATATAATAAAACTAATAACTTGCTAGTTAAATCAATTTTGATTTTCTAAGAACTTTCAGTTTGACCCTCGTATGCTAACGTAAGATGAAAAGGCTCTTTAGCCTTTTCATCAACAAATGTGGTGCAGACGAATGCAATAGCTGGTGTAAGCGAATATCAACAGTTGCACGTTTTTGAAGGCGTGACTTTCACAGCCACAATTACATGGAACTATGTCGTCGTTTCTTTACGACAAATTTTTTTTTTTTTTTGCAGCAGAGAAACTCCTATACAGTAGGATTTATTAAATTATTTGTATTTTTAGCCAAACGAAAAACTATGCGGATCTGGAATACTTGGTAAGCAAATATTTATATTCCTTCTTTGCTTAATACCCTGTTTAAAGCAATTATTAAAATATGTAGCACACATCTAATTTGAAACTAAGGAGCCATAAAAATAAAAACCCATAACAATATGTACAAAAAGAGAAGAGCGATTGGGTTTTGACAGTGTAGCAGTATACTTAATCAGATAATCTTCATTTCTATTAATGTTTTCAATAACCGGCTGTACTCACGCGTATTGGTCGAGATTGTCGACCTAGGTTTCTTCATTTCTGTGCTTATATTTGGTAAATTAATACGCTTGCTCGCTGCATTCCTAAAACGCAGTGTGCCTAAATCGCGTTGTGCCTTAATGTAATATTTCTAACCCATTGTCATTTTCTATTGGAGTAAGTAGTCCAACCAAACGGTACTTTGTTAATGATGTCGCTATTGATTTACTTCTTACATTGTCCATTTCGCGATATGACTATATCGTTATTGCCCATGTTGCGATACGATTGTCATTATTGGTCTATTTCCACATATGAGTAGTCGATTCGCGTTATCTCAACTAATTCAAAACAAACAATTTTTAATAGGTATCATATTAATGTGTGTCTCATTGATTTTCATTATGCGCGTGAAATCGCGAAATACAGCTGGTAAACAATAAATTCGTATCTCGCTCTTGCACTAAAACTCAATGGACCTAATTCTCACTGGGTCTTTACTCTTGAACTACAAATAATTGAGCTAAGTCTCGGTCAGTCTATTTTGCTATTGATCTAAAATTCAATGGAACTAAATCTCAATCTGCCTACCTCTCTTGATTTCAGGCATATGACGATTTCGGTTTAGGCACGCAGGGAGCATACAAATTAATGTACCCACAGCCCTTCTCTTCGTCTTGGGAGTAAACCTACAATATTGTTTTATGCTAAGCCCCCCTAACAATAAGAGACTATTTAATTACTACGGTCATAAATATATTTGAGTTAAACAAGTAGTCATTATAGTATAATCATCGCATTATTGTGATGTGATTTATTTTATTAACACTCAGGCCTCTGATTCACCTACTGGTGGGGCTATTGGTGTCTCATCATCAAGTTTGGGCAATATCAATATCTCCTTGGAGATAATAGAATACTTTGTAACAAAGTAAGTGAATCTCTTGCATAAATGTGTCTCTTTCTCGAATGCATCAAATATTGATCGGTGGTGGAAGTAAGCATGTGAAAATATTCGGTATACTCTTCTACACACTGAGCCCAGTTTTGCAACTGAAGATTCCTTGATGCTCACTCTGAAAGTAAAATAAAAATTGTATATAAATAATACTGACAAGAATTAAAAAGAAATTACCCAATTACATTAAGTTGTTAATGTTTCACAGGTTCTGAATTAACGTGCTACAATAGTTGAGAAATGTTTTCAGAATAGTTTATTACCTGCTAGGAAAGTATTTATTACTGTTGAGCAAACAAGCAGCTCCATCAAGAGTATGTCTGGTGTAGTCAATAGCAGGACACTCCTTAGGTGTCTTGTGAGCAGCACACAGGAAAATCCACTGCTCTGTGGCAGTCATTTGAGTACAAGTCTCTGGTTTACACTCGCTTTGCAATCTAACTGCTAGTCCATTGAGTTCCATACAAAACTGCCTGGAAAAACAAAACATTTACATGATTAACTCCTCCACCCTCAACTGTGGTTTGCTCAGATATCTACTATGAAGCAATGATAGCCGAGCGGTAATAGCTATGGACTGCCGTGCCAGAAGTCCATGGTTCGATCCCCGCCGGCTTGCGTGCCGAGCCGCATTTCAATGTTTCAATCTCCGCCGGCATGAACTTCACAGCATGGTGGAAGGGCATTTTAAAAATGCTCTGTCGCCGAGCACCTAACCTGATACCTAATACTCGTAACTGCACGTCTCATTGTGACGGGCGCAGTGCGATTCGTCACAAGTGTCGAAATTCATATGTTATAGGCTGAGGTTGCCGCTTAACACTAAGTGGAACTTGTGCTTGTTCCATTACAAACACATAAAAAAACTTTATACCACACCTACTCAGAAAGTGTCTCATTGCTCGTTCAAAAAACGGGTTCTAACGTTCGTCGTTTCTCCCTAATAAATGTGCGGCGGGAAAAGTTATATGGAATTTCATTCCTGCCCTCAGTAGCGGTGCAGGAATGTTATGTGTATGAAAATCCATTCCTGCCCTGCTAGCGTTCTTTTCTTTTTAGGTGCGAACATAAAAAATACAAAACGTAAATCTCAAATAGGTTTTTATGTCAGATAATTAGAAAAAAAGAGGTGGGATTTTTTTGTACTC
The DNA here is from genome assembly GCA_963890685.1 of Plagodis pulveraria. Taxonomy (NCBI): domain Eukaryota; kingdom Metazoa; phylum Arthropoda; class Insecta; order Lepidoptera; family Geometridae; genus Plagodis; species Plagodis pulveraria. The sequence goes on from OY982957.1 coordinate 15,715,346, forward strand.
GATTTTCAATGAAAGGAGGTTGGCAATCTATTTCTGCACTACGAAATAAAAGCGAGGCAATTTGTTTTGTTAATTTGTGTTGTTTTACTAAATTGATAATTTATAATTAGCTTTCTTCTTTTGTTTTCTGTAATCTAATATGGCGTTGATGACGCCACCAGAAATAAAAATACAGATCAAGCAGTCATAATGAACTTACTTCCTGAGAAGTCGCGCGACAAATACGAGAAAACTTATGATTTGTTTCCTCGTAGGTGTAGTATAAAGCACTATGTATCACTTGGGAGAAAGTCCTATTTCTGTTCGAGGGAGGGCTTGATCGGGAATAGTTTTCTCCACTCAGCCTCAGAGTACAATTTACTATACTTTATTATTTTTCTAATATTTTGCATAACAGTTGAACTCTTGTTTGGCTGTGGATAGTAGAGTGCTTATCTGTAGCATAGTAAAACCAGATATGTAAGTAGTTTGGCTTCGTAGAGCGGTAACCGAACGTGGCTTGTATGTCTGCGCGCCCATTCGCACGTTACACAGCATGCATACTATGGCAAATACCTAGCATGTCCAGCCAGAGTGTGTTGATTCATTTTAAGATAATATTATTTAGCAATCATAAAAAACATGTTCGTCAGACAAGTTTTTTGAGATAGACAAATTGATATGCTAATGTATACCTATACATATTATATATATACCTTCCTATAAAACTTTGAGCTATGGACAATCGGCGTAACTATACTAGAGTAGGCATGTGAATCTCCTATGGGCCTCCAATAATTAAGCCCATGGCAGGATTCGAACCATGGACCTGCTGCGCGGCAGTACATAACCAGGGCCACTGAGCCATCACTGCTTCAAAATTTGGTACAAGCCTGTTCATCTAGAAGGTGCCCCTCCACAGTAAATTATTGATGTGCATTTGAACAGGTAGGCCTCATTGGCACACTAGTTGGTCTTAGTGTGGTTCGTAAATGCTAATAGTACATAAAGTCAAACAATATAATTTTAAATATGATCACTTGGTTTACTGCCTTACCAAGAGTACTTGCAGCTGCACTAAACAAATATGGATTGGTGTACTTTTGCGAGTGTAAAGCCTGTAATAGCTAGTAATCTATACTGGATTGTGTAATAAACTAGAATATCTGTAGTAAAACAATATAAATTACTACATTTTAAAAATATTTATTTACTTTCATGAGGCGCCAAGCCAAAATTGGCTGTTGTTGAGCAGTCGTCATCTGTATTTAATTATTTGCTTTTCAGCGCTTTTCAATCATAAACAAAATGTCAAAATTTGAATCTGTCTAAACCTTTCTGTTTTCCACCATGTCATGCTGTTCTATTTTTCTATCTGAAAGATACACTACCGACAGATATATCAGAAAGTTTTCTTACTGGAGGCATGCTTCACCACATGGTGGAAGGCCATTTTTCGAATTGCCGCCTGGCTAGCAACCACCCTCAAGTAGAAAATCTGTCGCCAAGCACTTGACAGTGCGTTGCGACAGCAGTGCAATTTGTGACAGATGAAATGCATCTGTTATAGGCCGAGGTTAGTCTGCTTAACATCAGGTGGGCCTCCAGCTTGTTCCGTCACAATAACACAATAATCAAATATAAAAACCTTGTTCCAGGGATATATGATTCATGAAAGGATAAGTGACCATATTACCTGTCGTGGTTGTAGTTAGTCTCAAGCGATCTTACATGCCCATAAAATTTCTAAATGTAGATTATACATCAGAAGACATCACAACAACAAATTAAAATCACATCACAGTATGAGAGATTTTATGAAAGTGTAAATATGCTAGTGAAATTTATGAGATTCAGTATAATAAAAAAAAAAACTCTGATTACCTAATCTATTGTTTTTATTTAATATTAATGCCAATAATTACTTTAGGGGATGGCTGGTCTTTTTGTCCAGTGAAATGGTTAAGGGAATTTTTCAGGGGAAATAATTGGACTTATTGTGCAATTATCCCCTTCTAACACTCAAAGACGATGCGCAGGGGATTTATGGACTAAGAGTCTAGAAATCCCTTTCACAGGGGATTAGCAACGAGGATTTCCAGAATAAGCCAAGAGAGACACTACACAAAGATTTATTATTATATTTTTGATGATGGCTATAATAAAAGATCATAAAACATTACACATTTTTCCACATTCAAATATGAGAGGCTGATGGCAAGAAAAGAGAGATTTAAAATTACTAGCATTTGTATTAGTCAGTTGGTAAGTTTTTTTTTATTTTTTTTATGCTTGATAGTTTAGCCTTTGACCACTATCTCACCTGATAGTAAGTGATGATGTGGTCGAAGATATTGTACAGACTAACCTAGAATAACTGGCTCTCAAGGACAGCTGCCGGAACACACCGTTAGGTGTTTGACGACAGATTTTCTACTTGAGGGTGGTAGCTAGCCAGGCGGGCATTCGCAAATTGTGCTACCACCATGCAACATGTTTGACAGAGCACTCAAAACCAACTGGTTGCCATCTGCTGTTGCCGTTTGCAGTCGGGTTAGAAATCATGCATGCTGCAGCGACATGACGCAACGACGTTTCGTGATGACATGAAGCGATGACATGTCGTCTGCTGCTGCTGCGTGCAGCAGCTACCAACTTGTACCTTTATGGTTTATTGTTGATATCTCTAGCCTAGTCAAGAGTTAATAAAAATTTATATGTGTGTCAAGTCATAAAAAATCTAGTTTTCTTTGTTCTCCATTTATATTTCTATTATGTTTTCCGCTATCCCAAGCTTCCAAAACTAAAGAGCACATCTCTACAATCTACAGGGACTTGATTTAATACATGCATAAAATTTACATTAAAAATTACATGCCCTGCTACTAACAATTTTTTATTTTTGTATCGCTAATCATCTTGCATGTTGGTATGGTTGCATATGGTATAGACATGCAAAATCAAATACCTATGGGTACTGCTCTCAAAGACTGAGCTATTTGGAGTAGAGATCCTTTTTAGAGGCTGGAAACACTAGCTAAAACACCCTAAACTCATGCTTTAACTATCATTAATGTGTTATATAGGGAAATGGTAATCATTCTTCAGAAAAGAAAAAATAACTCAGAATTTAGTGTAATTATGGCAGTATTTAACCGTGGTCCTAACCACGCACTTGGGGCAGACGTAATATAATTCATGTAACTATGTAGGTACCTCAAATGCTCATATTTCCAAACCCCTTCATCTTGGGCTTCAGGCATTTTCAATATGGCTTCAAGATTGGAAGGGTCGCGTCGAATAGTTTGCTGAATAAATTGTGGCACCGCCAGGGTGCTGTCCATTTCTTCAAATGGTTCATCAGGCCAACGACTAAAGTCCTAAAAAATAGATTATCTTTGAAGAGTGAATTGTACCAAACAAACCATGTATACCGATGTAAGCAAATCCATTACTATCTCACCTTTGCTTTAGTACCAGGTCGGTTGCGCCTTAATATTTGAACCGCATCAGCCATAATTACACGTAATAAATCTGATCGTCTAGAGGCCCGGAGATATATCAACAATTTAAGTATGAAAAATGGGAGCCGAAATAAGCAAGGCCAATCTAAGTCTAAGTACCCCTCATAGGCAGTGTTGGATTTCGTAGTATAATTATACTATTTGTACCATAATTTCATTGTGTGTAGTATGTAGTGTCGTAATGTCACTATACTACGCGAAAATACCTACCATAATTTTGTCTTCAAGTCGACTGACTTCTACTATTGGTAAATCCTATTATTTTTAAATATTTACCCTACAATATCGAGATTTTCTGTATGTACGGAAACATCTACTAAGATCTTGGGTTGGTAGGTCTGAAAACTTTCCCTTTTAAAATATTTCAAAAGTTATTCTTGATTTCCTGATTTTACTTCTCGCAAATGCTGACTGTGAAAGAGTGTTCAGCAAAGTTAATTTAGCAAAAACCAAATTTAGAATGACCTTACAAATCACTCCATTGACTCCCTGTTACTTTCTTGAGCTGCAGTAAAAGAAAGTTAATCCAATAACTGCATAGAGTTTATACCGTCTGACAAAATGTTACGTCGTGTCAATGTTAAGGATGAAGTTCCGATGGGTGAGTTAGCCGAGATCGACGTCCACTTGCATGAACTTGGTTGATATGTCTATAGGATCATGTAAATATTTTTGTCTTGAGTGCATAAAATATTAAACTTACGAATTACGAATGCATTTTTATTTGTTAACTCACATCTGTGGCAGTAAATCAAATAAAATTACTGATTTCTCACGCTTTTATCTAGGCCTCATATATCCTACATGATCATGGTATTCACAAGTTTTAAATAGTATTATTCGTATTATCTTGAACAGTTATTTGACACCAATACCGTCAAAAATATTAAATATTACGTTTACTCGTGATAAATGGTATATATTATGATAACGGTATATTCAATAAGTATTGCAGCAATGTATAAGATATTGTAAAAACTCTTTTCCGAATCTAGCGCTTCGCGCGACCTAATACAATTTTTAAAACCTTTTTTTAGTAAATAAAATATCGTAAAAAAAAACCTGCCAAAGACCTTTCAAAGAGAATTTTCGCCTTAATTCAAAACATAAATACCAAGAACGGAACTTTATACGATATGAAAAAAACTTGAAACGTTTAACGTAGTATAATTTTGGATAAATAGTATAATTTTACTCTCCATTTACAATATTTTTTTGAGGGTCTGAATCCAACCCTGCTTATAGGACACTGAGCAAGTAAATAGGACGTAATCCACTTGACGCCACTATCGTTATTTTTGATAATTTTATCCACAGTTTCCGTCTATGGTTCCACATGTAATATGAACCATAGACACAAATGTGGTCAAAATAACGATAGTGGCGTCAAGTGGAGTATGGCCATAAAAAGTTGCTGTAGCCATCTCATCTCTACAAAAAAGCTAAATAATACAGCTACAGCTACCAATTTTACGTCAAAAGTCCCTAGTTTCGTTCATTCTCTCGTCTTCAGAAAGTCTGGTAATCGTCTTGTCGGTTAATTCAAAAATTGATGTCCACTCTGACGTTCACGAAGACCACCGAGAGTTACGTAATAGCTCTGCAGATCTACATAAATTTTGTAATATAATACTCTATGCCAATTTGTACCGACCAGTGTTGTTCCCATGGAAGTAATAAGTACTACGTAGGAAAAAGCGCGGGAAACTTTCTTTGAACGGTTGTGTTTTTTCATTTGAAAATTTCAATTTTATTATTTTATGGTTTTGGTGATCAGTTAAGTAGTACTTTGTAGTTAGTTAAGTTACTTATTGTACAGATTTTGTATATTTGTGTATATAATTTTCTGGTAAGTCTTTTAAAACTTATTTTCGTCGACGATGAATGATCCCCCAGACCCTGGGGGAACAATTCCCTCCGTCGGATGTAATGTAACCATTGCATCTGAATCTGGTATGGAGACGGATGGATCGCATAGTGTACGAGCCATTAAGCGTAGTCGCCTACATAAAGTTTGCAAGCATTGTAACAAACGCAGGAGAAAACATAATTCTGAATTGAAATCTACCGATTGTCATTGCGCTGAAAATGAGCCTCTTATGGAGAAATTAAATTCGGAACCAATTGTACCCGCTGATACCAACCCTCCACGTCCGACCCCGGTTGCTAGAACTTTATATGAACCTTCTGATAGTGCCCCTTATGTTGTACACATCCAAAAGGAACAATCTGCCCCCAATGATGGAACAGTACTCCACCCCATAGCTTTTGGTAAATTTTTGAAGCAATATAATATTCAAAACATTATGAACGGGACTTTAAAACGTATTGGACGGAATAGAATCACCATCTCATTTTCACACCATTTAAATGCAAACTCATTCCTTACACACAATAGCCTTTCTTCACACAACCTAAAAGCCTTCATACCTTCATTTACTGTAACTCGCATGGGTTTAGTTCGCGGAGTGCCTAGTGAGTGGACCCCTGAAGAAGTAATTGAAAACATTAATGTTCCCATAGGGTGTGGAAAGATTTTAAAAGCTCGACGACTTAACTATAAAGTTACAATCAATGGTGAGACAACATGGAAACCATCTCAAACAATGGTTCTTACTTTTGATGGTCAGATTTTACCCAAGCGTATTTTTATGTGCTACAATGCACTACAAGTAGAATTGTATACCTACCCCACAATACAGTGTTACCTATGCTGCCGCTTCGGTCATACCAAGAGTCAGTGCAGGTCCAAACCCCGTTGCTTCAAATGCGGCCAAGATCATCCTGGGAGTACTTGCAATACTGAAGAAGACAATGCAACATGCTGTTTATGTGAAGGCTCACATTTTGCAAATAGTAAATCGTGTCCAGAATTTGTCCGTCAGAAACAGATTAAGTTATCAATGGCTGAAAGTTGTTTATCCTATTTTGAGGCTTGTAAACTATATCCTCCTATTTCAAAATCTTTTGCAGATATTACTACTAAGGAACAACCACAAAAGTACTCTATCCCTATCAGTTCACAACCCACTAATAATACTAGCACCTCACAATCATACAAAAAAACTGTTTTTAAGAAACCCCACTCACTTCCTAAATTTTCTAAGGGTTATGACCAACATGCTCATAATGAGCTAACCAAAGAGTATGATGCACCAACACCCTCCAATGGGTGTGCACTGAAAAATAATATTTCTTCTAGTGCAACAGAAAAACAATCTGTTGCTGATATTATTATTGCTTTAATTAATTTACTTTCTCAGTCCCAAAATATTGAACCGTCCAACGTTGCCCCATTAATTGCAGCTATTACAAATTTATCGGTCCAATATGGATCAAGTCCAGGTAGTTCAGTGGAACTGCCGCAGCATAAACAGTAAGAAAAACGATCTTATATATCTTATAAATAAATTTAAACCAAATGTCTTCGTCCTCTCTGAGACATGGTTAAAACCCAGTTTTATATTTAAAATTGGGGGATACTCATGTCTCAGAGAGGACAGACAAGATGGGTATGGCGGTGTAGCCATACTTATTAAACATTCTCTTTCTTATACGCAAATTTGTCTTCCCCAACATAGTAATGAGTATTCTGTTGTCGCCGCCTTAGTCAATGGTACCTGTTATATTTCTGTTTATATTCCCGAGCCTTCTACTGCTATATTTGATGAACTTAACTCAATGTTGCATTCACTTCCCAGGCCCTATATAATTTTAGGGGATTTTAATTCCCAACACCAATCTTGGGGTAGTTCCATATCCAGTAGCCATGGTAAAGATTTGTTAGAAATAATTGACATACATAACCTATGTTTATTAAACACTGGTTCCCCAACTCGTCGCACTAGCCCTAATGAAAATATTAGTGCTGTAGATCTATCTATATGCACTCCTAATTTAGCCTCTCAGTTAACCTGGTATACACTCCCATCCACATATGGTAGTGACCACTTTCCTATCATTATCTCTTCCATAGAAAAATCTTTAGATCCGATTCTGATTCGGCAACCTCGTCTTAAATATAGAATCCAGGAAAATGATTGGGATAAATTCAAATCTTGTGTGGAATGTTACTTTAAAGATCTTCCGGAAATATCTGCAGGTAACAGTGATATATGTTCTGAAGCACTTGCAAAAGCTATTTTGTCAGCTGCGGACCAAGTTTTCCCCCGTAAAAATTCTGCTTCCAATTTGATACCCTCACCTCCCTGGTGGGACAATGAATGTACAATAGAAGTTCAAAAACGTAAACAGGCAGAAATAAATTATAACAACTATATGAGCCAAGAAAACTTTGATGTCCTTACTAAAATCATTTCAGATACAAAAAAATTTTTAAGAGAAAAAAAGTTTTCGGCATTTAAAAGATTTTGTCATTCAATTTCGCCTAGGTCACACCCTTCTACTGTATGGATTTACATCAGAAGATTCAAAGCAGGTATGTCTAATACTAACCAACCTCCACTTCCAACTTCTATGGCTAGCTCATATTTAGACTATCTTGCACCACCTTCAGTTGCTCCTTCACCACATACAATACTAATTCCAATTCCCCAACAACTTCCTTTGATTCAATCAGATATTTCTTCCCCCTTTACATTGACGGAGATTAAAGGAGTGTTTTCTAAGCTTCGTGACTCTGCGCCTGGTGAAGACGGTATTCCATATTCATTTTTGTGTAATTTAAGTGACAACACTCTTTTATATTACCTTAATATGATTAATGGCATAATCATGTCTGGTAACGTTCCCCAATCTTGGAAGTCTCAAATAGTTATACCAATATTAAAGCCAAATAAACCACCAACATCTGTAACATCATACCGTCCTATTGCACTTTCTTCAGTCATTGCCAAAATCGCGGAACATCTTGTGAAAAATCGTCTTGATTGGTATATAGAAAGTCGTGGTTTGCTTGCAGACTCCCAGTATGGTTTCCGTAGAGGTAGAAGTACTTTGGACAGTTTGAGCATTTTTGTAACGGATATTCGACTGGCTTTTACAAATAATGAATCTATTGTTGCACTGTTCTTAGATATTAATTCCGCATATGACAGTGTACTTTTGCCAATACTTAAAGAAAAACTGCAACTGTTACATGTTCCTCCTATTATTTGTAACTTTATACTTAATATGCTTTACGGTAGATCTGTGAAATTGGATAATTCAAATGAAATTAGATTTTTATGGAAAGGCTTACCACAAGGTTCAGTTCTTAGTCCGATACTTTATAACATTTACACTTATGACCTTGAATTGACAATTAAAAGCCCAGTTAAAATTCTTCAATATGCAGATGATCTCCTTCTCTATTGTTCAGATCGCAATATAAATAATTCTAGTTCCAATGTGTCATCAGCTTTAAACAATCTAAACACTTGGATGGAGAATAATGGTCTAGAATTTTCCGTTTCTAAAAGTAATGTGTTAGTTTTTACTAGGCAACGCACCGCTCCACCTGTTAATATTCTCTGTAATGGGCAACCAATTCCAGTTCAAAATCAAGTTAAGTTTTTAGGTTTGGTTTTAGATTCTAAACTTACATTTCTTCCACATTGTGATTATGTCGCAACAAAATGTGAACGCCTTCTTAACATTTTAAGATGTCTCTCGGGTGTTTGGTGGGGAGCACATCCCTCTTCTTTAAGAATTGTCTACATTGCTCTAATAAGAAGTGTCATTGATTATGGCTCATTTTTGTTAGAACCATGTAGCATTGCTGGAATAAGGAAGTTAGATGCTATTCAATCCAAAGCTTTGAGAATCATCACTGGAGCAATGAAGTCTAGTCCAATAAATGCACTCCAAGTGGAATGCATTGATCCTCCATTTTATTTACGGCGCCAGTATCTTTCCAATAAATTTCTTTTCCGTTCACTTAGATTCTCTAGACATCCTATATTTTTCAAGTTACAACAATTATCTCAACATATCACAACACATTCCAGTTATTGGTCACATAAAACTACACCCTGTCTTATTAATAGCAGGCATAAATTCATGGACTTAAAAGCGCCTACTCACAGCATTGACAAACTTCCCATTTATAATGTTAGGTATGAATGTCTATCACAGGATCCTGTAATTATCTACAACATTGGTATTGATAGAGATGATCCCAATGCTAATATTCACTTCAATTCAATAGTTCAAGAAAGATGGAATGGATGGCACCACCTTTATAGTGATGCATCCAAACACACATCTGCTGATTGTGTTGGTGTGGGAGTTTATCACCCGCAGTATAATATTGTGCAAAAAATTAAATTCCCCCCTGAAACATCTGCTTTCACTGGCGAATGTTTTGGAATTCTAAAAGCATTGGAATATATTCTACTTATGAAACTATTTAAAACTGTAATATTCTCGGACTCCCTAAGTGCTCTTCAAGCTTTAGCTAAGTTTCCATTTAAACCTCAATCACATATCCCTATAATTATTGAAGCCAGATCAAAATTATATCAATGTACTCTCTTAGGTTATTCAGTTTCGTTTGCTTGGATCCCAAGTCATTGCGGCATTAGAGGTAATGAAAATGCTGATCGCATAGCAAATGAAGCTGTTACATCTGGAGACATTTTTCCATTTGTAAACTATTCCCATGATTTAACATCTTTACCAAAAGTTTTTCTCAAGGAATCATGGAACAGAAATTGGGCCAGCAGTGCTCAATGTAAGGGAAAGCACTATTTTCAAATACAACCAAATATAATGAATAAACCATGGTTCAACTGTTTGAAGTTACGCAAGAAAGTGACGTCAATAATAATAAGAATGCGGCTGGGCCATGTTTGCAGTCCAGCTCATCTTGCAAAGCTTCATATTGTTGATTCTCCTACCTGTGCATGCGGGGAGGATGTGGGAGATTTAAATCACATTATGCTCTCTTGCCCCCAACATGACCAAACTGCAATGCTTGAGGCTTTGGCTGTTCTTAAAATTCCGTTTCCAACCAGTATTGTTTGTATTCTTCAATGTTCTGACCCAGATGTATATAAGGCAATATCTGAATATATCATTACTAATAATATTAAACTGTAAATATGTAAATATACATTGTATATAAATATGTATCACTTATCTTTGTATGTATTATGACTAAAATTTAAAATGAATATATTAGTAGGTAGTTTTATCTTATGATAGGTACATATAAAGGTAGTTATTCCTTTCTCTATCCTCCTCTTCTATTCCTTTTCCATGTTATACTTTCCTGATCCGATTACCTGTTCCAAATTTCCCGTGATCCGTCTTTTTTCCTCCCATTTTTAGATTTCTTAAGGTTTCCCCGTTTTTATATCAACTTAACATAACAAAAATCAAAGTAAGAAAAACTAACGAGGATTTAAAACTTGACACTGGCAAATGCACAAGACGTGCGAGACCATATCCCGACATAGGGAGCCAACGAAAAAAAAAAAAAAAAAAAATTCTGTTTTACATACGACTTAGAAAAGATATAGAATTTTTTTCAATAATGTGCTTGAAACACTTAAATAACAATAACAAAAAACTGAATTAGGAAAAGTTACACACAGACCAAAACAGACCTGGAAGATAATAAGAAAAACAACATCTACTACTAAGGAAAAAATTACAAAGTGTTAGAGTAACTTATATGCAACATAGGAAAACGGTTGAGAATATCAATGATTTCTTTATTAATATTTGCAAGGAGCTTGCAGATAAAACGTTGTCTAATAATTTAATTTTGAAATCTGAGACAGCTGTACAAAAACATTATGCCAACTCATTTGTCCCTCTAAACACAGATAATTCTAAAGTTGGTTCTACTATTCTTAATTTAAGAACTGATTCCATAGTTGGATCTGAAAGAATTTCATTCAAAATGGTACGAACTACCATTGTTCCTGTATCGTTGTTTTGATACTGGATTTTTTTCACCTAGTTCTTGTTGAATTGGGTCTATTCATAAGTACGGTCCGCAAGATGCAGTCAACAACAACATACCTATTTCGGTCTTGCCAGCTCTTTCTAAAGTGCTAGAAAAACTAACGAACTATCTAGAGGAACAAATAATAATAACAGAATCACAGTTTGGATTTAGAGCTGGCAAATCTACTGAACATTATAGCAACACATTCTACTCTGCCTATTCGTGAGTCCCGCGGTCGTATCCCTCCGCGGTTCATGGAGTAGCGAGCGCCACCTGATTTGTTATTATAAAACAATCGGCAAAGGTGGCGTGATTCCGGGGACCAATGACAAGCCTGCGCTTACACGCGTAATAATAATTCGCGCTATCCTCGCACTCGAACGCTACTCTGATTTGTATGCCAGTCCACCGCGCCGCGCTATTCAAGACGGTCGCACGCGCTATCTCCACACCGCTCGCGAAGTTACTTGGGTCACTTGGGTTAATTTCTCGAGGGCTTAGACACCTACCCAATACCTTAACAAACATTTCTTGTATTACTTTAAACTGTGTGCTAATACAGACATTATACTAGTATTACATCTACCTATGTACAGTTTTAATCCAAATTACCTGAGATCCCGTAGATCTCCTCCTCATAACATGCAATTGCATCTCTAACAGGCTATGTAGCAAGTAACCTAGATAAAAGTAATAAATGCATAGGTAAATCCGAAGCAGAAATAGGACTGTCTAATGTTGAAAGACTTGAAAGAGTATCGATAATTTAATACTTGGGAATTAATCAATAAATAAAACCTTTAACATAATATATCCGAAATCTACCTTTTGTTACATACAAATTCTAGAACAATGGCTTATCGCATTGGACTACAACCAGACGGAAGAACTTCTTTAAGTTTCTACTTAATGTTTAACAAAAGCATAATAATATATATACTTACCTAGGTACCTACAATAACACTTCAATACAAACATGCTTAGTTCTTATAGTCTGTTGCTAATATTATAATTCTACCTTACGTGGGCCGCTACCGTTGGATGGCGGACGCGGAGAGGCTGCAGGAGAGGAGGAGTGTCGGTATAGCGAGGCGCCGTTCTCCCTATCTTCTGCAGCCGATGTAGGCGGGGTCGTATGACGCTCATTTGCGGGTTTGGTCTCCGGGTGGTAGCGACGTGTCATGTGTTCTGGTGCGTCGTGAGGGGCAGCACGCCAGGAGGGGTCCGGCAACGGACAACCGTGGCGGGTTCGTGGTTGTGTGCTAAAGCGTCCAGCCGAGAAGCGGTATAGGTGGATCACCGTTTGTTATGTAGTCGGTAGAGGCACTTGCTGCTGTGGGAGTAGTTGGTGTCGAACCCGATATATCACGACCACCTTCCCCGGGGAGGTCGGGAATGCGTAAATTTTCACACGTAAATAAGCAATGTTGGTCCTAGTTTGGGTGCCAATGATCTTCCTAGGAATTTTAACTTTGTTATACTTACAATGAGTTCTTTTAATAACCACCGAAATACTGTGTGTAAAGTTATATTAAGTTTGTAAAGATAAAATAATAATAATTTAATTTCAAAATTGTAATATTTTTGTGTTTCGGAACGCATTAGCGACTCTTTCTGGCAAGAGTTTCCCATAAGCTGTAGTCACAAAATAAGACGGCACATATTTTCCTTACTAGTGTTTATACATGTAGCGTTTTTTCTAATTTAGTATCTTAGTTTATTTGTATTCTATTTAATGCAATTTGTGTGTTTGTGTAATGTAATATATTTGTTTGTAGTTACGACACTCACGACCTTCCATATTTATATATAGATTATATACTTTTCCGTATATATTTATTATTCTGAAAATATCATATCATTTTTGCATATGGACTATTTATCGGAACCAACTGTTAAAATCATGCTTACTTTTATGTAAGCATTTAGTCCAAAAACTTACACAATACGGCCCCTGTACTGTACCCCTAAAATACGGCAATTTTGAGGTTGAGATACGGCAACCCTAAAATTTACTTAGGGCCTACTCCAATTGACGCTGATTTCGTTATTTTCGATAATTTTGATCACATTTGCGTCTATGGTTGTGATCACTGTGATCCAAAGATTACTCTGTGATCGTTTGTAACTGTTCTCCCCTGTTCCAATTAGGATAAGAACGCTAAGAATGCCACTAAAATTTGCCACTTCTGTCACTTTTGACATTAGATGTAGGGAATTCAAACTGTTCCAGTAGCTTCATAGCGTTTATGGCGAAAATAATGCCAAGACCCATTTGGAACAACTTTTTGGGAGTGTAATTGTTTTTAGCGAATTTTACTTCAAATGGTAAGCACTTTAGCTAGCTACATAATATGATTAATCTGTGCTTTCAATCTTTGGAATATTTAGGGTATGTTCCATTAGTCGCTAAGAACGTTAATTTCGATAATTTTGATCACATTCTGCGTCTGTGGTTGTGATCACTGTGATCGTTTGTAACTGTCATCCCCTGTTCCATTTAGGATAAGAATGCCACTAAAATTTGCCACTTCTGTCACTTTTGACATTAGATGTAGGGAATTCAAACTGTTCCAGTAGCCTCATAGCGTTTATGGCGAAAATAACGCCAAGACCCATGTGGAACAACTTTTTGGGAGTGTGATCGTTTTTAGCGAATCTAACTTCAAATGGTATGCACCCATAGGCTTACTAAGGGTATGTTCCATTAGTCGCTAAGAACGTTAATTTCGATAATTTTGATCACATTCTGCGTCTGTGGTTGTGATTACTGTGATCGTTTATATCTGTCATCCCCTGTTCCAATTAGGATAAGAACGCTAAGAATGCCACTAAAATTTGCCACTTCTGTCACTTTTGACATTAGATGTAGGGAATTCAAACTGTTCCAGTAGCTTCATACCGTTTATGGCGAAAATAATGCCAAGACCCATTTGGAACAACTTTTTGGGAGTGTAATTGTTTTTAGCGAATTTTACTTTAAATGGTAAGCACTTTAGCTAGCTACATAGGGTATGTTCCATTTGTCGCTAAGAACGTTAATTTCGATAATTTTGATCACATTCTGCGTCTGTGGTTGTGATCACTGTGATCGTTTGTAACTGTCATCCCCTGTTCCATTTAGGATAAGAATGCCACTAAAATTTGCCACTTCTGTCACTTTTGAAATTAGATGTAGGGAATTCAAACTGTTCCAGTAGCCTCATAGCGTTTATGGCGAAAATAACGCCAAGACCCATGTGGAACAACTTTTTGGGAGTGTGATCGTTTTTAGCGAATCTAACTTCAAATGGTATGCACCCATAGGCTTACTAAGGGTATGTTCCATTAGTCGCTAAGAACGTTAATTTCGATAATTTTGATCACATTCTGCGTCTGTGGTTGTGATCACTGTGATCGTTTGTAACTGTCATCCCCTGTTCCATTTAGGATAAGAATGCCACTAAAATTTGCCACTTCTGTCACTTTTGAAATTAGATGTAGGGAATTCAAACTGTTCCAGTAGCCTCATAGCGTTTATGGCGAAAATAACGCCAAGACCCATGTGGAACAACTTTTTGGGAGTGTGATCGTTTTTAGCGAATCTCACTCAAATGGTACGCACCCATATTTGATCTATGTTTGGAATAATACTTGCTCTGTGCTCACTTGTGGTGTGGTGTTATTGCTGTGTTAGCTACATTAAAATTAAAATATTACTTTCAGTGGTGTTAATACATTACTTGCTCAGTGGTGTTAGTTTAAGTTTATTACATTGTACTTTGTGGATTTGTGGTTTAAAAGATTAAATCGTAGGTAGCTAGCTAGGTTTCAACATTAAATAATTCAACAGGGAAAGTTCAACTTTATACATATCAATTATAGTATCAACTGTACTCATTGTTTTTGTACGAGTAATAACGTGACGCCTTCTAACAATGGGGAAAGGATTCAATAATTATATGTGTAAGAAATTCTTCCACCCCGCCTCCAGGGACAACCTAAAACGAGTAAGTTGGTAATTTATGTAAAGTTGAATTAAATAAATTTAACAAATACATGTTGCATGTATTTGTCCTAAATACATTATCATAAAATATATACCATATCAAAGATTATATACTAAGTGGTAACAATTGATTTTCAGGTATGGATGGCAGAGCAAAAAACTGATGCTTACAAGAAAAAGCAAGAAGAGCTTCGAGTTCAATATGAAAAAGAGCAAGAATTGCATGAAAATAAGTGAGTAGAGTAGCTGCAACAACAGCTATAGCTATAGTTTTAAATTTAGTCATTTTACTATAGTTAACTTTTCAACTCAGAATTGGAACAGATGAGTCTCGCCCACTCCAAATAAATTCAGGTGTTACTTTGTGGAAATAATGAATGAATTCTCATTGCGCACAGTTTAGAATTCATGTCATTTTATTTCTATTCAATATGGATTTCTGAAGAGTCAAAACTTCCTGAGGACGCATCATTTAGAAGAGAAACAAGTTGAAAATTCCTCAATATAAACCACATGGCGTTAATGACAAGTTGACTTAACAAGAAAATAGGCCAAATTGTCAAAATATTAACTAATTTATTATATGTTTTTTTAATATTGTTATGTTTGCAATAATTGTAATTATGTTATGTTTTCTTAAAATATTTAAAAACTTCTAGTTATTATTCTATTTGCTATATTATTGTACCTATTTATATATTTACCTTTTAGAGCATTGCTGAGTAAGGATAGCAAGGACAAGCTGAGTTTGAATTTCATGTATGAGCCGCCGCCTGGTGTGAAAAAAGAGAGGGAAAGAGAAGATAACGAACCAGAATACAAATTTGAGTGGCAACGTAAATACAATGCCCCAAGAGAGAGCTACTGCAAGGGTGATAATGAAATTAGAGATCAGCCTTTTGGCATACTGGTTAGAAATGTGCGCTGTATCAAATGTCACAAGTGGGGTCACATAAATACAGGTGGTTTTATTATTTGTTTATTATGGAGTTGGCCTCTATGTTTTAAGTATAATTCAAAATGTCATTCTTTTATAAGAAGTAAACTATCATGAATGTTGTAAATTAGGTAGCATTTTGACCTTTTATATGGATCAATGTACTGTTTTAGTGCCCTTACAGAAAAAACTGCATTTGGCAACAGCATAGGAAACTGCAGCCGTCCATCGTCACCTGTCGGCGGCAGCCGTCTAGGTGTCGACGGCAGACGGCAAAGCGTCGACGGCTGCCACTGACAGGTGGTGACGGCTGCAGTTTCGTCTGCCGTTGGTAAATGCCATTCGTGTGTACTTAGACAAAATATATACCTGGATGAATGGTGGTATTCATATACTTCAATAATAAAACTACCCTTGAACCCTTTAATGCAAGTCATGTCACATGGAAACCAGGTTCCAGATTTGATATTAAAAACATAAACATTACCAATCAAATTATAAAATTTGTATTGTCAGTGGTTATAGTCTACTCATGTATAATATATTAAAATAATAATTGCACCTATCAATACAAACACTGCATACTTCTCCCTCAGCAATAGTCATATTAATCCAAATGTATCTCTGCAAAAGTTTTATGCCAAATTCTAGTATTAAAAACTTAGTACATTTTTAGACAAAGAATGTTCTATGTACTCACTGTCAATGAGTGAGGCTCGTGCGTTGCAAGCATCTGCATCAAGCTCAACACCAGAAGAGGAAGAAGAAAAGCCAGATATACCAACCTTGATGCAGCACATGCGAGACACTGGCCTTGTAATGAAACCTGGAGCATTACCACTTGCTGCTCCCAAGATTGAAGATAATGATCCTTCTAGTCTAACTGAAATGGATTTGATCAGCCAACTAACAAAAAAACAGAAGAAGAAATTGTTGAAGTATGTACCTACTTTGTGATTATATCAATTCACCAATCATTCGACATATATGTAGGCGAATATCCTTTGTGCCTATTTCAACATTCTATTTTAAGGGGTTGACAATTGTAGACCATTTTTGTTAGCGGGTCCATCTCAATCTGGATTTATGGTATATTATGTGCCATATATTCTATGTTACCAACATACAAATTTACTGTGATCGAAACAAACAAACAACCACTCATTTTTCCACTAGTTTTTGCAATGGGAGCCTTTAATCAATATATTGTATGAGTTGTGAATCTAGTAAAATGGAAGAATGTGTCTTTTTATAGGTATTTAACAGAAATTCTGATATTTGAACCATAATTTAAAAAATATAAAAAGATAATTTCTGAAATGTTGGCACAAACTATTTTTTACTAAATTCACAACCTTAATCCAGTTGTTACTGAAATTATTTTTGGTCTTGTAGTTTTGATCTATACTTATAATTGTTGGTCGCTGTAAATGTGTTAAGGTCGAATAACGAATTGCACTGCGCCCGTCACTTTGAGACATAGTTCTTAACTCTCTGGTGCCTGTAATTTCACTGGTTCTCAATGACTGCTACCGGAACACACCGTTAGGTGCTTGGCGACAGATTTTCTACTTAAGGGTGTCCGCTAGCCAGGCGGGCATTCGCAAAATGCCCTTCCACCATGCGGTGAAACTCAACCCCTCGGCGGGATTCGTACCATGGACCTGCTGCGTGGCAGTCCATATCCAATGCCACTGAGCCATCACTGCTTCAAAATATTCTTAAACAGTTGTGTTTTCTATTTTCTTTCTTCTTTTTTTATGTCTGATATGTAAGATTACAATCTCAACTGATGGTAAGTGATGGTGTGGTTGAAGGTGTTCTTCAGGCTAAGCTAGAATTACTGGGTCTCAAGGACAGCTGCCGGAATACACCGTTAGGTGCTTGGCGACAGATTTTCTACTTGAGTACTTGAGGGTGGTAGCTAGCCAGGCGGATATTTGCAAAATGCCCTACCATCAATCATCATACAACAACGGGGACCAACAGCTTAACGTGCCCTCCGAAGCACGTAAGCGCTCAGTGGCACAAGCGGTCACCCATCCAAGTCATGACCGCGGCGGATATTGTTTAACTTTGCTAATTGGTTCAGAACAGCTAAGCGGACTTCGCTACGAGCCCTTCGTTATTTTTCTTTGTTTCTTTGTTATTTATCTAACTGTTTTTTATTGTTAGAAACAAAAGACAAATTGTATATTCCAAACCAACCTCCAAAATGGGTTTTAAATATGTGGAAAAATAAGTAATTCATATCATAATTTGTTTTCCTATTGTTTTTTTTTATATATATAGAGCTTAAGCTCATAAGTTTAATTTCATTAACATCCATTAAGTGGTTTTTGAACTTGGTATCATTAATCAAAATAATTGGACCTATTTTAGGTTAGGACCTACATGTATTGTTTTGAAATATTGTGTGACTCTCTATATTAAAGTATAGTTAAGAGTAAGTGTTAAAGAATTTGTCTTAAAATCCATGTTTCGTAACATGTGTTTCGGTTCTCTGTAATGGAAGGAAAGCCTATTGTCATCTACCAGGCATATTTTCAAACTTCAGACAGCTACTGAAAATGTATTTTTCACAAACTTTAAAACTTATCTGAGGAGTGCATCCTGAGATATCAAACCTAGGCTTTGCTCTGTTGACCAATAATGATGCAGTCAAGAAATTTATAAGTTATTATTTGTGGTGTCATTATACTATGATGAAAGTTTGTATGATGTATTTATGTTTGTAATATTTTCAGGAAATTGGAAAAACTGGAAAAGAAGAAAAAGGATAAGAAACACAAACACAAATCAAAGAAAAGTGATTAACTGCAGTTATCTATTAGCGAAACGTAATTATTACAAAGTACATAAATAACGAAGAATTGTAATTCAGATTTAATACCGTTGACTTTGTTTACAGGTAGAATATGATTTTTACCTATTAGGAAATGTTTCCAAAATATTTTTTTATGGGATAAGATATTAATAAGTGCACCGAGGCTATTACAACTAACATTCGGAAGGTCTATCTTTGCACTATTGTCACGGGTATACCTTTTTAAATGTCTATACTATATAGCAGGACTTCAAATTTTGTACATGAATTGCAGTTTCTTTAGGCATGAATAACGAAACTAATAGCTTACAAATGGAGGGACAGCGACATCATTAATTGAGGCAGGTAGAAAAAGTGACATTTTCGCCACTTTGAGGGTAAATGCAACTGAATGTTTTACCCGGGTGGTTTCAAACCCAAAGTAAAAAGCTCCTTTCTGAGCGATGCTTTACTAGGACTTCACCGCAGACCACATTGATTTAAATACATTTAAATACATAGATTAGTAGTTACCGCGCCAAAGCGTTGCCACCGCACATATGGCCATAGCCATATGCGCAGCTAACATCAATTTAGTGCTCAGTGTAACGCCAACGGAGTTGAACCCAGCGACACGCGACAAAAAAAGATCTTCAAAATGGGTAAATGCGTAGTGAAAGAGTACGATTCAAGGTCACAGAAACATTATAAATCAAGCGGAATTACTTTCCACACACAAGTTTATTGTTTATGCATTCATATTAGCTTAAATAATGCAAAAACTAAAATTACACAGAGAGTATTGTTATTTAGGTTCAACGATGTTTTAGTGTTACCACTAAAACATCGTTTTGGTTTTCCCACATTTATGGGAGAATTTCAAATGTATGGAATAAGTTCCTTTGTTTCTTCTGATTTTAAATACTTTTGCACTAATATAATGAAGATATACATGGTTTAATATCCCACAAAAAATAAACCGACAGAATGACCGAACAACGCTCAATCTAAATAGCTGGTTCCAGAAATATGACATTTTGCATGGAGGTTCCTTATGTAACTAATAATAGCGCTTAATGTTTTCGCAAAGTAACTATTATAGCTGACATAAGGCAGATAATCAGGTTTTGATTTCAAAGGGCTGGCACATACTAGAGCACAAACGAGCTCAATTAAATAGCATATATTATATAGCATAAATTATGTTTTCTCTGACGTTCTATCAGCCGCGGTTCGTTTGTTAGCGACGCATTTTAATATTAAATGTTTGGCAGACTGATAGATGCCAATTGATTCGGCTCGAAATTCACACGGTTTAAGCCGTGGGTGCAGTCTACGGGATCGAGACAAACTAGGACCAAAAAACAATCGTAAGATCGAAAGATAAAGGAGGATTATGTTACCCATCAGAACATGTGTATGAAATATATATGAATTGTGAAAGCGTTGTAAGACATGCCGTAAAACTTTCCGACACCAAGTCTTTGTCTCCCAAATTTGGTCTCATGATATTCCTTGACCCTTCAAGGAAACAAGATGTTAAAGGAATTCGCAATACATCCAAGGGATCACATATCATCAATAATAGTTGATCATTGCATTGATGCACCCCTTTTATTAATAAAAGCCATTATTTATAAATAGGTATTTAAAAATAAGATTGTATCACGAAAGCAAATTGAGTGAATAATTACTCAAACCTACAAAAATGAGTCGAAAAGGCAGTTGTATACGAAACTGATGCTTCATAGCGGGGTTTGATTTACTTTGGGTATAGCAGCAATAAAAATATTGATTCAGAAAATGTCTTAATTATTTGATTAAACATCGTTACTTTTATTCATACAATAAAAAAATATAAATAAAATAGTTTGAATGTATTTATTTTATTACAAAGTGACATTAATAAAAAATGGTTTTTATTAACTTGTTGGGTAAAATTTCATACGGTAGGAAACACAAACCTGCCATTACATGTTTATGTCGCGATCTTTGTCTAGTCTTAGCGACACGGTATTGTTCTTGAACTTGAGTAAGCGAGACAAATATATGTTTCCTTTAAATGTTTAGTTGTTTCAAAGCTACGTCGTCGCGGTTAAGTAGTGGTTATACTTTTTTTGACGCGTGATAATGAAGTTTGCTTCTCTTTTTGTTTATCTCAATGGCAGACCACAGCTTTTCTTCATATAAACAGTGCTCAAATGTAAATAATTAGTTTGCAGGTACGGCAATCGCGAACGAAGTCGCAGGTACAGCTAGTATATTATAAATTTCGTGTCAATTGATTGTTTCTCATACACAAATTGACTGGATGAATAATCATAGAGTGCTGACGTAAATGGCTGCCTGAATGCTGCATCCTAAGTGTAAGAAAAGTACAAAGATATGTAGCTTTTCGACAACCTGTCACACCCAATGTATTTTGCTGAACGTGGCAGTACGATGTAGAATATTTCAATACTTAAATTTGTAATTGACCTTCATAAGCGCGTCGTAGACGCCTAAATCGAATAAATGATTTTGACTTTTGACCCAGTAAAAGAGCGAGACAGCAGATGACGTGTTTGCTACCACTTGGATACATGTTTTCACAATATACTTACAATATTGGTACGGGTGGTAGGGCATTTTGCGAATTTCCCCTTGCTAGCTACCACCTTTTAGTAGAAAATCTGCCAATCACCCAACGGTGTGTTCCGGCGGCTGTTTTTGAGAGCCTAACCCCATTGTAGGCTAAGGGCCTGTTTCAGAATGTTCGAGTAAGTTCCGTTTATACTACTATGATAAAAATGACAGTTAACATGCAGCGCATTTCAAGCTCTAACCGATGGATATGCTAAATCGATGAAACGCTACTAGCCAACGATAAAAAAAAACCGTAGATGTCCAATAAAGGACGGTATGCGCAAATGTTTTCTGTGTCTGCTATGGTTTTAGGTATTTCCATACTGTCTCGGTTAAAAATACATTGTAGTACCCTATCATTCCCAGCTATGTGAAGTGTGTCGTCGTTCTGCCTTCATTCATCTCCGCACGGTTTTCTATACATGTTGAGTTAAGGCTAGTGTCTTCATATCGATTTCTATACAAACGTAGTTTCGTCATATTTAAATACCAAGTCCAAACTCGTTGGAATTTTGTATGGCATGTCTTTGAGTCGAAAATCTATGCTTCTGGTTTTTCAGTATTCCGTAAAAAAAAAAAAAAAATAATTTGGAAAAATCGTTTTGTATGGTAATTATTATTAATATGAATACGCAATTCGTTGAAGTTGTAATTAAAGTCTTATGTCTTTTATTTTATGTTATTATGTTAAGTTTTCGAAAACTTATTTCTCCAGTACGCATTTCGTCACGCACAAATTATGTTTATGATGTATTTTATCTAACGCTCATCCAGTACCAGGCATTTTGTGCTGCATACATTTCATTAAACAAATTTAATTGACTGATTATTTGTGTGTGTGTTATTAAATTACACAACTTTGTGGTTCGATGCCTCGAACAATTATTGAGTTTTCTAACAAAGAAATCAAATCAGATTTTATCAAACTGCAATTAAGACGAGCTGTGTTTGTGAATTTTACAAATTGCGTAATGGACGTATGGTGACATGGGCGAAATGCTAACAAACTCTTTCTTGTACCTGCTTGTAAATAATGCCGATTCAAATTTGATTTGAAGTCGCGTCTCAGTTGTCGTTTCTCGTGGCGTTTAGTTAGCAGCTAATTCAATGCGTTTTTTTTAAATGTAATTATTATGACTGTATGGGGAAAAATTTACTTTAAAATTGTTATTTTCTAAGATACTTGACGCTGTTGCTTCTAAAATAAATTAAAGTAATGTAAGTTCAAATAGGTATGTATATTTTATTAATTCTATTCTATTTTATGTATATCACAGAAATTGTAAAATAATATTATTGTAATAAAGAGTAACTATGATACTAATATACAATATGTGTTTTATTAATAATCAATTTGTTTTGATGAAATTTCTACCCTCTTATTAATAGAAGATTCATAAGGTGCTCAAAAATGTGGCGAAAGCTGACGTTAGTGGCAGGAAATTCAAACATTTTTTTTTGTTTGTAGATATTTTACCGCTACTGTTTTTCTATTTTAAGTTAAGCTTATTGAATCAATAACACATTTTGTTATTGGTAATAGCGATTATCAACATTTTTAAGGAAATAGGGGTTATTTTATGGCATCATGGGCCCAATGCCCATTATGTATATTAGATAACTTTTCAAAATAATACAAGCTATATTATTTTACTTGTGAATACCATAATATTGTATAATGGTTAAAAACTAAGTGACAAGCCAGATAAAACTGTTTAAAAATTGGAATTACCCGCCACAAACATTAAACAACCAAATTTTCAGCTACTAAAACTTTACAAATAACATTTTGATAATTACTTAGGAACTAAACAAAACCATACAATAAAAACAGATCTTTGTAGACTTAATAGCTGTTACCCTCACTGTTGCTCACTTCAACATAGTATCATATACAACCACACCTCCTAACCTACAACTACTTGGTTTACAAAACTGTTGTTATTACATAACTATTAATAATTTTGTAAACAAAACAAATATATAAATCCTACTTAGCACATTCTGACTCTGGCTTCTGACATCCTGCCTGTGTAAGCATTATTTAAATCTTTGAGCTGCTTGGAAATTCAAAAAATTTAGTGGAATCCTTTCCACATTTATTATAAGAAAAGGATGAATAATAACCTATTAAAATAATGCTAATGTGCTTATATGTAACTTAAATACTAACTACCTACACTTCAACCGCCTAGCCTGTACACATAGATATTTAATTATATATCTTCCAGCTATGTATCACCATTAAATGGTTAATAACGAAACAAAAATACAAATTAAGCAGCCCTCGTAGCTTGCCTAGTCTAAGAATAACTAGGTAAGCGATGAGGGCTGCAAAATCAACCAATCAACTAAGTTAAAGAACTTCTGCTACGGTCATCACAGGTGACCAAGGGTAATATTTTTATTGTTGACCATCATCATTTGAAACGTATGTCATCTAAGACTTAATTTTGTAATATATATATTTTTTCCTTATTTATGTTCTAGTAGCAACAAACCGTGATTGTGCAAACATTCTTTATTCTATGCTCTTGGGTCTTTGGGGTATTTTACACAGTATCGAGTATTCATTGTGGACAGCTATACAGACAATGTAATAATAAATGACACAATTGTTTCTTTGTAAGACTGCACAAAAAAGAAGTTTTTTGAAATTTGTTTCTGCAATTGTATTTGGATACTTTTAAGTGTGAAGCTCACTTACAACATCAATTCGTTAATATTTAAATGGTATAGGCAATCACTTTTTTAGAGATTTGCTACCAGGCATAATAAATGTAAAGAGTTGTGGGCTAGTCTCGACTAGATTATATGACCCTTGCTTCATGGAGCAAACCATATGCATATATTATTATTCAAAATATAGTGAATAATTATAACCTACTGAGTTATATTTTAACATAGGTCTTTTCATCAATTTCAATGATATCTTGACGGTCATTCCTTTCTTTCCAGTGTAGGTACAGCACACATCCAGTAATAATGACAATGATGGCCGTTAACACAAATACACTCTTTAGAATTACTTTACTAGGGGTAACAAATAGTTGTGCTTTCCATTGAGAAGAATCATTTGGTGGAGCAGGTATCACCACTATTTGAGAATTAGGTATAACCTGGGTCCAACTTTTGGAATAGCCAGAAAGACCTACATTTAATGTCTCTACAAAGTTTGGAGTCCGGTCAAGACCAAAGATTGAGTAGGGAAGCTGAAGGGTGTGGTAGGCAGATTGTGATAACTGAGCACATACTCCAGTCCTGTAGTTTCCTTCTTGAGACCATGTTTGGTAATCAATTTTGGGCCCTGGTAAATTGGTACCTGAAAAATAACAGAATAAAATGAATAAGTATTTTGGTAAATAAATACTGGTTGGTTTTTTGAAATCAAATTAGGAGTAAAATTGAATGTGTAGTGTAAATAGGGTGCAGGTCTACATTACCCTGCACTAAATAGAAGCAAAAAAAAAAAATTAGATATTGGAGTTTATTCATACATAGTAAGATGTAGGTTCTATACGGGAGATAAAGACTACCTAAATGTTTTCTCTCTAAAAAATACATTTCTGAATAAGTTAACTGTAAAATCAATTAAAAACTTTTATTTTATTCATCTCATCACACTCAGCCTGCAGGTAATAAATATAATCTGCACAGTACTAAATGATGTTTGTGAATAAGGGTTTTTTTTTTAATACTGATGTTAAGTGATTGACAGTTAAAAATGGTATTAGGACACAATGAAATAGCTGGCTTCAATAGCTCCCTTTATGTTTTTGTATGATATGACTTTGATGTGCCTATCATTAGAAAAACATATATTATAACTATTGATGATGAATAAGCATATGATAAAGAAAAGACACTAACCAAATGTTCCTTTCCTGCTGTACAAAGTCCTATTAATAAATGGCAACTTCTCATTAGTAAGCCCAGTGACTACAATGACTTTTATGAAGTTAGTATCATATTCTAGTTCATTTCTAAATGAATGCATTGAATATGTTTGTGTAGTCAGATTCTTTTTAACATATATTATATCTAAGACACCATCCATGTAAAAGTCATAAAATGTAGCCATCACAACATCCTTGCCAAATGAGTCAAACAAATCCCATTGCACTTCAAATGTTCTGCGGAATTTGCAACCTGGCAAGTTACATGGGCTGTTGTGTAATAGAAATACTCTTGTAGTATTGCCATTTACTGGAGCTAGAGTCATTAGTATATCAGGGTAACCATCCATGTTATAGTCTCCACTGCGCATTGTTATAGTATCCAAGTATAATTCATTTTTAGGTGGGACAAAATGCCATAATGTTCCTTTCCCATCATTAAAGTCAACTTGCAAATCATGCCACTGGTGATTATCATATATCAATATTGTACTGTTGAAACATTCTACATCATAACAAATTGGAACAACTAGATAGAACTGTCCACTAAGTGCAACATCTATAAAAAGAGCTTGTCCATAAATTGCAGGGTGGCCTACAAGTAGCTCAATACTATTGTTATATTTGAACCCTTCTATGTCATAGCTCAGCCACACTTCAACATCTGAAATTGTTGTCACAAGAAGATCAGCAGCATTGTCATCATTTACATCAAGAAATGAATGTGAATGAGGAAGTTTAATTTGTTTGAATAAGTTATCAGTATCAGCCATAATCTTTTCTGTAGGAGGTGCACGTGTTTCATCAAATATCCAAAATGTTCTCAGTTTGTCAGCATTTATACCAAATAAATCCAAGATCATGTCTCGATTATAATCTATCACCAGCGGCTGACCGATTGTTCTAGCTTTAACTTGTAGACCGTCTGAGCAGTTTAAACTATCTTCACCTCCCCATAGGATTCTGACTTCGTGAAAAATAGAAGTGTCGTTTTCAAACAGTGTAGTGAACATAATGTCCATGTAGGCATCGCCGTCATAATCACCTGGCACCACACTCGTTACAAAAATATTAGTAAAGTTGCATGCATACAGTGACGGTCTCAAAAACGGTTCTTTGTCATACGCTAAAAAAACTTCTATGCTCGAATCATTTCTAATAATAAAGGCATCTGTCAACTCGTCCGAGTTGAAATCTCCAAATGCAGCTAAAACCCCTTCTGTGTTTTTACCAAAAGAACTTTCAGTCATATCACTGATAGCTGAAGATTGTGTCATTAAATATATTAATAACACACTCACTGTGATATGATTTAACATTATGGTCGGCTCTCGTATTCATATACATTCACAAAACACTATTACTTTTATGCTAATTGTTGTTCAGTGGCCTTTGTTTGTAAATTATTTATTGTCAGACCATACAAAGTATACAAACTCGACGTCAAAGATTACAAAGATCATGTAGATTTCATAGATACATGCTCTACGGCCGCATTCCATTTGAGTTATTATCGATAATTTTGACCACATTTACGTCTACAATCATAGACACATCTATGGTTAGTATTAAATGTGGATCCATAGACGTAAATGTGATAAAAATTATCGAAAATAACGAATTTAGCGTTAAATGGTATACACCCTACGTATAATCAGCCGTAGTCGGGGTTGGATTTAGACCCTCAAAAAATTATTGTACATGGAAAATATAATTATACTATATATCCAAAATTATACTAATTTTGACGTTTCAAGTTTTTTTTTATATCGTATTAATGAGCAAGTAATATTTTAATATCGTTTCGTTTTTCGGTGTTTATGTTTAGAAAAGGAGAAAATTAATGTCTTTGGCAGGAAATAAAAAAAATTTAATTATTTTTTTGTTAAATCTTAAATATATTGTACTAGATCGCGTAAGACACTAGATTCGGAAAAGAGTTTTACAACTAATACATTTTAGCAATGTTTATTGAATATACCATTACCATAATACATATATACTACTTGTCACGAGTAATAGTACATTACTGCAGAATCCAGTAAGTAAGCCTTTAAGGCTCCAAAAATATATCTATCTCATAAAATGTCATCCCAAAAAGAGAGAATGATATATATTTGGAGCCTCCCTCCTATAAACATGTTATAATGGCTAAAATCTAATCTGTGTCTGGTACTACGTTTTTTTTCTAACCAGATCTAAAGAGGATTACCTAACTGTCTAGTATATAACATGACACTGGCAAATGCACAAGACGTGCGAGTCATACTCACGAGATAGGAAAAAAAAAATGTCCATTAAGTAAATTATAGTACCACCAAGTTAACCGTTCAGGTGGCAGAAAAATGAACTAAAACTTTCCCTCAAATTGTGACAGTTTGTAGTTGATTTCCTTGACCAGTAGCGCCCTCGAAAACTGCACAGTTAAGTTGGTGGTACTATACATACTTACAATGCGATTAAAATAAGAATAGGACGGGCTCTCGGCTAACTTCACTCATATTCACTCTAATAAGTACGATCAGCAGAACAAACTTAAAAATAGAGCAGTGCCGCAGTGGCGCTGCTGGTCAAGGAAATCAAATACAAACTGTCACAATTTGAAGGCATGTTGTAGTTCTTTTTTCTGCCACCTGAACAGATAAGTTGGTGGAAGTGTGCATACTTACTTACTTGACAGTAGGAGATTCCAAATTTAAAATTTCGGTTCTTACTGGACAGTTGTGAATAAGTCTCCGGTAGAGTTCATTTTCTGGATACTTTGTATAGATGTTATGACAACAATAATATTTTTTTAAGAAAACGTATTTTTTATAATTTTGACGGTATTGGTGTCCAATAACTGTTCTAGATAAGTATAGAATTATTAGAATTGAAGCGCTCGTAGCGAAGTTTACTTGGCTGTTCTCAACCGATCAGCAAAGTTAAGCAACGTCGCCTGCGGTCATGAGTTGGATGGGTGACCGCTAGTGACATTACTACTGAGCGTTTCCGTGCTTCGGAGGGCACGTTAAGCCGTCGGTCCCGGTTGTTGTCTTAGGATGACAGTCGTTATAGCATGGTGGTAGGGTATTATGCGAATGCCCGCCTGGCTAGCTACCACCCTCAAGTAGAAAATCTGTCGCCAAGCACCTAACGGTGTGTTCCGGCAGCTGTCCTTGAGAGCCAGTACTTCTAGGTTAGCCTGAACAACATCTTCGACCACATCGTCACTTACCATCAGGTGTGATAGTGGTAAAAGGCTAACCTATCTTGCATAAAAAAAAAAAGTACCACTAACTT
Source organism: Plagodis pulveraria (assembly GCA_963890685.1). Lineage (NCBI taxonomy): Eukaryota > Metazoa > Arthropoda > Insecta > Lepidoptera > Geometridae > Plagodis > Plagodis pulveraria. Next base: position 15,744,280 of record OY982957.1, read on the forward strand.
AACTGTGCAGTTTTTGAGGGCGCTACTGGTCATGGAAATGAAACTACAAACTGACACAATTTGAAGGAATGTTGTAGTTCTTTTTTCTGCCACCGGAACAGATAAGTTGGCGGGTCTGTAATACGAGCAATACTATTTAAAACCTGCGAATACCATAATCATGTATGAGGAGTAGGCGAACAAAACGTCACATTTCCACTTTTCAAGATTTTACAGAAACTATAAAAAACTGCGTGGCCTTTTAGCCCTAAGACATCAAGCTGTATATTTTTAGCATCAAATAGACAAAAATCAATATAAATTACGCATCTTTTATCTTTTCTGTATTATTTATAGGTTTTGTGTTATTTGCAATATAAAATTTATAATTTTTTTTTTATCATTTTTTTATTTTTAAGTATCGTTTTGAAGGGATAGCAGTTTTTTAAAGTCTGTTTCGTTCAATAAAAATAGCGATTTGTCGAGTTTTCATTGCATCAAATAATAGGTATCAGGGTTTCCAACACAAATTATTAAAAAAAATCGAAACGTAAAAAAAATTTAAAAGTGACGATTTGTTCGCCTACTCCTCGTATAATGGGTTCGAAACCTAGATAAAAGCGTGTAAAATCTGTAACTATATTTGATTTCCCGCCACAGATGTGAGTTTCCACCAAATAAAAATGCATTCGTAATTCGTAAGTAATAACATTTTATGCAGTCGAGACAAAAATATTTACATAATCTTATAGACATATCAATCAAGTTCAGGCAAGTGGACGTCGATCTCGGCTAACTCGCCAATCGGAACTTCATCCTTAGCATTGACACGACAACGTAACATGTCGTCAGACAGTATAAATTATATGCAGTTATTAGATTTACTTGATTTTACTGCATCTCAAGAAAGTTACAGGGAGTCAATGGAGTGAGTTGTTAGGTCATTCTTTAATTTGGTATTTACTAAATTAACTTTGCTGAAATTTCTTTCACAATCAGCGTTTGCGTGAAGTTAAATCATGAAATCAAGAGCAAACTTTGTAATATTTTGAAAGGGATAGTTTTTCGACATATCAACCCAAGATCTTAGTACATGTTGCCGTACATACAGGAAATCGCGATAGTGTGGGGTAATAAAAGTAATAAGGTTTATCAATAATAAGTCTGTCTACATGAAGACAAAATTATGGTATTTTCGCGTAGTATAGTGATATTACGATACTACATACTACACACCAACATAATACATAGCTAAACATGTTACATTTACATAATAATTAATAGCTAAACATGTTACATTTTAGAAACAAAATATATTATATCTGCGTCATACACGACGCCGCCGGCGTAGCAGGTAGGTATTATATGAATATATGTGTAAGTAATACTAATCTAATCACACATTCATAGTCGTGCATGTGTGAGTAAATTTTAGTTCCGGATTGTGATACCAGAGCAGTCTCTTGACATAACGGGTCGGCATAAAAAATCGTAAAGGGCCTCTCTATTCCCAGTATATTACTTTTCTCTATGCTACACACTATGAAATTATGGTACAAATAGTATAGTTACACTACGTAATCCAACATTGGCCGTAGTCAACTTATTTAGGGCCTTATTTATACCTACAGGGGCTAATATTGTCATACTGTTATTTAGCAGAAATTAAATTCTACAGTAATTATAGCTAAAACATAGGTCGATAACTAAAAAAGGAAAAACAACAGCAGGGGGCCGTTCCAAGCCTCAGAGTGTGGTTGTTTGATTGTTTTAACTTAGTCCAAGGTTCGGAACGACTCGGTTGTTTTATAACCTCAAATATCGATTTTTGGCGGGGAACTAGAAAAATATTTAGACGTATAATGATGTTTGAAAAGCAATAACTACTGTTACATTCAAAATACATACGAGTGCCTTTATTTCTCTCATCAAGAAATGTCAAGTAGATGTCAGTTAAAGATGCAACCTTTTTACGACTTATTTTGATGGTTAAAAGTTGCGCTCTATTCGAAGGTTGTTAACGACGCGACGTTAGGGTGAAAAGATGCACTCCCAGTGCGCTCTAACCAAGGTTCTGAAGTTCAGAACCGTGGTTAGAGCGCACTCGGAATCTGAACGGCGACCCCCTGTCATTAATTTTCCCTGGGACATTTAGGATGGGATCGATTATATAGTAATCGATTACTAAATTCATACAAATCAGTAGCATATTCTATTATAAATATGTATACTTACCTAAATTTCCGTTAGATTTGTTTCTAAATTAATTCAAAATTCTAACCACCCATGACTTCCATAAGTAATTGAGTCCTCTTTCTGACCTGTATGATTTGCGGAACATGGACAATATTTCTTGCCTTCTTCGCAACTTCATTAAATAACGCTCCTTGAATCTCTTATTCAACTTTCAATCAACCCTCTATACTCAACTCCATACCTAGTACTTACCTTTGAACCAAAAGTCCATTTACATTTTGGTATTAAAAAAAATAATTAATACATATAAATATTATTTATTTATTTAATTTAAAAAAAATATATTAATAAAGACTCACCTAATGCAACCCAGTTCAGTGAACGCATTAGTTCCTCAATATGCGTCCAAGTTCTCATCCGATACTGCTGTTGGTGCAGCGGTGTTGATCCCTTCTGGTAAAATTTGTTCGTTTAAATGTCCTTCCTACTCCTCATTTACTGGTGAAGCCTGCTATATTGGGAGCCATCTCTTTTGTTAAGTCCTAATATTTACTCATTCAAAAATCTGTCTAGAACGTATACTTTCCAATTCTATTCATTTTTCCTCTCGTTTCTCTGTAATTTCCTAATTAAACACATCCTATTTGAATGTCGTAAACTGAATTTAAATGTTGTTCTGGTTTGGATACAAAAATTAAAAAAAAAGAGGGTTATCAGCAAATTTTTGCCTGGCTTGTTTTACTTATCATTTGATTTTGAACAAAAACCGCACTGAATTCAAAATAAAACATAGTCTATGTCATTAAGGGATAGTACAGCTTTTTAATAAATAAAAAAAGAGAATCATTCAATTTAAGTCCAAATAATTAATTCGCGAAATTTTAGTATATTATTGTTATAATATTATCGGTTTGAATCAATAACGAGCATCCCTAATTCCTATAGCCAATTCGTAGTTGATTTTGAATCTTGTCGTTTATTTTCCATGCCAGAAACTAAAATTTATTTAGTTTTAAGTTAGCTGTGAATGGTGCATTATTTTTATGCTGGTTATTATCTTAATAGTGACGTTGTTATGGTGCCACATACAACATTGTTACAATGAGATGGAAAAATAAATTTTATACCACACCCATTCAGAAAGAGTCTCATTATTCGTTCAAAAACATGTCAGAAACTTCGTCATTTCTCCCTTATACGGCGCGAAAAGTTATATGGATTTTCATTCCTTCACTCCGTAGCAGTGAAGGAATGTTGTATGAAAATCCATACCTGCCCTGGTAGCATTCTTTTGTTTTTAGCTGCTAACATAAAAAAATACAAACTCAAAAATGTTTTACATCAAATAATTAGTTAGTAATAATTAGTTTTTATTTGTACTCGATTTTCAATGAAAGGAGGTTGGCAACCTTTTTTTGCACGAGAAAAAAAGCGCGGTAATTTTTTATGTTTAGTTAAATTGTGTTTTATATGAAATTGATATTTTAACAATGCTTTTAATTAATTTTCCAAAATGTCATCTGATAGTGAAAGTGACGATTTTATAATGACGACGCCACCAGAAATAAGAAATACTGCTCAAGAAGTCATAAAGAACTTACTGCCTGAGAAGTCTCGAGATAAGTTCGAGAAAATTTATAATGATTTTATTTTCCTCGTAGGTGTAGTATAAAGTACTATGTATCACTCGGGAGAATGTTCTATTTCTGTTCTCGAGTTGCCTTTAAGTCTCCCCTCGATGTACAATGTACTATTGTTTGATAAAGTTGTAAGTAGATAAATTAGGAAAATAAAACATATAAAATATATTGTATAAACTTATAGACTGTTGTACTTAGTTATGAAGTTCTTAGTGGGTTTTTGGCTGGATCTTAGTCGTGCTTATACTTTTGATGTTAGATGTTTCGACCAGTGCAGTGGCAGGAAATATTGGTGATTTCATGATTTGGTCCAAATTCGCATGAGCTCCTTGAAAGCAATTTATAATTTTAATATTGTTATGTTCGAAACTTTGCGAATAAGTTTTCAAAATTACAAATTTACGAGAGAAAAAAATAAGTCATGTGCGGGATTCGAACTCACGTCCACCCACCCCTTTAGCCGGGGTATGCTCTAACCGATTGAGCTAACATGATAACAACGTCTTAACTAATTTTTTTTCCTATCGTTCTTTAACCATCGTATTGGGATGGGATGGTAATCCACATAGCAGGCGTTATTGCAAACATAACAATATTAAGATGTAGGGATGTCTAGTTTGGTCTATATTTAAGTGTAATATACAACGTTACTTTATGATTATTGTGATCCACGGATGACGACGGGTTAACTTATCCATGGATCTATGGACTACAAATACCTATAAAATAAACGTGTACACCTAAAACGAAAGTGCAAATAAAACGGTTGCGGTCCTAAGAGTTGTTTTTTTTAAATTATAACGATTTTATCGATATCGCTGAATTACAACATTTATAGACAGGTGATTATCTTTTTTCGGGCTTAGACAGAAAAACTTTAGTTTCTTTTTACTTTTTAGTACTTATATAAAGATATTGAATATTTTTGGATTTATGGCCATTTAAGAAAAAAAGTGCCACAGGAAACTGAGAGTGTCACCAGGAAGCTGAGTAAAACAACAAAAATCAATCAAGATCAATAACTTTTTTCACTTTTTTTATTTTTTATTTGCCTCTTAATATTAATTTGTAATAATCAAGGTATCTTTTTAATATTGTTAGGTTTGCAATAACGCCTGCTGTGCGGAACATTCCAAAATCACAAATATACGATAGGAAAAAATTAAGTCATGTGCGGGGTTGCTTCATCATTTACAAGTATAAAACCTATTGCAAAATTAGTCTTGTTTGTAGTACAACGCAAGTGGTATTATAGATGTAGCTCCATCCCAATACGATGGTTAAAGAACGATAGGAAAGATTTGAGTTATGACGTCATGTCATGTTAGCTCAATTGGTTAGAGCATACCCCGGCTCAAGGGATGGATGGACGCGGGTTTGAATCCCGCACATGACTTAAATTTTTCCTATCATATATTTGTGATTTTGAAATCAAGGTATCTATTATAATAAGAAAAAGTAGTTTTAAACTTGGCTTAGATACTTTTCTATGCCTAAAACAGCCTTCAACAGGAACATTAATAATCAAATTATATATTAATATTATAAGAATAATATCTCTTAAGAATAAAATATATCTTATAGGTAACAATATGAAGTTTTTGTAACAAATTGTGGCTATTAGTAGTTTCCTTAAATCTAGTAACAAAAATATGAATGTTAACAGTCTCTTTTCCATTCTTTTGAACAATTTTTTGTAATCACAATCAGCTAAACACCCAGGGCATGTAAATAATATAGATTCACCTTTAATACATTCGTCTTGTACCCAATTATTACATATTAGACACTGGACCCTGTCTGCTGAGGATCCTGGAAGGTTCTCAGTACCAATTGGACAGGATCTTGAGGCCAGGTTCCTAATAATTTCTGTCTAAAAATAAAATAAACACACCAATTTATAACTTTCAACAAAATTAACCTAAGCTAGGCCTATGCGCTATCATCTTACATATCAATACGCTACAATTAGTCATATTAATTAAATATTTCGTAAATAAAAATCTTACCACCTTATTCTGTGAACTTCACTGATTACGACGCCACTTTACTCGCCGAACGCACTGAGCTCACTAAACAACGTGGTCGGCAGTGTTGCCAAGTGTATGAAACAAGAAATGGCCAAATACTTTTAAAAAGGTGCCAGAATGTAGAAAATTTCGTACCCTAATAAGTTGCTAAAAGTGGCCAGTTAAAATGATTAATTACTGGGTTAAAAACAAAGTCCATAACTTTATAAAAACGTTTTAATACTCTAATCAAAGGTTAATTCTACATCATTTGACGTTGATGTTGATGATTCTGGTTCGTTAGAAACAAGAAAAAAAAATATTATCTTTCTTGCTTTCCTATTTGATTCAGCATTTCCAACGGTATTTGGCAAGAAGCACACGACTGCGGAATCGAAGTACAAATTATTATGTTGTAATGTTTGCCTTTTTTAATATTTAGCATTGTCAATAATTAAAAGTTGCTGAAATTGTGGCTAAAATGTTAAGCCAATATTATTTGATATTTTTGGCTAAATCGATCTTAAATGTTGCCAGATATAGCCATAAAATGGCTAACTTGGCAACACTGGTGGTCGGTGAGAATAGATAGATGACATTCTTTGTCTCTTTCGTAGGTACTATAAACTTAGCGGGACAGTATCAGTAATGACGCACGGCAAATAGTCTAGTGAATATTTGCTAATTCAACAGCGAACAGGATACTGATATAAAATCGTGGGGACAAAATGTAAACAAGATTTATTCAATATTTTTAAAGGAAATACTATAGTACCTATTATTGTTCTTCTAAAAATAGTAAACTTATTAATTTGGGATTCTTTTAAGACCTTAGTGTAGAAATAAATGTATCACGACGCACTTTGAACTAAAATTTGTATGAGGGACACTGCAGGATCCTGAGGATTCGGCACTTTGAACAGTAATTTTGTTCAGTAAAGAATTGTGAATCTTAATTATTTTTAGTGACCATATAGAAACAATTGCAAGAAGTAGTATTCCATCCAAAAAAAAATTGTAAGCATTTTTTTCATATTTTGGCTGAGCCGCCAAAAATCCTTAGTTTGTAGAACTACCCATATATATATATATTTGGCATACCTACTTCAAGTCAATGTTATTAAATTTTCGATTTCAAAATTATAATTAAATATAAACAGTACTATTTTAATGATAAACAATTTAAGCACGCATTTTAGTTCATAATGTAGGTACGATGTTAATAAATAAGAGTTATACTGTGTTAGTAACACAGTATTACTCTTATACATTTCAAATGGAACTTGCGTTTATATTTTCAGGTATTCACTTGATGGACATTTTCTCAATTTTCCTCTCACTCAGAGCTTATAGTCCTCTTGATGTAGGGTACCCTTAAGCATCTTTTGTACTGTAAGAAGATAATCAAAAGCATTTTCCAATGACACAAAATAAGATAATAGTTTTGGCCTTTGCAAGGCGATTCGAACGAAGAAATTATGAAATTTACAATACCTACACACTAGTTTTGGAGGTCAGCAGGGTAGGTAAATACAAACACCTCGTATATATTCACTCTTTCCGTATAATATTGGTTTCTCTTCACTGTCACATAATCATCACTTATCTCTTAACACTGGTTTATAACTTCGTAAATAAATTATAGATTACTCTAATAGCAGTAATACTTAATATTAGCACGACCGTTCTGTTCGGCGATGAAAGTAGGACTGACTTTTCAATACCCGTGTGGCGGCCATCTTGACGTTACATGAAACGTCACGATGGCGCCACTTAGTACTTCCGTAGTCAACTGCGCTTCTTTTAAGAAAAGATATAAAATAAATAAATACATGTTAAAGAAATTAAATAAGTGACCTAACAGCTCGGCCATCCTTTGCAAAGCGAGTCCTCTCGCTGTTTTAACATTATTCATAATATTACATAGAGATAATATAAATCACATAACAGGTGTGATTGCTTACAGTGTGTAACTTATATTATAAAATATCATATAACTAAGTTAATATAAACATAACAATCCTAAATTGGTTTACAAAAAAAACATATGCTTATATTGTATACAGTATAGTGTCGTAAATAATAGGTACATTTCAACTGAAAGATCCGTTTTTAATTGTAGAGTTAGGATTAATCACCACTCGTAATTTGAATTATACTGCAGATAATGTTTATATAGTAATAACTTACATTTAATATTATTTATCAGCATCAACTTCAGAATCATCGCTTTCGAAATTTCTATTAAACATTAACCACGGCTGAACTTTATCCAAAGCTACCACGGCTTCATATCTACTGTTTTTACGAGTAATAGGAGTGTCTTCTATTAACAATCTATCATGGGGGAGCACTTTTATTACACGATAAGGTCCCTTATATTTATCAACTAATTTTTGAGATTTACCGTCGTGAGGTGTATGACGCTCGACACGCACTAAATCACCCTCCTTATAAGTTTTGCTAGGTTTTCTATGTTTGTTAAATCGTTCTGCGTCTTTGTTTTGTTGGCGTGTTATGTTCCGGTTAGCTTCTTCCCGCAAATCTTCAAGCTCTTCAATAGGAGTTTGGTTTAACGTATCATTTATTACAGAGCTCATGATACCTTCGGCCCTACTAGTAACGTTAAAGCCAAATAACAGCTCAGATGGACTTTTTTGAGTTGTTTTATGCTTAGTTGTATTAATGCCTACCTGAATATCACCGATACAGTCATCCCAAGCCTTATCATCCCTTCCATGACCTGAAGCTGACAGAGCATCTAGTATGGTTCTATTAAAACGCTCAACTTGACCGTTAGCTCTTGGTGTTGCCACGGCGTTAACAATGTGTTTGATACCGTAGGACGATATGAATGCTTTGAATGTAGCACTGGTGAAACTTGACCCTTTGTCGGTGATTAAACGCGTAGGAACGCCGAAATAGCTAATGTGTTCACGTAAAACACGAACTGTAGTCACAGATTTTGTATTCTTTACTGGTGTTATATTGATAAATTTTGTGAATCCATCGATCAAAACCAATAGGTAACAGTTACCCTTTTTGCTCTTCACAAACGGCCCTAAATGGTCTGCATGGACTGTATGAAAAGGAACACTCTCTTTCTCTATAGGATGGAGCTCACCTTCACGTTTGCCCCCGGGAGTTTTGTGATGTGCACATTCGAGACAAGATGAAACGTATTTTTTTACAAATTTCCTCATTTTACTGAACCAATAGTGTTCTTGGATTCTTCTCAAAGTTTTCTCGAAACCAAGATGACCAACCTCATCATGATTCATCTTAAGGATTTGCCAACGAACACTTTTGGGTACTAGCCATTTAATCGTATCTCCTACAACTCGATATACACGTCCATTTTTTAGCTGATAGTTCAAAACAATATCTGATATTTCTGTGGACGATGGATCTTCGAGAGTGGTTTTAATTGCTTTTACTTCATCATCCGCTAATTGAACAGTAGTTATCCAATCTTCTTCGAAATTGCGAACAGGCAACACGTCTAGTATATGTGATTCCATTATAGGATCATCGACAGGATTACGACTTAACGCATCTACATGTGACATGCACGCCCCTGGCCTATATTCTATACTACAGTCATACTCTTGGATCTGGACCCACCATCGAGCAATACGAGGTATCAGGTCACGTTTAGTTAGTGTGCTTCGAAGAGCATTGCAGTCCGTTAAGATTTTGAAAGGTATCCCTGATAGGTATATCCGAAACCGATTCAAGGATGCTACAACTGCGAGGGTTTCTAGTTCGTAAGAGTGAAATTTACGTTCGTCCGTACTAGTTTTGCGGCTGAAATAAGATACTGGCTGTAATACCCCGTTTGAATTCCGTTGGAGCAAAATACCTGCTAGTCCTTCTTTGCTCGCATCAGTGTGTAGTTGTGTCTCGGATTCAGGGTTATATAGGGCAAGTATTGGGCGCTCCACAAGTTGAGCTTTTAGTTTAGAAAAAGCTTCATCCTGATTAGCACCCCACAGCCACGGTGACTCTTTTCGAAGCAGATTAGTTAGTGGTGCAGCAATAGTTGCGTAACCTTTAACGAATCTCCTAAAGAACCCAGAGAGCCCAAGAAACTGGCGCAGTTCATGTTGATTCTTTGGGATAGGAAATTTTGAGACCGCCTCAGTCTTTCTAGTACCTGGCTTAATACCGTCTTTACTTACTTCAAATCCCAGAAAATCTATGGTATCAAGAAAGAAATTGCATTTGGTAAATTTGAGAGTTAACCCGCCCTTTTGCAAGAGTTGTAAAACTTCTTCTAATCTTTCTATGCCCTCTTTAAAATTTTTGGAGGGAATTAGAATATCATCCATATAAACAACTGCATACTTAATCTTAGCCTCCATCAATATTTTATTGATGGTCCGCTGGAAAACAGACGGCGTATTGACAAGGCCAAATGGCATGCGATTGTATTCGTACTGGCCATCCGGAGTTACAAACGCAGTCTTGTCTCGGCATGGCTCTGAGATAGGTATCTGGTAATATCCGGATGCCAGGTCGAGTGATGTAAATAGAGTATTTCCTGCTAACATGTCAAGTTGGTCTTCTACGCGGGGTAAGGGGTAGTGGTCTTTTTTTGTCTTTCTATTGAGGGCTCGGTAATCGACGCACAGCCGCTTCTCACCTGTCTTTTCCTGTACTAGGACAATTGGGCTAGCATATGGTGAAGAGGATTCTCGAATTATGTTGCTATCTAGCATCTCTTGCACCATATTTCTAACTAAAGAACGGTCAGCGTATGACATTCGGTAAGGCCTGAATACTATAGGCTCTGTGTTTTCTAATTCAATCACCATCTCGTGTGCTTTGGTGTAACCTAAGTCCTGCAAGCAACTAGAAAAACAGTCGCTATATTTGGATAACAACTTTTGGAGCTGACTTCGTTCGTTAACAGTTAAATTACTATTGCTGTTTATTCGGTCATCACAATTTTCTTCAAAAACTAGGCTAGAAGATGTTAGAATTTCGTTAGAAATGACGTCGCGACTTTTTTTAGCACGAGTTAAAAGAGTATCCTTTTTTATATGTATCACATTAGAAGACGCATTAAAAACTAAAAGGGCCCCTTGGCCTTTCTTAATTTCGTATTGACCAGGGCACAAGTAATATTCGTTTCCTTCTAGGCCCCTAAGTGAACCGTTAACAGATACGTTGCAACAAGCCTCAGTATCTGCGATAACTTGAATAACTTTCATTACCTGGCGTGGTATTTCTTGGTCAGTTTTAGCAATTAAGAGTATTTTATTCGCAGGTAGTCGTTCAAAAATAATTTGATTAGGAGTCTTGGTGATTAAAATGTCAGGTTTTTCAGTAAACGAATGACCTAATAGTATCGGGTGAGTGAGAACGTAGTCATCAACAACAAATAGATCTATATCTTCTTTAATTCCTTGCACGTCTACAGATGCAGTCACTACACCCAAAGGTCGAACTAAACTAGCGCCAATTCCTCTGAGTGTGGGTAAATCCTCTCGTTGTGAGATATCAAGATTAAGCGATTTTGCGTGGGAGACCTTGATCAAGGAACATTGGCTTCCCAGATCAATGTGGCAAATTATCGAAGAATCATTTACACGGATTTCATTAATATATTTGTTATTGGTGTTTTCACCAACCTCTAAAAGCTCTAATACCTGTTTTTGATTTGAATCTTTAGTCTGTCTAGTTGTATCGCCGGGTGTGATACGTCGAAAACAATCTTTGGCTTGATGTCCTAACCGATCGCAATTAGTACATTTAACCTTAGGCTTAATGCATCGAAAGCTAAGATGCCCTACTTCATTGCAGTTGTAACACCTCAGGTTAGTTGTTTGTAGTAATTTAGAGGTACCGGGATTGCTAGCAAAGAATGACTTTCGCTCCATTTTGTTTCGTGCCAGTGAATCGTATGAATCTCTATTATGACCTACTTTGACAGTTCTAAAATATTTGAGTACTTGTTCCGGTTCATTAAACTGCGCCGCCTGAGCGCCAACCTTTACAGCCCTATCCTCCACTCCATAAAGCAAACAGTCAACAGCTTGTTTTCCAAAAATTTTACAACGATTTAAAAGATTAACCTTCGCGTAATAATAGTGCTCTAGTGAGTCCCCATATTGAACTTTTTTTGAAAGCATCTCAGTAAGAAGCTCGGCATAATCCTCACGACAGGGAAATGACTCTATCATTTTTTTCTTCCACTCACCCCAAGTTAGTAAAAGTGAAGGTAAACCTTGGTACCAAGTTTTGGCTACACCACACAGCTTTGGTAAAGCGTAATGTATTATCTCCCTCTCTTCCCATCCGTAAATTTCAGCACACTCTTCTACTTTTGTAAGCCACGTTAGGATAGTTTGTTCCTTCGACATGGGGTCAAATTCCGGGATAACATTAGTATTAAAAGTAAGCTTAGGTTTATGCGAGCTTCCTACTTGAGTAATTATATTCAAAACCTTATCTAAAATGGTATTAGAATTATCTACCTTAGTTCTAGAAGTCTTCTTTCTCTTTGATGGGTGTCGCTCCTCTTCTGAATCCAGAGAACTGTAACGCCGTCTCCTATTATTTGTTTTGCTGATTCTTCTTCTGGTTCTCCTATCTTCATAATCAAGGGAGCTGTTTGAGTCAGTGGAGTCTTTCCTACTCCACCTTTGTCTTCTTTGCACCGACGTCCCTTCATCTATGTTTCTATCCTTGTCTTTCAAAGTAAAAGCCTGTGAGTGCGTCCTCGCATCTCTTTCTCGTTGAGTCGTATTATATATGTCACCGGGGTCGCACGACCGCAAGTGGGCCTTCCCACGGTGACAGTTACTTGGCCTGCTTCCAGAGGCTTTCCCGCAATCTCGTTCATAGCGCTCAATTCTCCGAACATGATCGTTTGGCCCAATTTCTTGGGCCTTCCCACAATCATGTTCGTACCGCTCAATTCTCCGAACATGATCGTTTGGCCCAATTTCTTGGGCCTTCCCACAATCATGTTCGTACCGCTCAATTCTCCGATCATGATCGCTTGACCCAATTTCTTGAGCCTTCCCGCAATCATGATCGGTCCGCTCATTTCTCCGACCATGATCACTTGGCCCAATTTCTTGGGCCTTCCCGTAATCATGATCGTTCCGTTCATTCCTCCGACCATGATCACTTGGCCCAATTTCTTGGGCCTTCCCGTAATCATGATCGGTTCGCTCAATTCTCCGACCATGGTTACTGGACCCGATTCTTTGGGCGTCCCCGTAACCATGACCGGGCTCATAACCAATGGTTTTATCATTCATATCCATTATTGATGTTTTTGTAGGCGTAGTGCAGGAAAATAGATAGCTTATTTCCAGTCGTCCCACTTCTGAACTTTTGGAGGTCAGCAGGGTAGGTAAATACAAACACCTCGTATATATTCACTCTTTCCGTATAATATTGGTTTCTCTTCACTGTCACATAATCATCACTTATCTCTTAACACTGGTTTATAACTTCGTAAATAAATTATAGATTACTCTAATAGCAGTAATACTTAATATTAGCACGACCGTTCTGTTCGGCGATGAAAGTAGGACTGACTTTTCAATACCCGTGTGGCGGCCATCTTGACGTTACATGAAACGTCACGATGGCGCCACTTAGTACTTCCGTAGTCAACTGCGCTTCTTTTAAGAAAAGATATAAAATAAATAAATACATGTTAAAGAAATTAAATAAGTGACCTAACACTAGTTATCATATAACTGAAAACAGCACTTTAGTTAATCTAAATAACAGATGCAACTCAAATCCCGCTCAAAAGTGAAAAACAGTTGTGTCAATGATGTCAATCTAACAACAACGACAAAAAACATGAATTTGGAACCATAAACAAATCATCCATTCGCGATACTTTTTTGATTGAATGTACCTATATGCCTACCTACCTGTAGTTTAAAGTGGTGAATTTAATAGTTAGATTCAACCGCGTAGACAATGATAGAACATGATGATGATAAATACTATCCATTGTCTTAATAAAGGTCCTAAACTGTTTATGTTTCAAGTTTCATCGAAATCAGTTCAGCCATTACAGAATGGATAAGTAATAACCTATATACCCACACACTCACATCCCCACTCACAAACTTTAGTATTTTTAAGTGTGAGTTTATACCGGTTTCTGGCCAATTAAAAAAAAAACATTATTTATGGTTCTACCTAATCAAAATAACATTTGAATGGTAGGTATAGGTCTCCCTATTGCAGTAAATTTTTTGGATTAAATAATCAAGTTTTTTTTACATGAAAATGAGAGTTTCTCACTTTCCTTTTCGCTTCGTAAAGTGCGGACATGGAGGCAAGTCAATCGGGTTTCTTCTCAGCTCTAAGGATCTGGGGCGTCGTTTCCAGGGACCAGGAAGCTGGGAGACAACTCCCAGCTTCCTGCTTATGCCTATTCCGCCGGAGACTTCTGGAGGCGTTGCTATTCCGTACTGTGCTACCATAAAACTGGTTTTCTTCCGAAATAAAAACAGTGGCTCCAAACGCAATATTATTATATAAGTACTGTTTGCAAAAGCTATATATAAAAATATATCTAGTGACAATTCCACCTAATTTTCCTGTTTAGCCGACGTAACGTCACAAACGCCACGCAGCCAAACCGGAAGAATCTTCGACGCGTTTCGATTCTATACGAAGCATCCTCAGGAGGTCTTGACTCTACGAACGCACGATGGAAAAATATTCTATTTATTCTTGTTGTTTAATTTCTTATTATTATTTCTTCACGATTAATTATGACGTTATTAAATTTAGCACATCCACAGCTTGTTTTATTTAATTTCAAAAGTTCAAGCTCTCTTAATGAAATACCCTGTAGGTACCTATATAACCCAAGAACCCTGTATGGCCATTCTCCATTCGGCTTTTGTACCTACTGCTAAGTAGGTTAAGAACGTTCTTGTTGTAGGTATCTAAGTATACATTATGTACTATATTCATTGAGATCATTATATACGCCTCAGTGAAGATCTAAAGGTTATCATATCAGTAGCGATATTATGCGTAAATAAGTAAGCAGTTACCTAAGTCATGGCTAATAGTTATCGGGTTGTTATTTAGGACAACACTACCGACGTATTTAAACAGTGAATTTAATTTTCAAACCTTATTATTGTTAATATGTCTCTATATCGTTTGTTACTTTTTTGCACATTGGTGGTTTTGGTGACAGCTCGGTACAATTTCACATTGGACGAACGCTGGGTTTGCAATGTCAAAAAGACATGTGTAAATTGCTTAAAATTATCGCACTGTACTTGGTGCAAGACAGAGAATAGATGCTTCTCCCAGAAATTAAGAACTTACCAAGATTTCTGTGCGAACAACACTGTTAATCATGACGAGGACTTCGGGTGTAAGTATTTTTGAAATAAAATAATTCATGTTTCACAAGATCACAGCATACACATATTAAAGCTCCATATCTACTGTGATAGTACGTTCTCATCTATTAAAGGAAAACCTGTACATGTAGAAATTAACTTGTAGTGTCCGACCGATACAAAAAATTTTGGCAAGTTTCGGACAATTTGGCTGAGCATTTTGTTCTGTACATGCTTTGGTATATCAACCATGGACTTAACTTCTATGGTAAAGGACTGATAGAAGTATACTCATTTTGGTAAATCGAGACATGATTTTATTTCTAGAGTTCAAAAAGACCTAGATAAGCTAAATGAAGGGTTGTTCCACAACCTATTTTGACAATGAATACAACCATTGATCTGATTTGATTTAAAAAAAACGAGTACCTATGAGCCAGTTCCAATAAGTAATTTATTAGGTACCAAGACTATTATATCAAAAAAACAACTAAATATAAAATTAAAATTAATTAGACATTTGGGCTAGAAAATCGCTTAAATTATGTTTCAGGGGGTTGATTGTACATGTGTAAGTATCCTATAAAAATACCTATATCTTTTGCACCATAACACGTGGGGTGCCATAGAGCTTATTGAATGCAATACAAATATTACAAAATCACAAATGTACGATAGGAAAAATGTAAGTCATGTGCGGGAAGAAAAAAAACTTAGTCAAAATTCTAAATTGTCCAATATCAAATATTTCTTGGTTTCTAGCCGATCAGATTTGGTGTTTTGGGTATCCGCAAAATTTCCAGTGTTTTTCTCCCGGCGTTCATCTTCAGTTTATAGTAATTTGTGCTCTTTTTTTAAATTGTTGAAAAATCTTTAGGAAATGTTCAAATTGATTGGATGCAAGATGCTACAAACGCTTGGACTTTTAGCCTGTTCAGGTGAAAGCCTTCACAACAGACTCCGTTTGCAGAGGAATTGCGGGATGAGCCTATAAATAAAACGATCACAACTGACCTTTTAAATGACACAGACCGGTAGATCGGGCTCGTCTTCTTGCCTCTACAGAGCGGGAATTAGGTTGCTGGCTTCAGGCATTACCACCTGCCAACATTGGTCATCATCATTATTGCTCTTGTGGAGCCCCAGTAGATCACCAAGGACACCTCGGCCTCTCTTGCCGTCGATGTGCTGGCCGCTTTTCTCGGCACGCCTCTTTAAATAATGTTATCTGCAGGGCCCTTGCCACCGTAAACGTGCCGGCTATTCTTGAGCCGAACGGTATCACAAGTGATGATGGCAAGAGACTGTTAAGAGGGAGTTAAGAAGGACCTTAACTCCCTGGAGTCGCGGAAGCCGCTAGTTTGGGATGCCACTTGTGTCGACACGCTTGCGGCGTCTCATTTACCCTCCACCTCCAAGACAGCGGGAGCAGCGGCAGTGGCAGCAGAATGCTCTAATAGGCGAAAATATAAGTCTCGGCGATGGATATATACTTATTTCTGCCTTTTGGAATTGAAACATTAGGTCCGTGGCATGACAAATCTTTCTTTTATAGATTCTATATAAAGATTTGTCAAAGTGGCTGATAGAAAAGATAAACGAACACTTACCTCAGCCAGCGAATAAGTATTACCATTCAACGGGGCAGTCCTGCCAGCGTTTTGGGTACCCTACCCGTTGACAGTGACCTGAACTCTATTTTCTACTTATGATTGCCTCCTGGTAGAAAACGGAGCCTACATTTTTTTTTCTATAACATTTATAGATATAGTTATTTTTTTAAATTATTGTTGTGTTACAAATATTAATTACTGTATCAGATGGAAAGTCCACTGTTGAACCCAGCCTCCCCCACTAAGGGGGGTTTTGCCGTAATCCCCACGCTTGGCAGGCGGCTTGGAGATCGCAGTGTGAGATATCAGTTCCTCAGAAAGTGCTGCTGCCCACCTTCTGGTGTGTTAACCGTGGTCGCCTCTTACGACAGCCACAGGTAGAGATGGGGGTTGACATTTTAGCCCGGCACCCCACGAGACAAATTAAACATTAATATATTACATAATTAAAACTTGCTTATTTTATAAAATAGTTGACCATTGAAGTTGTCTATTCTAGACCATTTTATTACAGGGTCTGTTTCAAAAACGATTATTCGATCCCCAACGTGAGTGGTTTTGCCGGTTTAATTTATAATATTTACAAATGTATGAAACTCATGAGATTTTTTTTTGAAATACTGAAAACGCCAATATTTAAAGTTTTTTTATATTTATAGCTGATATAGGCTAACCTTTGACCACTATCTTATCTGATGGAAAGTCATGATGTGGTTGAAGATGTTGTTGTGAAATTTGTGCACAAAACCGTTTTTTTTTCCTTTTACGGGCTTTTGCAATGCTGAAACCTAAATGAGAAAGGTCCGATTCACAATTCGCCAGTTTTTTAAATACACAAGTCCTTAGTATCCATTTTAGATTGTATATCATGTAGGTCAAAATTGAACCACAGAGAAGGCTCCAGGGCACGGCATGTCCTGGAAGGCCTTCATGAGCACGACATTACTTTTTACCCAATGGGAAAAACCGAGCCCTATAAACGAGACTCCGCTGTCTTTCTATCTGTCCTTCCGTCCGTACGTATATCAAGGGTCTCTAGTTTGTAAACGGAAGAAGTATAAGTCTGAAAAATTTTTATGGTTAAGAAAAGTTCAAGATACACATTGGAACGAATACCAGAAATGAATAAAATTGTTCAATTATTATTTCTAGAATATTAATTATTACTTTCTTTGTATCAGTAAGTTTGGAAGAGAATGCGGAATGCTCTTGCGCCGATGGCAAAAAAGACCTGCGCTGCTACCCGCCTGGCACCACTGAGGGCCCCGAGTGTTCCGGTCGAGGTGTTTGCAAGTGTGGTCATTGCGCCTGTAATCCCAATCCCCATCCAGAAAACCCAACAAAGGTAAGGCCTTAATGGGTGCTAGTAACAATAACATATTAAGTTAAGTAAGTTTGGAGGAGATTGCCGAATGCTGAAATACGTCGATGCTAAGAAATAGCGGCGCTGCTACCGGCTTGGGAGCAGTGAGAGCCCTAAATGTTAAAGTCGAGGGGGTCTGAAGTTGCAGTATGAACATTGATTATCTGTCTTATAAATTATCAAACGGTTCACAGCAAGCTGGCAGTTTGCCGCACGCCATTCTGCATCTAATGAGTCATGACACGATCAGAAAGTACCTAGTCTTTGTCAATGACGAATGCGTGATAGTTATTTTCTGGTGTACCTTCATAACCTCTATTGCAAAATCAATCATAGCTTACTTCTTTGAAAACCCGCTAACTTAGTGGGTAATTGTATGCTTCAACATAATTAGGACTAGGCCTTCTGTGCCTCAAATCTATTCGTACACTCTAAAAACCGAAGGCCAACTAAGAGCGATTTTCTTTTTTAGTATTAGTTAGTTATGGCATTAAAATAAACAAAACATTTATGATATTGGTGTATTCCGGTTTAATCCCACACTATATACTAATAAAATAAAATTCCGTTCTGATCCGGTCCTTATTTTTCCTTATTTTCTGATCCCAATCATTGTTTTATGGCCCTGATTTAATAATAGTTAACGTGCTTAAGTACGTAAGCAATAAAGGAATAGATTTTTCTCGAAACGAACGCTGATTTAGAAGGTAAGTGATAAGTCTGTTTTTGATTTAGATATGTGCAAATTGATTAATTTATACAAATTTAATATATTTTCTATTATGTTTCTACCCTTCAACTATAAATTGATTATTAATATAAAGACATTTTAATCTTTGTACGAAATGAGTAGTATGTTTTTCTAAACAACGATGTCAAATCTGTCAATAGATATTCAATAATCATATACAATGTCTTATTTAACCACTTGCAGATTGCTATTATAAAGACAATTTAAACATTGGAACAAACATAATATCTTCTGGTTGACAAATGTCACATCAATAAAACAACTGATCTAAATCAAATAGTTAATTTGACAGTTTTTTATGTTATTGAGTCGGAACAGGCCGAGCCCCACCTGATATTAAGCGGACTAAAATCTGCCTATAACAGATGCAATACGTCACAAGTCACGAATTGCACTGCACCCGTCACCTTGAGACATAGTTGTTAACTCTCATGTGCCTGTAATTTCACTGGCTCTCAAGGACTGCTTCCGGAGGGTGCTTGGCGACAGATTTTCTACTTGAGGGTGGTCGCTAGCCAGGCGGGCATTCGCAAAATGCCCTTTCACCATTAGGTGAAGCTCAAGCCCGTGGTGGGATTCAAACCATGGACCTGCTGCGCGGCAGTCCAAAGCGAATGCCACTGAGCTATCACTGTTTCATACATACACACTTAGAATACACATTCAATATTAAATTATATATGATATAAATGAATATGGAATGTTATGATACATATGTACATTATACATATTAATATATAAGTTGGACATTAATATACCGACAATACTTTGGGGGTGGTCTGAAATCGATAACTGAATGTGTTCCACTCAAGTGTAAGTTTATCGTTGATATATTAATAGCCACCTTATAATATATTATACGGTACCACAAAATATGTGCCGCATCTGTATTCAGTCTGCAAGCAAACGTGCAAATATTTTGTTAGTACATAACTAGTTAACTAGTAGTGAATAACTAGTTAACTGCCCGTGGGGTGCCGGGCTAGAATGTCACCCCCCATCTCTACCCGTGGGTGTCGTAAGAGGCCGCTAAGGGTAACACTAAAAGGTGGGCAGCAGCGCTTTCCGAGGAACTGAAATCTCACTGCGATCCCCAAGACGCCTGCCAAGCGTGGGGATTACGGCAAATCCCCCCATAATGGGGGAGGCTGTGTTCAACAGTGGACAATCCGGCTGATACAGTACAGTAACTAGTTATTTCAATTTAGTATTTTGTCTGAATCGGTAACATATATATACGTTGTTAGTATCTACAAACAGATATTAATGCTTCCGCATCCATTGTCATTAACAATATCTTTCAAGTATATTAAATCTGGTTCTAATATTTTATTTTATATTTTGTGACGTAGCAAGCTCGAGGCCCACTTGATGTTAAGCGGACTAACCTCTGCCTATAACAGATGCATTTCATCACAAGACACGAATAGCACTGCACCCGTCATTTTGAGACATAGTTGTTAAGTCGCATATGCCTGTAATTTCACTGGCTCTCAAGTACTGCTGCCGGAACACACCGTTAGGTGCTTGTCAACAGATTTTCTACCTGAGGTTGGTAGCTAGCCAGGCGTGCAATCGCAAAATGCCCTTCCACCATGCGGTGAAGCTTAAGCCGGCGGTAGGGATCGAACCTGCGGCACGGCAGTCTATAGCTATTTCCGCTCGGCCATCATTGCTTCTTATCTAGGTACCGGCTTGGGAGCAGTGAGAGCCCTAAATGTTAAAGTCGAGGGGGTCTGAAGTTGCAGTATGAACATTGATTATCTGTCTTATAAATTATCAAACGGTTCACAGCAAGCTGGCAGTTTGCCGCACGCCATTCTGCATCTAATGAGTCATGACACGATCAGAAAGTACCTAGTCTTTGTCAATGACGAATGCGTGATAGTTATTTTCTGGTGTACCTTCATAACCTCTATTGCAAAATCAATCATAGCTTACTTCTTTGAAAACCCGCTAACTTAGTGGGTAATTGTATGCTTCAACATAATTAGGACTAGGCCTTCTGTGCCTCAAATCTATTCGTACACTCTAAAAACCGAAGGCCAACTAAGAGCGATTTTCTTTTTTAGTATTAGTTAGTTATGGCATTAAAATAAACAAAACATTTATGATATTGGTGTATTCCGGTTTAATCCCACACTATATACTAATAAAATAAAATTCCGTTCTGATCCGGTCCTTATTTTTCCTTATTTTCTGATCCCAATCATTGTTTTATGGCCCTGATTTAATAATAGTTAACGTGCTTAAGTACGTAAGCAATAAAGGAATAGATTTTTCTCGAAACGAACGCTGATTTAGAAGGTAAGTGATAAGTCTGTTTTTGATTTAGATATGTGCAAATTGATTAATTTATACAAATTTAATATATTTTCTATTATGTTTCTACCCTTCAACTATAAATTGATTATTAATATAAAGACATTTTAATCTTTGTACGAAATGAGTAGTATGTTTTTCTAAACAACGATGTCAAATCTGTCAATAGATATTCAATAATCATATACAATGTCTTATTTAACCACTTGCAGATTGCTATTATAAAGACAATTTAAACATTGGAACAAACATAATATCTTCTGGTTGACAAATGTCACATCAATAAAACAACTGATCTAAATCAAATAGTTAATTTGACAGTTTTTTATGTTATTGTGTCGGAACAGGCCGAGCCCCACCTGATATTAAGCGGACTAAAATCTGCCTATAACAGATGCAATACGTCACAAGTCACGAATTGCACTGCACCCGTCACCTTGAGACATAGTTGTTAACTCTCATGTGCCTGTAATTTCACTGGCTCTCAAGGACTGCTTCCGGAGGGTGCTTGGCGACAGATTTTCTACTTGAGGGTGGTCGCTAGCCAGGCGGGCATTCGCAAAATGCCCTTTCACCATTAGGTGAAGCTCAAGCCCGTGGTGGGATTCAAACCATGGACCTGCTGCGCGGCAGTCCAAAGCGAATGCCACTGAGCTATCACTGTTTCATACATACACACTTAGAATACACATTCAATATTAAATTATATATGATATAAATGAATATGGAATGTTATGATACATATGTACATTATACATATTAATATATAAGTTGGACATTAATATACCGACAATACTTTGGGGGTGGTCTGAAATCGATAACTGAATGTGTTCCACTCAAGTGTAAGTTTATCGTTGATATATTAATAGCCACCTTATAATATATTATACGGTACCACAAAATATGTGCCGCATCTGTATTCAGTCTGCAAGCAAACGTGCAAATATTTTGTTAGTACATAACTAGTTAACTAGTAGTGAATAACTAGTTAACTGCCCGTGGGGTGCCGGGCTAGAATGTCACCCCCCATCTCTACCCGTGGGTGTCGTAAGAGGCCGCTAAGGGTAACACTAAAAGGTGGGCAGCAGCGCTTTCCGAGGAACTGAAATCTCACTGCGATCCCCAAGACGCCTGCCAAGCGTGGGGATTACGGCAAATCCCCCCATAATGGGGGAGGCTGTGTTCAACAGTGGACAATCCGGCTGATACAGTACAGTAACTAGTTATTTCAATTTAGTATTTTGTCTGAATCGGTAACATATATATACGTTGTTAGTATCTACAAACAGATATTAATGCTTCCGCATCCATTGTCATTAACAATATCTTTCAAGTATATTAAATCTGGTTCTAATATTTTATTTTATATTTTGTGACGTAGCAAGCTCGAGGCCCACTTGATGTTAAGCGGACTAACCTCTGCCTATAACAGATGCATTTCATCACAAGACACGAATAGCACTGCACCCGTCATTTTGAGACATAGTTGTTAAGTCGCATATGCCTGTAATTTCACTGGCTCTCAAGTACTGCTGCCGGAACACACCGTTAGGTGCTTGTCAACAGATTTTCTACCTGAGGTTGGTAGCTAGCCAGGCGTGCAATCGCAAAATGCCCTTCCACCATGCGGTGAAGCTTAAGCCGGCGGTAGGGATCGAACCTGCGGCACGGCAGTCTATAGCTATTTCCGCTCGGCCATCATTGCTTCTTATCTAGGTACCTAATTTAATTACACATTTTCTTGCATTTCAGATAATAATGGGCGAGTATTGCGAATTCGACAACTTCTCCTGTGAAGGTCCAAAGTGCAACGAAGGACCCTATTCTATCAGCCAACCGGTGATCGTCGACGGTGATGATGATGTAGACAAAATAAATGATGACATTGACGACACTGGACGTTGATGAACTTAGAAATTAAATGGGAAATACAAACTTAAAGTGTTTAACAATTATCTGTTACTTTTGTAATGCTATCTTATTGAATTATAGTACGCGCGGAACTAGTTGGCCGTGCCTTAGGTGGCTCGGGGTCGGCGAGGGGGCGGGTTGCCTACTCGCAACGCACACACGCACATTAGACAGTGATCATAGATATAAATGTGATGACCAAAGCAAGCGCCCCCGCCTCTCCACCGCTCACATACCTAAGGCGCGGCCAACTAGTTCCGCGCGCACTACAGCTAATGTAATTAATATTTTTTCTCCGTTTATTTCTTCTATTTTACATTTATTTTATGAATGCACCTATTAAATCTTAAGTGTCTGATTTTATAAAATATATTTATGTTGAGTTGTAAGTAACCTATTCATTTGTACTGGTCAAGAATAGCTGTTCTAATATTTCACAGGCGGTATGCCTTTATTTACAAAATACTGCGAACTGTATTTGTACCTAAATGTAACTTAACTCTTAACCTTAAAAGTATCTAGTCTATCATTTTTGAGGTTCCAGCGTCAAATGTTCCAGCACCTGTCCTTGAGAGCCAGTAATTATAGGTTAGCCTCAACAGCATCTTCAACCACATAATCACTTACTATTAGGTAAGTTAGTGGCTAACCCATAAAAAAATACGTTACGTTTCATATTATCAGCTTATACAATTTTACTGAAAACTGATGGATAAGGACTATATAAGACGAAACTCATCCATAATTTCCAATGTAGTGAGTAACTTGTAATATCTAATTAATTATTAGATATTTCTAAATCATTGATTGTACCGGATCGAATGTAGGTACATTTCAGCCACTTTAAGAAACATTTGCGAGAACTTTTAGATAAATGACAAAATTACTAATAAAATACAAAAATAAAATCTTACGAAAACGATAAAAATTTAAAAACATCACGGACAATAATTTGTGCTATAAACTTTAATGGTTACAGTTTGAACTGTTGCGACACGACAAACTACTTACATCTTAGCTTATCTGTGCAAGCTTATGATGTGAACCATATACTCCACTTCATTGGATTACATTGTACATTACTATTTGAACGAGTGTAAGTACCAACATAATATATATATATTAGGATATATCCTTTATATTTATATATATATAGGATATATAGTACTTCTGGCCAATTTTATTGCTACTTATCCGTTGCTTTAGAGTGAACTTATCCTTGATGATGATCAGATGATGTTTTGACGTGTATATTTTTAGAATACTAATATTCAAATTACGTTAGGCAGAAGAAGAGCTTATTCAAAGCTAGCATCAGAAAATGTCCCGAAGTGAGTCTTGAGAAATCATTCGGAGAAGACATATTCGGTAAAGAAATTTAATAATGCTTACTGTAACATTTTCGAACGTTAGTCTCTGTTTTGCAACAGTTAGAAATATGGCTTTTGTTACTTAGGTACTAGCTGCGCCCCGGGGGTGTTACCCGGTGTTTAACACAAATTATATCAAAGGTGACTGGCATAAGAACATTTGTACTTGTAGCCATTTTAATGACCAGACTAACTAACGAAACAATAACCATATTTTTGCTGTTTTTTTTTAACACTGTATCTTGAAATTTACTCGGCATGACGATCACTAACATTGAACACGACTTGTTCTTTATAGCATGTCTTTTAACATAATTCTGAGAAAGTTCTGAAGCTAGGTAGTTTTTCACTGTTTATGTCGCACTGATGGAAAACGCTGATGATGATGATAATAACCTGTAGGTAGCTTATGTGTTAAAATAGGGTATAAGCTACAATCGCACTAAATTTCATGCAAATCACTCAAGCTGTTATTGCGTCAATAGGTAACAAACCAAACACACAAACATCAGAGTGTCATATACCTTCATATAAAATTTAATCAAAATTTGTTCGTTCTCGCTCATCCTATGGAAACGTCATATTTTTTCAGAATTTAAAGTAACTTATGTGTTAATCCGGAGTGTTAGCTACCACCATACTTCATTTCATCAAAATAGGTCTATCCGCGCTCTGGTTAGCTAGCTAACAAATATATTACAATTCCTTGCTCATCCCACGGAACACTATATTTTTTCGGAATAAAAAGTAACCTATGTTTTATTCCAGGGTGTTATCTACCTCCATTCCAAATTTCATCAAAATTCATCAAGCCGTTTGAGCGTAAAGAAGTAACGAACATATAAACTCAACATATAACACACTCCTAGACTTTCGCATTTATAATATTAGTATGATAGGATAGTAGGATTCCTTGCTCGTCTCACGGAAACATCATATTTATGAGGATATATAATTTTATTATTATTGTTATAGTAGGATTTAATAATTCTTGTCGATTGAAATGCCATGATCCAGACGGGCTTTAATTCAATTTACAGAATATTCTTACCATCTGAAGCAATTTTATGAATTTTCCGAGGTACATAGTTACTGGCTCCTACAAAGTTTTGGCTCCGTACGAAAATTTTGACCTTCTATTCTACCAATATAGTGATCACGGTCAACGACGCCGACGTCCGACGACCAGTGCCAAAAAACATCTATTATCTGTTTCGAAAAGTAACAGCTGTGGCACATAACATTTCCTGTTTTTTATGTGTATTATATTTAAATAAGATGAGAACAAGCTTTTGACCACAGTCTCGCCAGATAGAAAGTGACGACGCGGTCGAAGGTGGAACATGCTAGCCTAGCTTCTCCTAGCTAGTATGCTCCTTCAAGAAGTCGGAAATCCAAGAACAGAAGCCGGCGTGTAAGCCATAAGGTGGAAGCCTATTAGCAAGACTGACGTGCCAGACCCTATCGAAGGCCTTTGACAAATTAAGATAGACGGCGAGTGCTTCTCCCTTATCAGTGGCCTCGCTCCATATATATATATATATATTTTATGCCTGATAAGTTAGCCTTTGACCACTATCTCATCTGATGGTAAGTGATGATGTGGTCGAAGATGTTGTACAGGCTAACCTAGAAGTACTGGCTCTCAAGGAACGCTGCCGGAACACACCGTTAGGTGCTTGGCGACAGATTTATGATATAATATGAGTGGCGTATGCAAGCAGGCCCCTAATTGACCGGTTTCGGCGAAACCCGTACTATCAGTCACAGAGGATATCGTTTGCTTCGAAGTGTGTCGGGAGCGTATTGTATACAAGTTCCATACTTGTACAAGACATTGAAGTGATTGATATAGGTGAATTGATTGGTATTGATGTAGGTAGTTTGGTAGGGTTTGCACGATTGTTCTACTTAGGCACGGGCTGCACATTTGCAAGCTTCCACTATTTCGGCACTTTCGGCGGCGGCAGCAAAGCAAGGATATGATACAAAAAAAGACAGGCTCCCATCCCAATCTGCTGACTTGTATCTCCATATCCCTCGAGTGCCTTTCTGGCAGCGCGGCGGTTGGGCGGGGAATATAGACATACAGATTTAACCAGACAGTGGTCAGAGCAACTCAACGGTGAAGAAACTGATCCTGAGTACCGCTCTGGATCTGTTGTGATCAGAAGGTCATACTATAGGCAAGTCAGTTTGCAATAAACTCCTTAATAGCATTATAACATAATGAAATGTGTGCAAGTGCAAAAAAGTGCAAAGTGGTCAATACAGAGTGAAAATAAAAATCAACATGTTGAATTATTAAGTAATAATAAACAAAATAATACTAATTATTTTATTCATTATTACTTAATATTTCCTCTAACTGTTAAAACAAAGTCGCACAACTAGCTCTGGAGACGGCCATGCTGTTTTTCTCTACGAGATCGGATCAGGAATGAGGAGATCCTTATACAGACTATACATACTAACGAAAAACACCGACATGGCCCGGTGGACCCCTATATCTAGCAGTGAACTTTTTGCGGCTGTAATGATGATGATGATGACCACAAAAGAGCAAAATAATATTTTTACGGCTTATGCTTCGCCCGAGTGAAAAATAATTTTGTGATCATGTGCTACATTCTAATTTTCATTTCTGAATCACCCCATGCTTGGCAGGCATCTTGAGCATAGCAGTATAAGGTAGCAGTTCTTCAGGAGGCACCGCTCAACCTCCGGTATTTTGCCATTAGTCACCTCTTACGACACCCACGAGAAGAGATGCGGTGTGATTATTAAAGTTCGATATCCAAAGGGAAAAACGGGACCCTGTTACTAAGACTGTCCGTCTGTCTGTCTGTCACCAGATTGTATCTCATGAACCGTTATAGCTAGACAGTTGAAATGTTCACAGATGATGTACTTCTGTTGCCGCTATAACAACAAATCGCTACTAAAAATCGCCCAAGCGCGAGTTGGACTCGCGCATGTGAAAGTAAGGAACCCTTCGTGCGCGAGCCCGACTTGCACTTGGCCGATTTTATGTAGTATGTAGTACTCATGAATATAATAAATAAAAATTTAACATAATACATTTCTTGTCATAATGTTAAAGTAAAGTAATAACTTAAAATTATGTAGCCATTTTTAGCACGTGATAGTGCTTGTAATCATATTTAGAAATATGGAAGGGTAGCGACATCATTCTGAGAGCTAAGTGTTTGAAAAAGCATTTCTTTCGATCATATGAAGTCTAGTAGGTAGTTTAGTTGGTGGCCGCGCACCGTCTCCTATGACTTCCAAACGACTTAATCGATTTTAATATATGAGATATCGTTAGATACGTCTTGACAGCGCAGGGAACGCAAGGTACATAAAAATCTGGCGGATTTTAGACCCCTTATTGTGAGATGATATATTTTTTTTCCTTCCAAACTAAATGAAGGGCTTTAAAAAACGATTCCATTAATATATAAATATATAACTTTCAATTTTAATTTCAATTGAAAATAAATAATTAGCAGTCGTGTTTTTTACTTTTTAATTATTTCATACTTGTAAGTGATTAAACGATAAATTTTTACTCACCTTCAGTACTGGTCACCATCGACAAAACATGCATCTATACCAAGTTATCTAAGTATGTCAAGCACTTTTCAATTAGTTGAGTGTAACTTAAAAATTACTTGACCGATTTTAATGAAATTTATATGAGACTAAGAATTATCAAAGTGGGACTACTTTGTGAAAAGTTAGAAGTCTGTAAGAAGTCGGTTAAAAAGCTTTTCATTCATTCATTATTCTCATCATCATTGTGTTGGTAAAAATTCGGACTTGGCTGGCATATTTTGCAAAAAGTTCTTAATTTAATACCAACATATCAAATGATTTAATGTCAGACGGTGTTTTAGAATAGATGGCTCACTAAGTATCATAATTCAAATAAACATTATCACCACAATTCGAAGCAATGATGGCTGAGCGGTAATAGCTATGGACTGCCGTGCCGCAGTACCCTGGTTCGATCCCCACCGCCGGCTTGAGCTTCACCGCATGGTGGAATGGCATTTTGCGATTGCCCGCCTGGCTAGCGACCACCCTCAAGTAGAAAATCTGTCGCCAAGCACCTAACGGTGTGTTCCGGCAGCAGTCCTTGAGAGCCAGTGAAATTACCGGCACATGAGACAACAGCTATGTCTCAAGGTGACGGGTGCAGTGCAATTCGTGACTAGTGACGAAATGCATCTGTTACAGGCAGAGATCCGCTTAACATCAGGTGGGCCTTGTGCTTATTCCGCCACAATAACATAAAAAAAAGCTAAGTTAGTGGCTAACCCACCAGAAAAGAATACGTTACGCATCCATATTATATAATACAATTTTATATAATTATCACCTTATACAATTTATCTGAAAACTGATGGATAATGACTATATTAGACGAAAATCATCAATAATTTTCAATGTAGTAAGTAATTTGTAATATCTAATTAATTATTAGATATTTCCAAAATCATTGATTGTACCGGATCGAATGTACATTTCAACCACTTTAATAGATACATTTGCGAGAACTTTTAGATAAATGACAAAAGTACTAATAAAGTACAAAAGTAAAATCTTACGAAAACGATAAAAATGTAAAAACATCACGGACAATAATTTGTACTATAAACTTTAATGGTTACAATTTGAACTGTTGCGACACGACGAACTACATCGTAGCTTATCTGTGCAAGCTTATGATGTAAACCATATATCTACTTCACTTCATTGGATTACATTGTACATTACCATTTGAACGAGTGTAAGTACCAACATATATATATTAGGATATATCCTTTATATATATATATATATATACATATAGCATATATTGTACTTCTGGCCAATTTTATTGCTACTTATCCGTTGCTTTAGAGTGAACTTATCCTTGATGATGATCAGATGATGTTTTGACGTGTATATTTTTAGAATACTAATATTCAAATTACGTTAGGCAGAAGAAGAGCTTATTCAAAGCTAGCATCAGAAAATGTCCCGCAGTGAGTCTTGAGAAATCATTCGGAGAAGACATATTCGGTAAAGAAATTTAATAATGCTTACTGTAACATTTTCGAACGTTAGTCTCTGTTTTGCAACAGTTAGAAATATGGCTTTTGTTACTTAGGTACTAGCTGCGCCCCGGGGGTGTTACCCGGTGTTTAACACAAATTATATCAAAGGTGACTGGCATAAGAACATTTGTACTTGTAGCCATTTTAATGACCAGACTAACTAACGAAACAATAACCATATTTTTGCTGTTTTTTTTTAACACTGTATCTTGAAATTTACTCGGCATGACGATCACTAACATTGAACACGACTTGTTCTTTATAGCATGTCTTTTAACATAATTCTGAGAAAGTTCTGAAGCTAGGTAGTTTTTCACTGTTTATGTCGCACTGATGGAAAACGCTGATGATGATGATAATAACCTGTAGGTAGCTTATGTGTTAAAATAGGGTATAAGCTACAATCGCACTAAATTTCATGCAAATCACTCAAGCTGTTATTGCGTCAATAGGTAACAAACCAAACACACAAACATCAGAGTGTCATATACCTTCATATAAAATTTAATCAAAATTTGTTCGTTCTCGCTCATCCTATGGAAACGTCATATTTTTTCAGAATTTAAAGTAACTTATGTGTTAATCCGGAGTGTTAGCTACCACCATACTTCATTTCATCAAAATAGGTCTATCCGCGCTCTGGTTAGCTAGCTAACAAATATATTACAATTCCTTGCTCATCCCACGGAACACTATATTTTTTCGGAATAAAAAGTAACCTATGTTTTATTCCAGGGTGTTATCTACCTCCATTCCAAATTTCATCAAAATTCATCAAGCCGTTTGAGCGTAAAGAAGTAACGAACATATAAACTCAACATATAACACACTCCTAGACTTTCGCATTTATAATATTAGTATGATAGGATAGTAGGATTCCTTGCTCGTCTCACGGAAACATCATATTTATGAGGATATATAATTTTATTATTATTGTTATAGTAAGATTTAATAATTCTTGTCGATTGAAATGCCATGATCCAGACGGGCTTTAATTCAATTTACAGAATATTCTTACCATCTGAAGCAATTTTATGAATTTTCCGAGGTACATAGTTACTGGCTCCTACAAAGTTTTGGCTCCGTACGAAAATTTTGACCTTCTATTCTACCAATATAGTGATCACGGTCAACGACGCCGACGTCCGACGACCAGTGCCAAAAAACATCTATTATCTGTTTCGAAAAGTAACAGCTGTGGCACATAACATTTCCTGTTTTTTATGTGTATTATATTTAAATAAGATGAGAACAAGCTTTTGACCACAGTCTCGCCAGATAGAAAGTGACGACGCGGTCGAAGGTGGAACATGCTAGCCTAGCTTCTCCTAGCTAGTATGCTCCTTCAAGAAGTCGGAAATCCAAGAACAGAAGCCGGCGTGTAAGCCATAAGGTGGAAGCCTATTAGCAAGACTGACGTGCCAGACCCTATCGAAGGCCTTTGACAAATTAAGATAGACGGCGAGTGCTTCTCCCTTATCAGTGGCCTCGCTCCATATATATATATATATTTTATGCCTGATAAGTTAGCCTTTGACCACTATCTCATCTGATGGTAAGTGATGATGTGGTCGAAGATGTTGTACAGGCTAACCTAGAAGTACTGGCTCTCAAGGAACGCTGCCGGAACACACCGTTAGGTGCTTGGCGACAGATTTATGATATAATATGAGTGGCGTATGCAAGCAGGCCCCTAATTGACCGGTTTCGGCGAAACCCGTACTATCAGTCACAGAGGATATCGTTTGCTTCGAAGTGTGTCGGGAGCGTATTGTATACAAGTTCCATATTTGTACAAGACATTGAAGTGATTGATATAGGTGAAGTGATTGGTATTGATGTAGGTAGTTTGGTAGGATTTGCACGATTGTTCTACTTAGGCACGGGCTGCACATTTGCAAGCTTCCACTATTTCGGCACTTTCGGCGGCGGCAGCAAAGCAAGGATATGATACAAAAAAAGACAGGCTCCCATCCCAATCTGCTGACTTGTATCTCCATATCCCTCGAGTGCCTTTCTGGCAGCGCGGCGGTTGGGCGGGGAATATAGACATACAGATTTAACCAGACAGTGGTCAGAGCAACTCAACGGTGAAGAAACTGATCCTGAGTACCGCTCTGGATCTGTTGTGATCAGAAGGTCATACTATAGGCAAGTCAGTTTGCAATAAACTCCTTAATAGCATTATAACATAATGAAATGTGTGCAAGTGCAAAAAAGTGCAAAGTGGTCAATACAGAGTGAAAATAAAAATCAACATGTTGAATTATTAAGTAATAATAAACAAAATAATACTAATTATTTTATTCATTATTACTTAATATTTCCTCTAACTGTTAAAACAAAGTCGCACAACTAGCTCTGGAGACGGCCATGCTGTTTTTCTCTACGAGGTCGGATCAGGAATGAGGAGATCCTTATACAGACTATACATACTAACGAAAAACACCGACATGGCCCGGTGGACCCCTATATCTAGCAGTGAACTTTTTGCGGCTGTAATGATGATGATGATGACCACAAAAGAGCAAAATAATATTTTTACGGCTTATGCTTCGCCCGAGTGAAAAATAATTTTGTGAACATGTGCTACATTCTAATTTTCATTTCTGAATCACCCCATGCTTGGCAGGCATCTTGAGCATAGCAGTATAAGGTAGCAGTTCTTCAGGAGGCACCGCTCAACCTCCGGTATTTTGCCATTAGTCACCTCTTACGACACCCACGAGAAGAGATGCGGTGTGATTATTAAAGTTCGATATCCAAAGGGAAAAACGGGACCCTGTTACTAAGACTGTCCGTCTGTCTGTCTGTCACCAGATTGTATCTCATGAACCGTTATAGCTAGACAGTTGAAATGTTCACAGATGATGTACTTCTGTTGCCGCTATAACAACAAATCGCTACTAAAAATCGCCCAAGCGCGAGTTGGACTCGCGCACGTGAAAGTAAGGAACCCTTCGTGCGCGAGCCCGACTCGCACTTGGCCGATTTTATGTAGTATGTAGTACTCATGATTATAATAAATAAAAATTGAACATAATACATTTCTTGTCATAATGTTAAAGTAAAGTAATAACTTAAAATTATGTAGCCATTTTTAGCACGTGATAGTGCTTGTAATCATATTTAGAAATATAGAAGGGTAGCGACATCATTCTGAGAGCTAAGTGTTTGAAAAAGCATTTCTTTCGATCATATGAAGTCTAGTAGTTAGTTTAGTTGGTGGCCGCGCACCGTCTCCTATGACTTCCAAACGACTTAATCGATTTTAATATATGATGTATCGTTAGATACGTCTTGACAGCGCAGGGAACGCAAGGTACATAAAAATCTGGCGGATTTTAGACCCCTTATTGTGAGATGATATATTTTTTTTCCTTCCAAACTAAATGAAGGGCTTTAAAAAACGATTCCATTAATATATAAATATATAACTTTCAATTTTAATTTCAATTGAAAATAAATAATTGGCAGTCGTGTTTTTTACTTTTTAATTAATTCATACTTGTAAGTGATTAAACGATAAATTTTTACTCACCTTCAGTACTGGTCACCATCGACAAAACATGCATCTATACCAAGTTATCTAAGTATGTCAAGCACTTTTCAATTAGTTGAGTGTAACTTAAAAATTACTTGACCGATTTTAATGAAATTTATATGAGACTAAGAATTATCAAAATGGGACTACTTTGTGAAAAGTTAGAAGTCTGTAAGAAGTCGGTTAAAAAGCTTTTCATTCATTCATTATTCTCATCATATGTCATTGTGTTGGTAAAAATTCGGACATGGCCGGCATATTTTGCAAAAAGTTCTTAATTTAATACCAACATATCAAATGATTTAATGTCAGACGGTGTTTTAGAATAGATGGCTCACTAAGTATCATAATTCAAATAAACATTATCACCACAATTCGAAGCAATGATGGCTGAGCGGTAATAGCTATGGACTGTCGTGCCGCAGTACCCTGCTTCGATCCCCACCGCCGGCGTGAGCTTCACCGCATGGTGGAAGGGCATTTTGCGATTGCCCGCCTGGCTAGCTACCACTCTCGAGTAGAAAGTCTGTCGCCAAGCACCGAAAGGTGTGTTCCGGCAGTAGTCCTTGAGAGCCAGTGACATTACGGGCACCTATGTCTCAATGTGACGGGCGCAGTGCAATTCGTGACTTGTGATGAATTGCAACTGTTATAGGCAGAGGTTAGTCCACTTAACATCAGGTGGGCCTCAAGCTTGTTCCATCACAATAACATAAAAAAAAAACACACTGAACTTGTACGAAAGAGTCTCCGTGTCGCAGGAGACATGGAACAACACATAAAAAACAGAGGTTGATGGCCCGAATGTCGCCGAAGGCTGGATGGAGCTTCACCGCATAGTGGGCCCGAGGTCAAGTTTAAGCATTTTACAAATATCCACATGGCTACTACCCTCGAGTAGAAAATCGCTATGCTCAGTATGTGCCTAACGATGTTTCCGGTTTGTATAATATAGGTACTTTACATAGGTGATAGGTACTTAAACGTTTACTAGGAAGAACTTACATGCAAATCAAAAGCTCTAGAAATAAGAAAGCGGTGGGCGCGCTCCGTTCGCTCGCCCGAAGCAATGAGGTTTTCAGAAGGAGCGTTGGAGCGAAGAAACGCCTCAATTAAGGAATTGATATGAGCGGGCGTCTGTCGCGGATGGCTCATCGCTCTCGAGTGCCTGCCCGTTATGGTTACGCGAAATTAGATTTCAACGAGTCTATTTTCTCTTCCACTACGAGATCCACCTTTTATTTCCTCGATATTTATTGAGCATCTGCTTCGAGATCGTCGTAAAAATTTGTCGGATGTTGTACCATTCGTCTGTTGTTCGCAGTGGGATTGGACGGCTATTTATTTCGAAGTAAGGGCTATCTGGTTGAGAGCTTGTGAAATCGTGTCAGCAACAGGATAAGGATAATACGTAAATAGAAAAACTGACAAAAAATAATTTATTTTTTCTAATCAAATATCCTCTTGCACTATGCTGAATTTTGTGATTAATAGGACAAAATGACTATCCAATTTAGCCTTACGAAATGTTGATTTTGGATCAGATTGTCTAATATATAATAATGATATAAAAAAATTAGTCGTATGTAGAATTACCTAAATCTGAAGTTGGTAGAAAATGTGTTTCATAATTTTGTATTTCTACATAATGTGGGAAAGTAAATACTGAAATATAAAGTAATACAATAACGCTACGAGGTTATCGAATTTACGTTCAATAATTGCGTAGAATGCGGCGTAGCGGGCGACTACGGCCGGAGCGGAGGCGACGCTACGAGAATGGCGCTCGCGACTCTATTCGATTAGGCGGAGGAACGCCTAAATTGTTTTACTTACCAGCAATCGATGTTGGCTTCTCGATCGTCAGCGAATAAACCGCATCATTGTCATTTCCTTGGGAATATCACAATCGGTAGGTAGCTTTCTTTAGGTCTATAGAGATCCAATACAGTACTTATGGCCTTCTTTTCTTCCAGTTTAAGCTAGAGCCATATTTCAACAGATGTGAGCTTTAATACTCTTATTTACTTCTGATAGATATGCCATTGTCCACCGTCTTACCTGTTGATAAATGATGATTTGGTTAAGAATGATAAACAAGCCTAGAAAACTGAATTTAAAGAACAGATGCCGCATCACACCGTTAGGTGCTCGACGGCAGATTTTCTACTTAAGTTGGTAAGGAGAGCCGGGCCTAGTGAACGTCAGTATACGGTCGGCACATTTTAAATTTCGAAACAACTAAATCCTTACGGTAGGTTCGAGCCTTTAATAATTATTTATTCCTAGGTTCGAACGTAAACCCTATGCATTGTGAGGGCATATCAGATTACGGCTCTAGCACTCACATATAGTATTTTTAGTCAAAAGAAGAATGAAACATTAACATTTCAGTATTAGTAGAACACTTTTTTTTTGTCTTCTTAATTTGTCCGGGGAAGTAGTGGAGTGAGTTTGCCGCCATAACTTTTTCTACCTCCAAGCAGAACGAATATTCGCATTACTGTATTCCGGTTTAAAGGGTATGGATGCCTATAACAGATGCATTATGCAATGAGACTGCAATGCTATTATGTACTTACTGGCGTCCAAGGACTGCTGTCGAAACACACTGTTGGGTGCTATGGCGACAGATTCTCTACATGAGGGTGGTAGCTAGCGAGGCAAGCATTCGTAAAATACTTTTCCACCATGCGATGAAGCTCAAGCCGGTGGTGGGTTTCGAACCATGGACCTGCGGCACGGCAGTATGCAGTTATTACCGCTCCCCTATCACTGCACTGAGAAAACTTTGAGGTACTTTCAAAAAATCATGTCGTTATTACGAAAATGGAGCATTGTCATATATTAATGAGATCAGACGTCAAATTTACGCTTTGATCAAAACGTATACAGGTGTTTTCGTATATTGTTTGGAGGTAAAGAAGATAATAATATGATGAAAGTCATCATAAAAATCGGTAATTTAAGATAATATTATTATCTTCGTGTAACAACTGTATATAACAGAAAATAAATCAGTGCACTATTAATGTAGATGATATTCTATGAATAAGATTATGTTTATACAACTTAGGGAATGTGTCACCGTATCTTAATAGACTTTCATATTACAGGAAATGAAATCTCTAAAAATACGTGGAAGCCACCATAATTTATTGGGATGTAACTAATGTGTTAATAAAATTAATTTTTAGAGTATGTAATCCACTTTTTATATTACTGACATACTCATTTATAAATGTGAATCCACCAAAATACCATTACAGTACTTATCTTATTTAAGAGTAAGCATTAAAGTTTAATATTGAAATCATGTCTTTTTAGTGATTGACCATGATATAATAATATACTGCACCTGGATCATGATTCCTACTAAAATTAAATTACTAATTATTTTGAAACGCTCGTAGCGAAGTTTACTTAGCTGTTCTCAACCGATCAGCAAAGTTAAGCAACGTCGCCCGCGGTCATGAGTTGGATGGGTGACCGCTAGTGACATTACTACTGAGCGTTTCCGTGCTTCAATGGGATGGCAATCGTTATAGCATGGTGGTAGGGCATTTTGCGAATGCCCGCCTGGCTAGCTACCACCCTCAAGTAGAAAATCTGTCGCCATGCACCTAAT
The DNA here is from genome assembly GCA_963890685.1 of Plagodis pulveraria. Classification (NCBI taxonomy): domain Eukaryota; kingdom Metazoa; phylum Arthropoda; class Insecta; order Lepidoptera; family Geometridae; genus Plagodis; species Plagodis pulveraria. The sequence goes on from OY982957.1 coordinate 15,781,058, forward strand.
GGTGTGTTCCGGCAGCTGTTCTTGAGAGCCAGTAGGTACTTCTAGGTTAGCCTGAACAACATCTTCGACCACATCATCACTTACCATCAGGTGAGATAGTGGTCAAAGGCTAACCTATCAGGCATAAAAAAAAAAATAAAAAAAAATACGATAACAGATACTCCTAATCAATTGTTTCATGATTCTTTATACTATACGTAGACAGCACTGCAAGTCGGGCGGATCGAGTCGTTAGAAAATTAATATTAAGTTTATTTGCCGTCGCTGCACGTCGTAATCTCGTATTTAACTCTCTCGCCATATACATATAATAATTAATGTGGGTAGTAATTGGTTTAAAGTAATTTTTGTAAGCTTTCAACAAACCAAGTAACACTTTTGAAGCAGTGATGGCTCAGTGGCTTTGGCTATGGACTGCCGCGCAGCAGGTCCATGGTTCGAATCCCGCCGCGGGCTTGAGCTTCACCGCATGGTGGAAGGGCATTTTGCGAATGCCCGCCTGGCTAGCGAACGCCCTCAAGTAGAAAATCTGTCGCCAAGCACCGTGTGTTCCGGCAGCAGTCCTTGAGAGCCAGTGAAATAACAGGCAAAATGAGACTTAACAGGTATGTCTCAAGGTGATGGGCGCAGTGCAGTTCGTCACTTGTGATGAAATGCATCTGTTATAGGCAAAGGATACCGCTTAACATCAGCTGGGCCTCGCGCTTGTTCCTTCATAATAACATAAAAAAAGTATTGTTTTTAACCAACTTAATTTTAACAATAATTTGCCGAAGTCCTCTCCTTTTAGTAGCTGTAGTGTTGTATACAGTTTGTGGCATTATGATAATAAAGACAATCTATGTTTTTGATAAAAGATAGTTAATAATTAAATTTCATATAATACATTTTCCTTAATATTTCCATAGAGCTTAAAATGTAACTCTGTTAACTTAACAACTATGTATATCGTTTTCTATGCGTACGAGTGCGGTTAACAGAAATATGACTTACTTTCAATTATCCTTCAAACGTTTAAAATTGCCAAACCTATCTATTAAATTCATGATCGCAACGCCAACAATGCCATCATGGTAAATTACAAAACGAAAATAAATTCATATTAAGTATGATAATTCCTTTTGGCCTTGGCCTCTCTGAATGATCTTCTTAAATACTGCGAAAACCGAACTCAGAGAGGTAGGTACGTAGTTATTGAATAATTCGAGCCAGCAACGTGATCGGCCTTCATAAACGGTTGAATGAGATGTCTTCGCAGAATATGCCTAGATGTAGGGCACAGTTCGATCATAGTGCAATTGTGAGCCAGTAGATAACGTTGTGTGGGATAGGAATTAAACAGATAATGTAGGAGTAGAGGGTCGTTCAATAATAAGTGGGAATGAGTATGTTTGCGGGGGTAACTTTTATTAAATGTACCTACGCTATTTTTCGATAGTCGTCTTTTAGCGTATAATATACAGTGCGTCCCACGGATATGCCACATGGACGCCCATCGTGGGACGCCCTGTATATATAGAAAATCTGTTTTTTTTTATAAAAACAGATATTCTTTATATACAGGGCTATGCTTATGCAGGGATAAGCTTATGCTTAAAATTATTTTCTCTCAGCTCAGAGTGAAGAGATTTTTCATCTGATCTGATCTTTTAATTGAGATTAAAAATCTCTTTACTCTTATATCTTTTTATCTTATATCTCTTCTCATTAGGTGCTGAAAGTGAAGAGATTAAAAATCTCTTCACTCTGAGCACCTAAAGATCCTGTACTGCTGAGACTACTGCATCATCATTTCCAATCTAGGATAGATTCGAAAATAATGAAGCATTTCAGAGACTCCATCAATTTTGGAAATACATAAAAATCACTAGGAAACATGAAATTGGATTGAAGGTGTGGATGGAGTCTGTCTCGTCGCCGGCCCCCGCTAATTCCGTTCGCAGTTTTAATTTGTTCTGCATTGAAATAGGCCGTAAAGTGTTCAAGATATTCTATCATATACCACTTTACTATCCCAGAAAAGAGAGGTCATATTCTTTCCGGTGATTCGTTTCTCCTTTCGTTTAAATTTCTTGTTGCTTGCTTGATGGAGGTGATGGTATTGTACAAGTCATAAATTTAATATGTACGTTTTTTTTCCGGATCGTTATGGTGCCACGTTCAATCAGTCTCAGATCCATCCAGCTATTGATTTTCGGTCACTTACTGGTTCTATAAGGCCCTTACAAATGTACTTTAAGATGCCTACTGGGCCCAACGAACATTTTATTTTTTTAATATTATCTATCTTGGCTAGCCCACGTATATATAAATGGTTGTATGCACTTTGCTCTAGGTACTGATAGGACTAGCAGCCATCCTATTTTTGTGATCATCCTACTATCAACCATCAGTATTTAAAAAAATCAATAATATCGACTATTGTATATCAAGCACAATTTAAAAGCACGATTTATCCATCGATGAAATACATCGATAATTAAGACAGTAGCCTATATTGGCAACCTTTAAGAAGTTGTAATTATTAATAGGTACTGTGCAATATCTCTAAGCTCACAGCTGATTTATAGGGCATAGGCGTTAGGTAGGTTTGTACTGTACTGTATCAGCCGGATCGTCCACTGCTGAACACAGCCTCCCCTATTCAGGGGGTATTTGCCATAATCCCCACGCTTGGCAGGCGGCTTGGGGATCGCAGTGTAAGATGGAAGTTCTTTAGAAGGCGCTGCTGCCCACCTTCCAGTATTTTTCCCATAGTCGCCTCTTACGACACCCACGGGATGATATGGGGAGGTGCAATTCTAACCCGGCACCTCACGGGGCTGGTAGGTTTGTAGGTAACAAAATTACAACAGGATTATGAATGATTGTAACTACCAACTCTTCGCCAGGCCAACTATTTGGTATACAGCCAAATCTAAATTGTAAACTGTCTTCGTTGATCACCACAATCCAGAAGTTATTTGTCATCCAATTTTGTGCGAAGTTTATATTCTGTGTAGGTATATGTCGTACTGTGATATGGTGGAGATCACATAATAATATGGCATCGGTATGCGGGGGTGAGAAGAATGCGAATGCCAACGGCCTCGAGGCGACGACTCCTTGGCGTGCCTCGCTGGCCTGATATAGGATCTTATTGTAAAGTGAGATTTCCACTTCAATTCATTTTTAAAATATCCTGAATGCGTAGAAATGAAAAATGCAAAGAATTATCATTGTTAAAATTGGCGTACCCTGATGGTACAACTACAAAATGACTATGAAATATTGTAGCTACCAACTCTGCGTTGGGCCAATCATATGATTGACAGTGAAATCTAAATTATAACTCACTTCGTTTATCACTACAATCAAGAGGGTATTTGTCATCCAGATTTGTGTGAAGTTTATATTCTGAATAGTGACCCTTAAAGTTACTTATTATATTCTTCGGATTTCATTGTATATCATCGAATTCATTTTTGCCGCATGTTGGCTGGGTTGCTATAGTTATGGACTGCCACGCAGTGGTCTATGGTTTAAATTCCACCGAGGCCGCGAGGGTTGGGTTTAACGGTATGGTTGTACGTTTTGAAAATGCTTGCTAGCTACTACAGTCTATTAAAAATTCTGTCAATAAATTATAGATGTTTACTGGTCTTTGAGATTCGGTACCTATTTTATGTAGGCTAAGTTTATATACGCTTGGGTATTGGCATGAAAACGTTATTCGGAATAACATTAACTATACTCTGGTTTGCAATAACGCCTGCTATGCGGATTACATTACAAAATCACAAATATACGATAGGAAATTTTTTTGCACCCGATGATGATGATCTCGCACATGACTTAAATTTTTCCTATCGTATATTTGAGATTTTGTAATATACTCTTGTTTTTAACTCGAGATCAAAAATGTAAGCAAAGGGGTTAACCGTGCAAAAAAATGTCATTCACTTAGTAATTATACTAATTTTGGAAATTTCGATGAAGCATTTAACAGCTCGAGGCCCACCTGATGTTAAGCCGAGCTAAGTCTCATGAGCCTGTAATTTCACTGGCTCTCAAGGACTGCTGTCGGAACACACCGTTAGGTGTGCGGCGACAGATTTTCTACTTAAGGGTGGTCGCTAGCGAGGCTACCACCATGTGGTGAAGCTCAAGCCCGCGGCGGGATTCGAAACATGGACTTGCTGCGCGGCATTCTATAGCCAATGCCACTTAGCCACCACTGCTTCAAGTGTCCTAAAAAAACCACGGACATATTGGGAATATCGTCAGTTTCAGTCAGAAGGATAGTCCGCAAAAATAAGGGAAGCGATGAGTTCACATCGCCAAGATCACTTTTCAAGCTATAGGTACGGCACATTGTTCAAAATTTTTTCAAGACATCAAAACTCATAAGTATAATTGAGTAAAGTTAATTAATACTTTTGTACTTACTTACCAAAATAAGAAAACATATACCTCCTCAATCACAAGTCACACAATCAAATCAGAAACTTCCACCGTTGAACAAGTTAAAAGTTAAAAACAAGTTTAAAGGTTCCATTGTGGGGATTTGCCATAATCCCCACGCTTGGCAGGCATCTCGAGGATCGCAGTAGAATTTGTTAGTTCTCTAGAAGGTGCTGCTGCAGGTGGGAACCTTCCGTTATTTTTGTGGCCCAACGTCCCATGGGATGCTGGGTTACAATGTCACCCCCGTTTCTTCCCGTGGGTGTCTTAAGGTGTGGAATTATTTCAACTTAATAAAAATGTGTGAAACTTAGCGCAGCTGGGAGCGCCGTTACGGATTACGTAAAAACATTTTGAAGAAAAAATATTGAATACCCCTGACTAGTCAGTTTGACAATGACATATATTGACATTTCTTTGTTTACCTTTTTGATCTCGAATTAAAAACCAGAGTATAAATGTTACAAACTGTTAAGAAATTTTGTAACTACTATTACTATTTTCTAACGGAAAACAAATAACGCTGTCATTTATCTATAGGTAGACCGCTTCACCTACGGAGTAAAGGGGCGCGGCGCGCGGGTGTACGGAATGTGGGAGATACCGGTGAGATTACATGCTCAAAATTGTTGATTGAGGTTTTGTATAATGAAACCAAACTTCAAATATACAGTCATGTCATGTCAAAAAGTGAAGTTGCCTTCTTAAGTCAGACAAAGTTATTTAAAGATGTTCTACACAATCTTTATATAACTTTGTATATACTGAAATAGAGACTTGACAACCCTACGTGTTTAAAGATTATTTTCGATGACGTCACAAATAGTAGAAAATTACTGGGATATCAAGAAACGTTGTATCTGGGAATAGATGATTTCGCTAAAGGACTGGTTAGAAGAAAAGTCACCCAGTTTTACACAATTAAAAAAAACTCCGTGAAAGCTTTGAACGTTGCTCTTCGAGAAGAGAATATAGGTATTACACCGCGGCAGGGAATATACATATACCTAAGGCTATTTTTACATGTACGAGGTTTTCAATTTAAGAAGTAGGTGGTAGTTTTTGCCTAGGTGAATTGTCTAAGCATTCTCGTAATATAATTAATCACATACCTACTGTTTATTAGCCAGTAATACCAGTAAGGTTTCTTATCAATATGTTTTTTACATGCAACTTTAATTTTCCTTCTATGACGGTTGTATTATCTTTAGGAACTTTATTATTATAAAATCGCACACAACGTGCCAAGAAAGACTTTTTATTTGTCTAATCTAAAACATGGCACCCATATTATATCTTTATTACTAGTGTTATAATTTCGACTGTCACTGTTTAATGTGCAGGAATACAGACATGTTCACTCACGAAGTCGCGCCCCTCAGTAGGTAAATTATTGATGCGCATTTGAACAAGACATATATTTACGATGCGACATAGTGAGTATATTATAAGACTGTGGTAGTAGGTAATAGTCTCACCCTTATAAACAAAAAGAAAAAGAAATATGGATAAGTGGTTATACTACGAGCGAGAGTATTGCCTAGGAAGGTAAGCATTAGACAGGCGGCTGGAATTAAAATAGGAGCGATATCTTTTTACAAATTATGTACTTGTGATGTTAGATGAGTCAATCAACATTTTAAGTACAAATTGTTGGTACAAGACTCCCAGGTAGCCTAATAGAAAAAAAAACGCGGCCAAGTGGGAGTGGAACTTGCGCACGAAGGGTTCCGTATTTTTAACAAATAAACGGCGAAAACTTCTTTTATTACACGGGAGCCCCCTTAATTATTTATTTTATTTTAATTAATTATATTTGAAGAGAACATAAAACTAAACATTCTGTGAACAGTTAAAGCGTCTACCTGTCACCGTTATTAGTATCGAGCAAGAAACGGAAAAAAAATCAAGTTTGTTGTATGGGGCCACCCTTAAGGTTGAACTGGCCGATCACTTCTCCATACAAACGTAGCAGGGTGATCACTTCCTTATTTGAGATTTTAAAACCAGACTTAAGCATAATACCAATTGATATCGTCATTATCTAGGCTTGTATGATGCTAAAATTTTAAAAAGATAATTAAGTTGTAAGTTATGAGCCTCGAAAAGTTTATATGAAAATTTTTCGAGGCTCATATTTCTCAAATTAATTATATTACAAAAATTTCGGCATCATACAAGCCTAGATAACGACGAGATCAATCGGTATTGTGCTTTATTTTGGACTTAAATTCTCAAATAAAGGAGTGACCACCCTACGACGTTTGTATGGAAAACGGGACGGCCAGTTCACCCTTAAATATTTATTTAATTTTATTTTTAGTATTTGTTGTTATAGCGGCAATAGAAATACATCATCTGTGAAAATTTCAACTGTCTAGCTATCACTGTTCTTGAGATACAGCCTGGTGACAGACGGACGGAAGAACAGCGAAGTCTCAGTAATAGGGTCCCGTTTTACCCTTTGGGTACGGAACTCTAAAAAGAGTTAGTCCTAAATAAAAATACAGTTTGACACGTTGAGATAAGTTTTACGAGTGCCTATAAAATTAGTTTGAATAAGTTATTAAAGAGAAGTTCATTAAAAACTGATGGAAACAATTTCAGATAAGTAACATAATAATTCTATTACAGAAACTTAAATCTCACTATCTCAATCTTACAAATCTCTTCACAGACGATAAAACCACAAGAATGGACTGTTACATTACAAATGTAATACTTATTAAAAACGACATAACAAAGATTCTTATGTCGTGATCTGCTACGGCAATTATATTTAATCGACTTCGAAAAAAAATTAAGGTCTTCAAGAACGCGTCAAAAGATTTAGATTTTATCTAGAAGTACCACGTTCGTTTAGATATTTTTAAACAGCATAACTTTCTACTGGAGGCACGATTTTATAGTATAGTTTTTTATCTTCTTAGATGTTACAAGTAAGGTAACTTATACTTCGATATTGAGCTCAAAGTGAATCCAGCATGTAAGAGGCTGACTCCTTGCACGATGAATGATACATACAACCCAATAACGAATTAAATTATATTGTCTCCTGTTCAATTATGTTACTTATCAGAGCGCTTGGTCGATGCGACGCGTGATCAAAATGCTGGCACCTATTTGGCTCAAATAGAAAATCCACCCTCAGGTAGAAAATCTGTCGCCAAGCACCTAACAGTGTGTTCCGGCAACAGTCCTTGAGAGTCAGAAAAATTACAGCCTAATGAGACCTAACAACTGGACGTCTCAGTGTGACGGGCACAGTGCAATTCGTCGCTGACGAAATGCGTCTGTTATAGGCAGAGGTTAGTCCACTTAACATCAGGTGGGCCTCGGGCTTGTTCCGTCACAATTACATAAAAAAAAAATAAGCATTGCAATTCAACGGGGCAATGCTGTCACCATGCTGTGCACGCTGCTAACTGCCTATAACAGACGCATTTATTCAACGACGAATTGCACTGTGCCCGTCACACTGAGACGTCCAATTGTTAGGTCTCATTAGCCTGTAATTTTTCTGGCTCTCAAGGACTGCTGCCGGAACACACTGTTAGGTGCTTGGTGACAGATTTTCTACTTGAGGGTGGTCGCTAGCCAGGCGAGCATTCACAAAATGCCCTTCCACCATGCATCCAGTTCCTAAACAGAATAATTTATACACCTTGAATTTAGAAAGATTTTGTAACATATTGAGCCAATTGAGCCAAAACCACCAAAAATAAGGATATAATATTGATTAAAAAAATCTATTTTATTATTATGTATAAAGTCCATTAAGAGTAGAGTTTACAGAGCGATTTCCATACAAACGTAGTTTCGTCACATTTGAAATACCAAGTGTTCAAACTCGGTGAAACTTTCCTTCGGTCAACCAGATTTCCGTAAAATTAAACATTTATAAAAATAATTCTGAAAATCGTTTTGTATGGGAATTGTTGTTCTGACATTTAGGGATAAAATACATAATAAATCAAATAACTGGCAAACCAGAAGCATATCAGCTCAGCAATATGCATACAAAATTTCACCGAGTTTGAACACTTTGTATTTAAAATATGATTCCATACGTTTGTATGGCAAGCGCTCAGTGCACTCTACTCTTAAAGGAAAATACAGCTGGAAATTATTTTTTGTGTTTACTAGCGGCAATACTCAATAATGTAGTTATAGTTTCGTGTGCCATTTTCTAGAATCCAGACGGTGGCTACTTAGCTAGTAACACGTGTCTGAATTCTTGCAGACGATGACAATACTCAATCAAGTATAGTGACAGTCTCTAGAACTATCTAATTAAATCAGAAGATAGACTTTTATCTTTGTATAAAAATACAGAAATGAGATGATGCGTCAAAGTCATATACAGTTATTCGTAATTTAAACCCTGTTGTTACTTTGTCAATCTCAAAAATTCTTCTTATCTTAAGTGCCAAAACACATGAAATATTATATCCTATCAAAAACATAAATATACAAAAATGTCTGGTCTCGCAATGTAATCCAAAAAAAGTAGTGAGATGCCCTAAGTGGTTCGAAAAAAGGATGCGCCATTTGTTGCGAGCGAGACTTCGTATGGGAAGTAGCGTGCCTCGCAGATATAATAATGCCACACCTAGGTATACTATGCCACACCTAGGTATACTAGGAACTCCTTTACCAGCACCAAGACCTAGATTTGTTCAACTGTACGCAAAATGAATTTCGTAATGCGGGAATGGAGTTCATCACAAGATGCCCGGAACTAGCACGATAAAATTAAGAATCTGTTTGTTTTTTTATCATGAGTAACATATTTATTACCTACATATATATGTATTTTTAGATGTAGTGTAATATGTATTAGATATTATTGTATTTGTGTTTGGTGAACCTTGGGTGGGTGACTTGGGAGACTGTTATGCCCACCTAAAGGTATGTTTCAATAATAAATAAATAAATAAATAAATAGATACCTATTCCATGAACGGGCTAGGCAGACGTACACTCAAGTTTCATTGCTGCTTTGGTCCCATGTAATAGAGAGGCAGCGTATTGTCAGCTACTGGGCACAGTTCCAGATTCCGGACTAGTACTAAAAAATCCTCGAAATCTAAAGCGGCGTTTCGCGCCTCTCAACCATCCAGTTCGTCAAGGTAGCTTAGCTACCACCTTGAGACATAGTTCTTTCTAGCATACCATCTCCGACCACTTCTTGCCAACAGATTATCAGTGATCGATGGTTTGTTAATTTATAATGATTTATAAAAAAGATTCATGTAGACTTTAAAGACTATCATAATATCGTATGATTTTTAATCTATCGCCGAATATAGGTCCTAGTTACCTAAAATTTATTTGAAACCCATAATCTATTAATATTGATAAGCATAGTTCTTTAACATGACCAAATGAATAATTCTCAACATGCTTTGGCTATAAATAACAGTAATAAATTATTTGTATGAGTGTAAATTATTTTATGCATCCAGCTACAAGTTAGTAACAAACATCCAATATGTAGATATATACAATAGGTACAGAGTTTTTTTTTTTTTTTTTTTGTTAAACTATTATAGTGTTGAATTTGAATTAATGACTAGGTACTGCGTTTGACGACATTTGACAAGATTCAGATTCAGATCATTTATTGCTTCCATAAGTAGTACATACAAGTTGTTACAATAAAGAGTACAAAGTCATATTATGGACCCCGTCGGGCACAGCAACATAGAAGAGAGGAGGACGGTGTATTAATTTTAAATTCAAATTTATGTATTGTATATAATAAATGTCAGAAATAAGTAGATCTAATTTGCCATTTTTCACATAAGAATTCGTCAATTGAGTAATATGCTTTTTTTAATAAGAAGCTGTTTAATTTTTTTATAAACATATTGTAATTTTCTTCACGCAGAAGATCTCTCGGTAATTTGTTATATATGTTTACAGACATAGGTAATGTGCTAGACGAGTGCATTTCCAGTCGCGTCACAGGTAACAATAAGCGGTTTCCATGACGAAGTGTGTAGTTTATATTTAAATCTTGACGTTTTTTTATAAAAAAATGGATTATTACGTACAAATTTGCATATTTCAAAGATGTATATACATGACAAGGTTACGATTTTGTATTTTATAAAATAAGGCTTGCAACTTTCAATTTGTTCTATGTTCGCTAAGATACGGATTTTTCTGCATAGTAAATATATCATGTAAATCATACAAGATACATTTGACGAGTACTATGACATATTTATAATATGATAAAAAAAATTTCAAATACGGCTTAGTTTGTATTGGTAGCAGATAGATTCGTTAGTTTGCGTATTCAACATTATATCTATCAAAACATTGTGTATGTATCATTAATCAACATTGTTATAATTTAATTTGTATAAAATGAACATACTTACTGAGTGTTGAGTATTTCTAACTAAACTGTACCAATAACAATGGCGAAAACGAAACATTGCGTAATTTCTACTTAGTTAATTTTATAGTGAAAATGAAAAGTTAATAAAAAATAAGCAATAAAATTAAACATGAATTCTATGGCAACACTGATTTACTGTGCTGTGAGATTAGTGACGTTTACCGGATCAAACACAATTCAATTTCTTACAGATTGACGATTCAATCCCCTTCTACGGGTTGCAATCGAATCAAAATTATTCAATCAATCGCGATTAACACTGGTCTACTTACTTGTCATACGAGTATCTGATGCCCAGAAAACCAATACTACCACTAATACCAGGTAGTGCCAATATAAACATATATATCGTGGATCCTTTGAGACGGATAATCTGAAAATTCCCCATTATCCTTTTCTGAATATCAAAGGAGATAAGTTGAATGAAGTGACAATCTAGGTGGTCCAGCAGCACAAGTGTCCCGGTTCAAGAGATGAACCCTGAAGTAGCTGAATATTCATGAAGCCTTCAGCCACTTGTGCGGCGAGATGTACCTACTCCTCCACCAATTTCGGCGCTTTTCAATTATTTATAACCAACTCAACGCTCGGATTATCCTGATGTGATGAGGGGTTATAAAAGAGGCCGCTATTTACATAACAGCCTCATTTATACGATTCTATAGTTTGATGGAAATATTTGTGGTTTATTATAGCCGCGGCTCCGCCCGCTCGTACTAATGTCGGTTATCGCGCAAAACCATTGACCGCTTTTTGCGCAATTGGATTACATGTCCTTTCCCGGATCTCAAACCATTTCCTTACCAAATTTCATCCAAATCGGTCCAGTAATTTCACTTTGGAAACTATCGCGAGTTTTATCCATATTAACTTATTAGGAACCGGCTAGGACCCGCGTTATATTTACCGGAAAGATTCCGACGAGTTTCGGACTGTTTTGAAGTCCTTCGTCTGGGAGTCACGATTGCGCGAAGCGACGAGCACGGGCCTCAGCGCGTAACTATGGTCTCTCTACGGTCCAGTTATGTAAGTTTATTTGTTGCATACTGAAATAACTATAATCGTTTGCTAATTTTAATAAACGTCATTTAGCAAAAAGTGAATTTTTCGCACAATGAGTGCTCAAGGTTTACTCATAATCATTTGTTACTCATTACTTTATGTTTTTAGAAGTACTGGCTCTCAAAGACTGCCGGAACATACCGTTAGTTGCTTGGCGACAGGTTTTCTACTTGAGGGTGGTAGCTAGCAAGGTGGGCATCCGCAAAATGCCCTACCACCATTCTATAACGACAGGCATCGTAAGGCAACAACCGAGACCGACGGCTTAACGTGCCCTCCGAAGCACAGAAGCGCTTAGTAGTAGTGTCACTAGCGGTCACCCGTCCAACGTCTCATCACGGCGGACGTTGCTTAACTTTGCTGATCGGTTAAGAACAGCTAAGCAAACTTCGCTTCGATGCATTGTCATTAGTTACTCATTACTTTATGGATAAAGTTAGAGGCAACGATTTTAAATAAAGAGTAAATGTGCTGCTATAATTACAAACGTTGACTTTAAATAAACTATTTAACTAAATTTTACAATAATATTAACCATTAGTTAGAACATTATCTAGTAGTATGACTTTTTTATGTTTTTGTGACGTAAGAAACTCGAGGCCCACCTGATGTTAAGCGGACTAACCTTTGCCCAGAACAAGCAACTAGCATTTCATTACAAGTGACGAATTGCACTGCGCCCGTCACCTGAGACATAGTTGTTAAGTCTCATGTGCCTGTAATTTCATTGGATCTCAAGGACTGCTGCCGGAACACACAAGCACATTAGGTGCTTGGCGACAGATTTTCTACTTGAGGGTGGTAGCTAGCCAGGCGGGCAATCGCAAAATGCCCTTCCACCATGCGGTGAAGCTCAAGCCGCCCCCTGGGGATCGAACCAGAGCCCTGCGGCACGGCAGTCCATAGCTATTACCGCTCGGCCATCATTGCTTCAAAGCTGCTTTTACTTTGACTTGACCATTAGTTATAAAATTATCTAGTAGCGTAGATTTCATTGTACGAGTCCGTCCGGGGAAGTACTGTCGCCATACCTATTTCTACAGTCAAGCAGTAATGTTTGCATTACAGGCACATGAGACTCAACAACTATATGTTCTGAGGGTGATGGGCGCAGTACAGTTTGCCACTTGTGACGAACTGCATCTGTTATAGTCAGTTGCCGCTTAACCGGTAGGCCTCGCGCTTCTTCCTTCACGAATCACGATAGCATAATAAAAAAATCTATGTTCGAAGTTATTTCTTATGCAAAGCTGCTAAGTTGTTATTTGGTGCGAGTACTGACTTGTGTAATAATATGTAGAACTTGAGAAAGCGAAGTATTCTAGGAAGGAACTTTCAAAAGCTTTGCTCGTTGTTCAATCCTCAATGGTTTGAAGAGATGATTAACTTTGACTGGAGTCGTAATTTACAATGCACAAAAATCTCTAGTTTTAGTGGACAGTAGTCATTATGTCCATGTGCGCCGTGATTCCAGGCCTTAATGGGATAGCGTATTGTGAGACTAACTCATGGTCATTTTTATTCGTTAGGTACTCATTATAGATTTTATTACACGATTGCCAAAAAAAAGGAGTGTTTTGTTTTCAGGGTTCATGTACACTGAGAAAAACGACTTTGGAGCTTAAATCAAATTTGACCTTTTACCGTTGAATTGTAACTACGTAAGATTAATATACATCTCTTAAGATAATTTTCACCAATCAATAAAAATGTACCATGTTTTATAATAAACACAACCGTCAAAAAACGCCTTCCGTAAAGTATTTTCAGAATTGAACTTGTTATACGACAATAATTGCAGTATTGACCATAAAATATACCTTACTTTTACGGCGGTTTATAAACGGTGATTATCACTATAACGTACGACTTAATCAGCCTCATCGAAAAGTCAATATTTAAGAAATACCACAAAATACACCTTAAATGAAGACGAAAAGAAACATTCGCCTTCACTGACCTCGTTTAACGCCGTCTAGTTGGAAGGCGTTTTTAAACGTATTTACGTTTGGTCGGTTTTTTGCCTTCATACCATATAAATTGTCCGTCATTAGGGTGTTTGTGAAACTTCTAAACGGCTTAACCGATTTTATTGTATGAGATATCATTCGATTCATCTTGATAGCGCAAGTGACACTACGTACATAAAACAAAGAATAAAACACAAACTAACGGATTTTTGACGCCATATAGTGAGAAAAATAAAATTTATTTCTTCGAAGCCCATCGAGTAAAATGAAGGGCTTTAAAAACATTACTAATATATAATATGTATAACTTGCAATTTTAATTTCAATGGAGCGATAAAACGCTCAACGAAATGAAATAATTTGCAGTTGGGTTTTTTACTTTTTTTAATTAATTTATACATGTAATCACTATACATAATTGGTTTACTTTTTTAGTTTTTTTTTTTTTTCAAATTTTAGTAATTACATCGAAATTTAATTATTTTACTATTCTCATTAACTCAATTGTAACAAATATTTTGTATTTGTTATGTGTCATATTACGATCTGACCGTGCCTTTATTCACGAACTTAATATTATTTTAATTTTACATAATTTTATATTACTAATGTGTTAATAATAAAATTATTAGCGTAATGGTTTTCGCCGTGTTAATTAAGTTAATAAATAATAAGGAAATAAATAAATATAGGTCCACTAAAATTAAAAAGTTACCTAAATATTTTTTTTTGCGTAATGGTCGTCTTCTGATTAACGTTTTACACAATATATCAGGTTTGGAACTCATTCCTTAGATGGACAGATAGTCATAAAGAGGAGTCTTATGAATAGGGTTCCGCTTTGCCCTTTGGATACGGAACCCTAAACTACATGTAATTTATACTACAACTTAGTATTATTCTATAATATGCCTATTATTAATCTGTGACTTTACAATTATTTTTTCATATTAAACATTTTGTATTATCTTTCATTACTTTACCTATCAGTGGAAACTTGTAATTAGCCAGTATTTGGCAAGTATTTATTCAAATTAATGCTAAGTATAAGAAGCTGTAAAATTTCTTTAAAATTAAAACACAAAAAAATATGATGAGTGACCAGTGCTGTAGCCGCAATACCTCTACAGCCTATATGATCGATCAAAATTTTACTATGACAATCATTAAACATCACACCAAAATTCTGCACCGTAGGTATATATAATATTAACACGTTTTCTTTAGATCAGCGCTCTTAAAATTGAAATAGCATATAGACACAGGAAATACTTAATTGTATATTATTGACGCAAACACATACTCATTATTGAATAAAAAAAGACGCATAAAAAGAAGAATACCGACTTACTTAGCGGGAAATCATTCAGCTGACACAATGAAGTGTCGTTGAGGGCGGGCGGCGGCGGCGACGTATCATTGGCCGAGCGGACGCAGACTGCATCACGATATAAGCGTAGCGAGCGCTTTAGCGAGGGCGATTCTATATCAGCTTTACATATTTCATAAGCTACAACGTACATTGAGAGAAAATGTATGTTTAGTAAATAGTTTTTTTTTGTTATTAGTATTTAGAGTATTATACAGTCTGCTACATCACTAAATACTTAGTCGTAAAACTAGGATGAAAGTAGATACATTTACTAACATACATACAGTGAAACCTGGTTAAGGGAGACATCAAGGGACCTGCAAATTAGAGGTATTCCACTTACCCAGGGTTTCAGATATCCGGGTATAAATAAATATCTGTCTCATTTACAGAGGGTTCCATTAATAGAGGTCAGAATACAGGTTATTTCAGTTATAGATATTAATATTGTAATTATCTAATTAGCGTAATTGGTTTATCCGTGTTAATTAAGTAAATAAATAAATATAGGTACAACAATTACGAATATCGAGCCTTCGCGTTAAATCTTGTGCCTTTTCTTTAATCATCGGTCCACTTACCGAAACGTTTTTGTAATGAAGTTGCATAACCCATGTTAGCAAACACTGTTTAAGTTCAGGACATTCTGATAAACGTACCTAAACTATTTAATTTTCCTTGTCTTTCAAAACATTGTGATTGAATTTTTATCCATACTCTGAATCTCAAAAAGTAGATTTTGGCTGATTAAATTCGACACAGATTCATCGCGTGTCTTCCCACTTTCATAAACGGATATTAACTTTAGGTTTTCTCGTACTGATAAAGATTTAAGACTTGGTTTGAAATTTTTCAAATAAAAGTCCGATAGGTAGTAAATTAAAACTAAAACTGAAGGTCATTGAGGCTCATTAAGTAAGTATACAAACAAAAAGATTTTGTCTCAGTTACAGAGGTTTATGTATATAAAACTCACTCCCTGTCTCAGTAATAGAGGTAACTATGATGATAAATCGAAAGAACGCATGGTGGAAGGGCATTTTGCGATTGCCCGCCTGGCTACCACCCTCAAGAAGAAAGTCTGTCGCCAAGCACCGAAAGGTGTGTTCCGGCAGTAGTCCTTGAGAGCCAGTGAAATTAGAGGCACAATGAGACTTAACAACTATGTCTCAATGTGACGGGCGCAGTGCAATTCGTGAGTTGTCATGAATTGCAACTGCCATAGGCTAGAGGTTAGTCCACTTAACATCAGGTGGGCCTCGAGATTGTTGCGTCACAATAACATAAAAAAAAAAAAAAGAACGAATCTCAGATATAGAGGTTTGCTTCGTCCCACTTACAGAGGTAATTAAGTGCCAAAGTGTTTGGACCTCGGCATGAGTTCCAATTATGCAGGTTTCTCACTTATCCAGGTCTTACTTAACCAAGTTTCACTGTACATGGCCACGTGTACGTGTATATTCAAACGCTCACTTTGCCTTTGTTTTCATGAATAAGTATTTAAGTAAATTATTTGTCCATATTTTGTGCACATAATTTGGAAGAAATAAAGTGTCAGTAGCCCTATTGTCTAACTGGAATGTTGATGGAGACTAACAAATCCAAAGATAACTCCTAATCCCACTATAAAAAGAGGTCCTTATTTCAAAAGTACGAGCACATTACAACTTTAACTCTTTACTTGCTTGACTTAATTTATGAATAACAACAAAATATAAATAGCTGTACCACAAGGGATATTGTTAATAAGAGAACCGTGCCAAAAGTACCTATCATAGAAATAATAATGCCTCTATTGATTCGCCAATCGCTGCCTCTTGTGCTGAGAGACAGCCGCATGCCGCGGCGCGCTTCACGCTAGCAGTCGCCCCCCGCGCACTTTGCACCCTTCCTCTCAACCGCAAGAGTGCCGGTCGCGGCCGTCGAGTCAACCGGAGGCCGCCGCGGCGCCCACATGCACCACCAGCACTTAGCAACCAAGTTAAAAGTTAACTTTCATATTAAGAAGAACATTTTTGCTCTCGAAGTTTAGAAAAGTTAAGAATCATGGATGTCGATGAGTTCCGCGTTCGGGGCAAGGAGATGGTGGACTATATTTGCACGTACATGAACACGCTAAAGTCGCGGCGAGTAGTACCATCGGTAGAGCCAGGGTACCTTCGCGCGGCGCTGCCTGCTGAGGCTCCCCACTACCCCGAGCCCTGGGAAGAGGTCATGGAGGATGTGGAGAAGAAGATCATGCCAGGAGTGACCCATTGGCAGCACCCGCGCTTCCACGCCTACTTTCCAGCGGGCAACGGATATCCTTCCATACTTGGAGATATGCTGTCGGCTGGCATTGGATGCATTGGATTTTCTTGGGTAGGTTCCCTATGTACTTTTCGATCCTAATTTTGATGAACTAAAGCACACACGATAATTTTATAGAAACACAAGAATTAATTATAAATTTATAATAATTACATGTTTATTATACAGAGTGGCGGAACGAACAAATAATTACATTAAACTATTAACCCCGTCCGTACACAACACATAATTTTTTTATATATTGCGTTAGCCACATGATATATCAGGTGTGTCATAAAGCCATTGCTCGGTGGCTAAATCATTACAATAAACCGCCGTTAATTGAACTAAATTGAACATTAATACTAGGAAAAACTATTTTAGTACATTAACTTACTTATATCTAGCGATAATTAGTTGACAAGGCGGTACCTAGCACGACATCTTGTTCGCAAGGAATCGTATCACCTAGGAAGATAAAAAGTGTACCTAATGCCATAAATGTATGTATAATGATAGCTTGAGACCAATTTAAAACAGATAAAATTTGAAAATCTTTCGTTTCACTTAGTTGGGTTTAAACGGTAAAACCTCGTATGAACAATTTTTATCACATCTATTCGAAAAGAGTTAGTTTCATCGTAAAAAGGTACTAAAATAGCTTTTTAATCCACACTAAAAGAGATTTGAATTTAGAATGTGGATATTTTTAGTAAAAGTTCCAATCACCAAAGAGATCAATCACAAGCATTGCATGTACAAGTTACAGGCAGTTTTTTAACTTAATTTTTTTTGACGTCCTGAAAATAATATATTTTTTCAAGACTACAGCCTGAGACGACGTTTTCTTAGACTATTTCTAATTCCTCAAGCTGTAAGTAAATCGACAACTGTAACGGATGGTAGTGGAAAAATTGCATAATTGTTCAAATATAAACATTAGCCTCTATTTCTGTGCTATGTCTTATTTTTCCTAATTGTATCTAAATAAATAAACGTACTATTCTTATTCATAAGTTGCACTTAATTATTTTCTCATAGAGCGTGATAAAAAGTAAATTGTTTACCAAGGGAGCAAACAACCATTTTAAAGGCGAGAGTGTTTCTTTGTATCCAGAGCGAAACGAAGGATTCTAGAGTAGAATTACGAGCGTGGAAAGGGATTCTAAAGTAGAATCCTGAGTGCAGCGGGATAAAATAAGAGTAAAATAATGGTTGGCTCCCGCGGTGGACACTACTTTTTGTCACCCTCTATGAGAAAATAAGTAAGTGCAACTAATGAATAAGAATAGTACGTTTATTTATTAATATATAATGTTACTGTAGTTGGTATAAACTATTTGGTTGCATACTTAATATGATCTAAGTATTCAATTATTGTATTCTCATGGAATTATGAAAGAAACTACTCACGCCGGCTGTTAGCATAAAATAGATCAAGTAAAGCAAAGTTTTGAAGCACTGATCTGATGAAATCTGTGGCCAAGCACCTAACAGTGTGTTCCGGCAGCAGTCCTTGAGAGCCAGAAAAATTACAGGCACATGAGACCTAACAACTGTACGTCTCAGTGTGACGGGCACATTGCAATTCGTCGTGGACGTGACACTTAACATCAGGTGGGCCTCGGGCTTGATCCACCACAATGACAAAAAAAAATTTGGATTAATCTATACTTACGTAACTAATCTAGCTTAGAAACTTATTTCAATACTAATTAGATATATAATTACTTACATTAGTAATAATAATTATGAACAATTATGAAATAAATTACCTACTAAGTAAGGGACTTTAAACTAAACTGAATCTTTTTTTTCGTTTGATAAATGCCTTTATGCATTTCCTACCACCCACGGGGAGGTGTCAGGGATATGTCGGACTCGAATATCCTAGGGTTTCAATTTTATACCAAGCTTAACTGTGAAACTTCAGCATTGACAGCCCACTGGCAATATCCACGGACGGCATTGCAAGGGGTCTATAATACGAATCCCGTCGCATGCTTTAGTTTCACTGCATGGTGATACATTTGTGTACAGTTAATGCTCGCTTGGCTATAGTTACCACCCTCGAGCAGAATGTCTGTTGTCAGGCACCTAACGGTATGTCCAGGCAGCTGTCCTTAATCGCCAGTTCCCATTATAGGTTAAGCCTTTTTTATTGCTGTTAGAATAGCCTTTATTGGATGGAGAGGATCTGTAAAAACCGATTATAAGGGTTGTAGTATAACTAGAACATACTCGTAACTAATAAATAAAAATAAAAAACTAGCAATTAAGAATCGTATCTGAATTTAGAACATGTGCGACTACCAAACCGGAAAAAAGAATTGTCTCTCTAACAGCGGCCTTACCGCTCTTGCCACCACAATGTACTTCAGAAGGATGGGAGTATATCAAAACCCAAATTTATAGAATTAATAATATAAACATGACCAGATTTATACGTTACATCGAAAATTATTCGTTAAAAATTCACTCCCCAGATCTTTTTAGCGTATATGGTGAAAGACATCGTACCGATAATGTATCCGAAGGTTTTCATTCGAAATTAATAAAGGGAATAAACAAGACAACAGTTACTTTGACCAGAACCATGAATAAAATGAATAAATACTTAGGTATGGAAGCTTTAGAACTATAAAGGAAGAGTAAATACATTGTGGATGATGACTTTATACTTGATGTTCAAATGCAATTAATCAATGGTGATATCACTGTGGCCAAGGCTTTAGATGAACTCAGATAGAGGTTTTTTTAAACAGAGTAATACATCATCGGGTAAATCGGAGTAGAAACTTTTTTAATGTTTCCATAATGCTAGCACATGACATTAAAGAATATAAGTATGTCACTGTGGCGTTTCTGAATTCAGTTGTTTTCTGTTTTGTTCACTGTGCTATTACTATTGTATTTTTAGAAATATATAAATACTTAATAACATAATTTAGAAAGTATGGAGAGTCAATCAATTTTGAGTTTTCAACCTAAATACCAACTCTCGCCCGATGATGTGTTTGAAATGCAGGATACTCAAGAGTATGTTGTAGAGTGTAGAGATGACGACGTCACACCAGACATTTATATGTCCGTGAAAACGCTAACGGAACAAAATATGAAGGATAATTGTACCCAAACGGACCATTTGAGTGATGCTCAGATTGTATTAAATACAGCAAAATTGTTGGCTGAAAGTTTTTTTCCCGGAAAAGACACACTAAAAGAAAAGTTCATTAAGGCCTATTACAAGCACGTAACAACAATTTTATTGTGGACACGCTGCAAGACTAGTTTTCCGGTCCGTTTTTTAATACCTACATAACTACTTACTTCACTGAAATAAAAAAATAATATTTCATAAACTCTGTTTTATTAATTATCGTTTAACTATAGATAACTTGAAATAACAACTTTGGGGTCGGATCAATGTATGTGATGTTGTCTGATATTTATTTATTTTAATGAACTGGGAGCTGTTAGTCAAAAACACGCGTTTCTGGACATCACTAGGGTGGTGTCGTATGGACTAGAGATTCCATACGACACCACGGATGGTGTCGTTTTGGTGGTGTCGAGAGGAAGGAAGGAGATCATCGGCTTCACGTGCTTTCCGAAGCACAGAAGCGCTCAGTAGTAATGCCCTAGCAGTCACCCATCCAAGTGATGACCGCAGCGGACATAGCATATTTGATCGGTCAAGTACGACTAATCAAGTTGCGCTACGAGTGCTTCATGTACTCCTGTTTACCATCCTCGATCACTTCATCACTTACCAACTTGTCGGATTGTGGTAAAAGACACTAATGAATGGTTGAAAAATATAGTATTGTCATCATCTCCAGCAAGATGACTGCTGTAAATTATAATATGCCTCCACTCCACCGTTTAACGCTGCTACGAACGGAGCTTTTCTTTGCGAAGTCGTCGCATCGTCCGCGCGTCTGTCGGTCCTATATCAAGAGAATTTTTATCGTGACGAAAATGTTTAAAAACTGGCCACGTTCGAGGCGGGTCTTGCTCTTTTCGGCATTTCAATAGTCCGTAAAAGAAAAAAAATATTGGCACTAATCACAGCTTCCAACCTACCTTACAAATGATTAAAAAAACTATAGTATAGAAGTCTTATATATATGGGCGTCCCAAGGTGATGCCACATGTAGGGAAAGTACCTTGAATATTGTAGATGGAACATTTTACTGAAAGATGGCATTATTTAAATTCAAAAATGAATTCATAGATATTTCTGACTGTATGTTATTTAGCAAAAAATAATTCTTGTAATGAAATCTTTCGATCGCTATGATTATACTACAGGATATTTTTTTTCTCGTATAAAGGGTTTGATTCCCGGTTCAACCATGTAATTATTTAAATATGTTCTTATTTCAGTAAAATGTTCCATCTACAATATTCAAGGTACTTTCCCTCCATGTGGCAGCGCCGTTGGATGCTCTGTATGTCAGTCTTAAAAATTATTAAAAAAATAAACTATAGTATAGAGGCCAATGTATAGCATGGAGGCCTTGTATTACTATTTGTACCCTACTCGATGAGCTCTGGACAATAACAACCTATATACGAGGATGCAAAAAAGTTAATTTTTCGGCTACTTTCTCATGTATAGAAATTCGTCGTTGGGTCAAGGTTTTACATATAATATATCAAAATTTCAGAAGGGCAAGCTCATGCTTACAAGCTTCAATCCCATCACATACGGACGAACTAACGAACAGACAGACACAGACAGCGGAGTCTCATTAATAGCGATTCTTTTTACCCATTGGGTAAGGAACCCTAAAATTGAAGTAGTTATACACTGTTATATATACAAAACTGCCGGTAGGTACATGGGCAAACATTTTTTTACCTTCTTCTTCTTCCTATCGAGATCGATATGTCTATTGTCTGTATGATATACAAAGCTCTTACAAACGTAGTTTCGTCATATTTCTAATACCAAGTGTTCAAACTCAGTGAAAGTATGCATGTACTTGAGCCTATTATTTGTGATCTGCTTTTTCAGTGTTCTGTAATATTATGCATTTTCAAAATTATTCGGAAAAACGTATCTGTATATGGAAAGTTTTTATTTGCATATTTAGAGATAAAATAACGCAAAACTGGCAAACCAGAAGCATAGATAGCTACTGGACAAGCAGGCAATATTTCACCAAGTTTCAACAATTGGTATTTAAAATATGAAGACACTGCGTTAGTATGGCAAACCACCAGCCTTAAGAAAAATCTACTAGGTGGGTATGATTGCACCCTTATACGAAATGTTTAACGTCCAATGTGATAGATCGGCCGTTGATTGCTGAAGGAAGTATTCCATCAAATATCATGTTGCATGGGACTTTTTGTTACAGGATGGTTTAGAAAAATTAGGGTATCATAATATCAAGTCCAAACCCTATAAGATATCTAGTTACATCCCTTAGTCTGTAGGATTGCAGGGAATAGCGTAGAGCCGTAGACACAAGACCAAAATAATGTTATTTTCAAATATTTTTGGCAGTTTTGATAGATGCACGGACAAATTATATTCATAATAAATACTTTCTGGTTCCGTACCCATAGGCTAAAACGGAGCACCATTAATCCGACTTCGCTTTCTGTGTCTATTTTGTCCATATTATGTTAGGTACGGGTTTCTATAGCTCGTAAAAGGAACTTTACCAACCCAATTTTTTTTAACCGACGTTATGCCTTTAATTACAAAATTACTATACCTACAACACTACAGCTACTACAATAAAAGCATTTAGGAATAATACCTAATTTTATTAGTATCATAGTACCTGCCACTATTACCTATACTACATACTACCTGTATCAAGGTAAGTTCTAATAAGTATAGAAAAATAATTTTAATAAAACCACCGACTTCAAACGTAATAATAAATAATTATTAACGATAACTCAAACACTCCTCGTCAGATCTCACTCAAATTTAATTGGGACCACTAGACAAGCACCAGCTTTCGAATAAAAAAAACATCAAATTCAGTACATCCTGTAAAGAGTGATGTATGGACACAAACAAAAAAGCATACAGTCTAATTGAAAACCTCCTTCTTTTTGAAGTCGGTTAAAAACCATTTCTTATTTGGGTGACAGGTTATTAGGACCTAAACGTTACATAGCTTCTTATAGTTTCCTAATAAAGTCGTGGTGTTCTCATCTCAATGAGTCGTAAGCTCGGACAGTCCAAGACATGAATAAAAAAAAACATTTCCATTCCAATATGGCCGTTGAAGCGCTCGTAGCGAAGTTTACTTAGCTGTTCTCAACCGATCAGCAAAGTTAAGCAACGTCGCGCGCGGTTTTGAGTTGGATGGGTGACCGCTAGTGACACTACTACTGAGCGTTTCCGTGCTTCGGAGGGCACGTTAAGCCGTCGGTCCCGGTTGTTGTCTTAGGATGGCAATCGTTATAGCATGGTGGTAGGGCATTTTGCGAATGCCCGCCTGGCTAGCTACCACCCTCAAGTAGAAAATCTGTCGCCGAGCACCTAACGGTGTGTTCCGGCAGCAGTCTTTGAGAGCCAGTAGTTCTAGGTTAGCCTGAACAACATCTTAGATCACATCATCACTTACTATCAGGTGAAGCACGGAAACGCTCAGTAGTGATGTCACTAGCGGTCACCCATCCAACTCATGACCGCGGGCGACGTTGCTTAACTTTGCTGATCGGTTGAGAACAGCTAAGTAAACTTCGCTACGAGCGCTTCAATAGGCTCATGCTGCCAAAAGGGTCTAGAGCATTCGGACTTCCTGTAGGCCTGTTATAACTTTTAGGTGGCTTAAATGCTTTATTTGTAGTAGCTGTTGTACTTATTGCATAAAGTTTTTAGCGTTTTGTTAATAAAGACGTATACTTACCGCCAAAAAGTATACCGCTGATGAAAAGGCTTAGTAATTATAATTTCTCATCTAACACACAACTTTCTTTTCTATTCTGTAATTTGGGTTCCTAAGACTTGAGTCACACATTGCTAACGCCAAAAAGCAGGCTGCTATATTCATAAACAACATATATCAAATGCTATTGCCACTGTCACTTGTTGCTATTTAAATAGCACAGCTGTTATTAGCCTCGACTGTAAAATAGCAGTACTGCTAGAACTGTTAGAAATCTGTAGCATAGCAACTTAACCAAAAACAAAAAAACCTTTTTAATTTTTGTACATACTATCAAAGAATTTATAAATAATACGCCTGTACTTGCGTGAAGAAATTTCATTACAACATTTAATCAATTATGGACAGTAAAAATTTTGCCTGAAAATTATGAAATATATTTAATTGAATTTTCTTTTAAGTACTTATATATTTTATTATACGGTTTGCATCTAATATTCTAGTTTAACTCGATTTTGGTCCAAGGGCAGGGTTGTTGGTGGTTAATATAGCATAGAGCATATAGCACTACGTAGATATAGCATCAAAAAGCAGGCTCCATTAATATAGACAAAATTCAGGGTAGCCAAGCCAGTAGCGTGCTGTACGAGATAACAGTCACTGTGTTTGAAAACACCTGCCCGCATTATGAAAAAGGGCATGCTATTAAAATAACATGTATTATAGCACGCTTTTAAAACATCATAATATAAATATTAAAAAAATAGGAATACATTGCCATATACCAGTTTTGTACACCACTACAGCACAGGTATGAAATTAAAACTGGCTCCGCAACAGCAGAAAAACACCTATTTAATTCTACACCAACTTCCTATCGACCGTTTTATTTTAATATCTAATCGGATGCGCTCTTGCAAAACGCCCTTCCATAGTTCAATAAATTTTATAACATTTCTAAGAAATAATAGGACTGGCTAGCCCGATGCGAGTCGAACTTCACACCGGAAGTTCCGTATCAAGTGACAACAATTACCATTGCTGGAGCTTTTGGATTGCCTGTAGTTCTGCAATGGCCTTTGGGTTCCCTAAATGCTTTCGTTGTAGTATTGATTTCGTATATATAGTTTGTAGTGTTAT
Source organism: Plagodis pulveraria (assembly GCA_963890685.1). Taxonomy (NCBI): domain Eukaryota; kingdom Metazoa; phylum Arthropoda; class Insecta; order Lepidoptera; family Geometridae; genus Plagodis; species Plagodis pulveraria. The sequence goes on from OY982957.1 coordinate 15,806,609, forward strand.
AATAATAAAGTCATACTGTCTATAAAAAAATATATACTATTACCTCCTTAACAGTACTAACATAAATAATGTTTTTTTACATATAAACTTTTTTTTTGTTGTTTGTATTTGCTAGGCAATCCGCCTTTATTATCCCCAGTTCTATGAAAATGTCAACAGGCGACTAATTATGGTTTCAAACAGACGACCTGCGGAATAGGAATAGAATCCGTTTTCTTTCCTGGAATATCACAGGCTGTTGACGAAAAAGGGACCCCTATTAATACGAACCCTATTAAGTTAATAAATCTTAATATAAACATCTGTCGTACAATTTTAAACAAAGAAAATATAACACTTCAAAATTAAATACTGTGGTAGTAGGTACTGTTCCGAGTGTAGTACTGCCTAATGTTCTTTATATTGTAGGTACTCTGGATCCAACAGTATAAAAAGACAGTCACGCTCATGATTTATAGATCTAAACTCTTTGTTATACCCAAACACTTGCAATAGCCAAGACGACTATATCAGAACATTTATTGTAGAGTTCATGGTGAGGAATGCGGAATGATGCCATAGACCGGTCGAACATCACAATATGTTTGGCATATTGAGTAGTATTCCTGTTCATGATGCTGCCATTATTTTTCTATCCCAATAAATAGATTACGCATAATATAAAACGGTCGTTTAAATTGCATACGAACAGGAAAAATATGTGAATTGATATTATGATTCAATTCGGCAAAGACGGTTTGCAACGCGGAAAATGATATATTAGAGGTTAAAGTATGAAATTGCCGATTTGTACTGACAAATTGAAATTAGTTTTTTTTAATTTATCATATTTATTAATCAAAATAATTGTCATTATTATCTATACATTGCTGCCATCTAATAGGAATGTCATTTATGCCTTTGCGATAGAACTCTAGTGATCTAGATTCGACAAACTGTGTGAAAGCGTTTTGTACTGCCTCCTGGGAAGAGAATTTTTTATCACGTAGAAAATTGTCCGAATCACGAAAAAAATGGTAGTCCGTTGGAGCAACGTCTGGCGAATACGGAGCGTGAGGAATGGTATCTAATTGCGGGTCCTGTAGGGTTAAAACGGTTTCTCGTGCTGTATGAGGTCTCGCGTTATCGTGGAGCAATAATGGTGAAGATCGATTCATGAGTCGGGGCTGTTTCACTGCTAGTTTTGCTATCATTGTTCGGAGTTCGGCACAGTAGACATCTGCCGTTATTGCTTGACCAGATCGGAAGAAGAAGAGAGAAAGCTATAGTGCACCATGCTGAGACCACCAAACAGTTACCATTACCTTATTATTGGTATGCTTTGCTTTAGGACACTGTTGCGGCGTTTGACCTGGGGTCAGCCATTGCATTTTTCGCTTACGGTTATCATAAAGAATCCACTTTTCATCACATGACACAATTAAATCCAATATTTCTTCATTTCTGTATTAATTCAACAAGGCAACAAAAGTTTCAACACGCGTTTCTTTCAGCAGATCGTCACTTCATGAGGCACCCATTTTTGATATTGTTGTATTTTATTGAATTGACGCAAATGAGTCAATATTGCTGGTAAGGTAACGTTAAACCATGGCACTAAATCTTGGGTAGTTTGGCTCGGATCGGCTTTCACCATCTCTTTCAATTCATTGTTATTCACCAGTGTGACCAGTCTTCCACGTGATTCGTTCTTCAAATCGAAGTTTCCATCACGAAAGCTTTTTTTTGTTTAAACCAAAATCGCACGGTGCGTTAATTAGCAGTCCGCTCTCCAAACGCAACATTGACATTGCGAGCTGTTTCTGCCGCGTTAGTTCCGCGTCGGATTTAACGTATTAAACAGTCACTAGAATTTTCGAAGTGTCCATCTTTCTTGTCTAAGCTGAATAAAAAAAAACAACTGAAACTCGATAATCGAATGTTGCACATTTCTTAAAAGAAGTACCTCAGTACCATGGGAAAAAAGTTTCACTCAAAAATCTCCAACCCTGAAGGTTCTATGTCAATTCGATTTACAATAAAACAGCAATATTATACCTAGGTACCTACCTACTTTATTCGCGTATTCCTAGGGATCGAACATTTCGATTATCTACTAATTGATAATTATGAATGGTGCGAAACTCTACAGTATAAAGATTAATAAAATTTATTGCGCATTTGTGCTAAATAAGTTGCAGTAGACTTCTTGAATTGTATGCTACGAATATTAAATTCGTAGCTTGTATGTAAGTCTCTAGCATGGAATTACAAAATATCGATTGCAGGGCGCAGTTGGTGGTCTGTAATTGGCGCCCTGCATAATATATGTTATACAAGGCTTCCTTTACGAATGTTTTAATATTAGTTCTCTCATATAAGTAGATTATTCACTTACCTGTAGCCCGTGAGCTGCCGGGCTAGAACCATATCCCTCCGCATATCATTCTGTGGAAGTCGTAAGCGATGACAAAGGGAAATATACCAGAAGGTGGGCAGCAGCGTGAAAAACTGCCATTTTACACTGCTCATTATACGCCTATTTTTTTTATGCCTGATAGGTTAGCCTTTGACCACTATCTCACCTGATGGTAATTGATGATGTGGTCGAAGATGTTGTTCAGGCTAACCTAGAAGTACTGGCTCTCAAGGACAGCTGCCGGAACACACCGTTAGGTGCTTGGCGACAGATTTTCTACTTGAGGGTGCTAGCCAGGCGGGCATTCGCAAAATGCCCTACCACCATGCTATACGACTGCCATCCTAAGACGACAACCGGGACCGACTGCTTAACGTGCCTTCCGAAGCACGGAAACGCTCAGTAGTAATGTCACTAGCGGTCTCCTATCCAACTCATGACCGCGGGCGACGTTGCTTAACTTTGCTAATCGGTTGAGAACAGCTAAGTAAACTTCGCTACGAGCGCTTCGAAAGCCGCTTCGCTTGCCAAGGGATTATGGTAAAACCCTGTCGGGTTTGCCACGTTTACCTAATAAATGAGGGATTTGTTCAACAGTGGACGTACAACGGCGTTTTGCTGTGTTGATATGTATGGGGATAAAGGAGTGTATTATGCCACGGACAACATTTCAAATACCATGCGTAAGGAATTATTTCAAATTAACTCCCGTAACCCTCGTTACAGGAGTTAGTATAGAGTCAAATCCCGACAAAAGTATTACGACTAGAACCCTGATTGGAGTGAAGAATTCAAGCCTGGCTACGCAGTCATCTTTATTCCCGTTATTGATAAGTTATTGAAGCGCTTGTAGGGAATATTGCCTAGATTTTTTAACCGAGCAAGCATATTCAAAGTTGCTGTGGTCTACAAATAATGATATTATTCATAGGCTGTGGTCATAACATGGATGGGTGACCGCTAGTAGCATTCACTTACTACTGAGCAGGCAAGTTCAGGGACCACGTTTACCTATCGATCAGGGTTGTTGTCTTAGTATAGCAGTCGTTTTAGCATGGTGTTATGGGACATATTGTGAATGGCTGCCTTGCTAGCCACCATCCGCCAGTAGTACCTATATTAAGCTCGTGTATTCCAGCAGTTGTCCTTGAGTATCCAGTAATTCTAGGTTAATGTGAACAACATCTTCGAGCGCATCATCACTTACCAGATAGTGGTCAAAAACTAGCCGATAAGCAATACAAAAAAATTTACCGAGGGGGATATTCCGTTATACATCTGCGAGAAAATAAAAAGCAAACTAGCCAGGAACATGGCATTTATTATACATACGAGTAGCAGCGTAGCGGCTAAGAAACGTAGTACACAATGTAACTTGATATCTATTCATTAGCTATTATTAGGCATTTATATTGATGACTGTTCTACTTCTTTTATGAATTTTAAATAATTTGATAGGAACTTAATTATAGTTTAATTCTACGAACAAATCATTATTCGCAGGTTTAATGCATATTTTTTATATATGTTGCATCCATATACAGTGTTCGTATAGATGCTACATGTACTGGGATTTTAGGATTCCGTACCCAAAGGCATAACAGAGCCCTATTAACGGGACTCCGTTGTCTGTCTGCCCGTCCGTCCCTATCATATGGCTCTTTAGATCGTACAATGAATGAGTTACCAGGTTTGACCAGGTTGTAGGTATATTTACCTACTATTTAGGTACCTACCGTACACAGTATTGTTAGATATTCTGCCGCAAAGCAAGTTTAAGTATAAAATACTACTGTGTTTAAGCGTGGCACCGTAGAAGTGAAATTACTGGGCGATAAGACATAAGAACGAACGTCTCGGAGTGACGAGGGCAGTGTAGTATCCAGCAAAACGAGAACGGTGACATTTAAATTTCCTCCCTTACCAAAAAGCGGCGACTTGTCTCATCACTTCTTACATAAATATAAGAGAGACGTAATGATTTGCACCACTATCTTCGATTTGTTTCTTTATTAAACCGGGTTTTATATAGTTATTATGTAGGTATACTTAGGTACTTGTTTTGTACTCATCAATTTCTTTCACCTGCGTTTGCCTTTTTTTTAAGTTCTACTCGTGACATAACGGAGGTTTAGTAAGGTTTTGCGATTTCTAGGAGGAGACCGCTTCTTATGGAGACCATCTCGAATTTCGACTAGAAGGATCTTTCTAGTCGCAAATCGAGAATCGATCTTTGGATCATTTCCCAAAAAGATCTTCCCAGTTCTTATAAGCTTTTGAAACCCACTTAAATGAAAAGGTTATTCTAATTTCTCTCATAATGTTATTGTTTATGGGATATGGTGTAAGCGGACTAAAACGACGTTTTAAGCTCTTGTACATAAAAGTCTGCTTTTTAAGGACAAGTGCATAATCATGATTATTTTATTAAAATATGTTCAAAAGGTTAAGTTTGTAATATATTTGATGTAGAAAATTTTTCTGGGTGTTTCAAAATACCCATAGATTTGGTTACAGTTCCAGATACACATTTTGTCGAAACAATGACACTTAAAATAGAACATTGTCTTAATAGAAGTTTCTAATTTAATTTATTTGAATATTACTTTTATTTCTCTGTAATCAAAATGAAAAAGTGAGTGTATACCTCATACATCAAACACATTTTAGCCTCAAACGTCTCGGTTAAAATTATTTGTAGCTAGTCTTTCTAATGTGTGGTTAAATGAACTCGTCGTTCAATCTAAGTATTGCATAAGTATATGTTCGAAGATAAGTGCGAGCAAAGTAGCTCTTTCTACTCTAGACTGTCATGGGGCAGTAATAAGTTTTGAATAAGGAACATGAATAATCTTCCATGGTACTCTGTACTACGCGGTGGATGTTAATGAAAAACGTGCGAAATACGTGAAACGGAAAACATCGAACGTATCGACATTCGCCTATGTTATTATAATATTTGTTCACTGTGCACGGATCATTCACAATGCAATTAATTTCTAAAAAAGATATAATCATTGAGAGCAGAAGCTACATAATATTATCTCATTGTAATACGTATATTCATTACTTGTATCTCATACTCGTAAAAGGTCTACGAGCAATTAAGAACAATATTCATGATCCAAATTCACAACTCATTGCTGCCCACCATGAAAGTCTTGTAGAGAGCAAATTATGTGAGCAAATTATACCTAGGTATTTACCTAGGTATAATTTGCTCACAGCTCGTGGTTATCTACGAACAGAATTCTTTTTTCAAAAAGGTCAAATGAATAAAATAATGATGTACGCGTAAGGCAGCCAGATCGCGTATTTCTATCTAAAGTTTTATTTTTATTAAATCTTTTTCTAACGTAAGATCTAACCTAAGTTAGGTTAGGACGCCTAATTGAACCGTGGCGACTAAGAGGAATATAAAGGAAGGCGGGCAGTAGCGCCTTCTGAAAAATTTACGCCTGTAACAATGTAAGCGCGATCCCAAAGACGCCTGCCAAGCGGCGGAGGCGTTAGTTCAACAGTGGACGTCTTCTAGCTGATGATGATGATGATGAAATCTTTTTAAAGTAGGTATACTCTCCACCAGCATCTAAGTAACCTAAAGGTACAAAGTTTATTTCGTCTGAACCAATTTTCGAATTAGTTTTTCCAATCTGCTTCAGACATAACCAATTCTTTGGCCTGCTCGAACCCTGCCGCTTATATCACCTACCGGTAAGTGAAACTGATGAGGTGGTTAAATGGTTAGCAGGCTAAACCTAGATTACTAGCACCTGGATTTCTAGATGACTAGGTGCTCGTTGACAGATACTTTGCTAGACAGGCGAGTATTTTCAAAATACCCTACCACCATTCCTTGAAGTTCAAGGCCGCGCCATACGAGAAGGATTTGAAAATCGTCGACTGCTAGATCACAGACAACTGACACTCAGTCTACATGTTTACCAGAAAGCTATAATACCTAACTATTTATTTGTTGTTCGTATTCTGTGTAAAGTTATAACTGCTTTAAATTTAATTACATGACTGCCGTAAAAAATAAGTGTTACATTTTCAGAGTTCATGTATGTATGTGTGTACCTAAGTTTGTGAGTGCCTTTATTGCACCGTAACTTCTAAACGGCTTAACCGATTTTAATGTATGATATATTATTAGATTTGTCTTGATAGCGCAGGTGCCACTAGGTACATAAAAAAGTAAAAACAACAAACTGGCGGAGTTTAGACGCCTTTTTTTTATTGCCTGATAGTTTAGCTTTTGTCCGTTATCTCACCTGATGGTAAGTGATGATGTGGTATAAGTTGTTGTTCAGGCTTCAACTAGAATTACTGGCTCTCAAGGACAGCTGCTGGAACACATCGTTAGGTGCTTGGTGACAGATTTTCTACTGGTGGTAGCTAGCCGTAGCCAGGCGAACATTCGCAAAATGCCCTACCACCATGCTATAACGACTGCCCTCCTAAGACAACAACCGGGACCGACGACGGCTTAACGCAACACGGAAGCGCTCAGTAGTAATGTCACGAGCGGTCACCCATCCTACTCATGACCTCGGCGGACGTTGCTTAACTTTGCTGATCGGTTAAGAACAGCTAAGTAAACTTACTACGAGCGGTTCTTGAGAAATAAAAAATATATTTTTCATTTTAAAGAAAATATACAATTATGCAGTCAGGTTTTTTTTTATAAATTTATACTTACTTGTTTTATATTTTGTTTCAGGCTGCCAGTCCCGCATGTACAGAGCTAGAAGTTATTATGCTAGATTGGATGGGCAAGTATTTACCTACTTTCTCCCTTCGACATCTACTAGGTTTAAAATCTAAGGACTATTCCATATCTACGAGTAGGATCGCATAAGCGACCGACAAAAAGTTTTTTGTATGGCGCCACACAAATCTGCTTTTTAGTATATCAACATTCTTGTACCCGAAAGAAGAGATAATATTAATATTAATCTTTATATTAATTGTATAATATTAATCTTTGCGGAATGGTAGCGGGTTAAACACTCGTAAATTAATTTGCAAAGCGATTACCGTGTAAATTGTCCTTTCAGGTAAGGCGATCGGTTTACCGCCCGCCTTCTTAGCGTTGGAAGAAGGGAGTAAGGGAGGAGGCGTTATTGAGGTGAGCATAAATATGCCCAGTAAGTAGACATGATTGTTCTTCTTTCAATACCTCTTAATTTTCGGAGCTTGACTAAGCAGTCAATTCGGGTCGGCCATCGGTTTCGGGTCAGCCAGTGAATAAGTAGTCAAGCTCCGAAAATTTAGCATGTTACTCAAGTTTATCTCTAACTTTCTAATTTTAGGGATAGTCTTTATTTATATACCTATAGATGCGCTTAAGGTTCAGGAATGTATGAAATTATAAATATTTTTATACACACATATATACCTACTCGTAAGATATACCCGTGGGATGCCGGGTTAGAATTGCACCTCCCCATATCATACCGTGGGTATCGTAAGAGGCGACTAAGGGAAAATTACGGGAAGGTAGGCAGCAGCGCCTTCTGACTTCTGAAAACTGCCATCTGACACTGCGATCCCCAAGCCCCCTGCCAAGCGTGGGGATTATGGCAAATACCCACTTAATAGGGGAGGCTGTGTTCAGCAGTGGACGATCCGGCTGATACAGTAAGATATAGGGCCGCCAATTGTACTAAATCTTCATTGCAGCAGTTTCATGCGCAGGGTGTTGTTTTCCTTACTAAACCTTTGACCATAATTAATTACCTGTTGATGAGTGATGACGTGGACGCAGGACGAAGGTGCTATAAGGCTTAATGTACGTATAATGGGAACTGCATCTCAAGGACAGCTGCCAGTGTACTAAGATAGGTGCTTAGCGACAGATTTTTTACCCGAAGGTGATCATTCGAAAAATGAACTAACCACCATGCGTGTTGCATAAGTCTGCGGCAGGATTTGAATCATGAATCCCTGTATGTAGGTCCATACTAACTGCCACTGGGTCAAAACTACTTCAGATGTTTAAAGCAATAATATGATTGTAGGGTTCAGCCAGTGAATGTGTACTGGTTTCAATGCTGGCTGCCCGAGCGAATGGTATCAAGCGATTGAAACACCAGTTCCCGAACGTGGACGAAGGTCTTCTCCTATCGAAGCTGATCGCGTACTGCTCGAAAGAAGCCCACTCTTGTGTGGAAAAGGCAGCTATGATTTGCTTCGTGAAACTAAGGATTTTGCAACCGGACGAGCACGGCTCTTTAAGAGGAGAAACTTTAAAAGAGGTAACGTGCTTGATTATACGTGCGTGCTTGATTATACGAGTAATTATGGCTGCACTTATTGGCTTCAGAACTAACTAAACCTTAAGTAAATAGACTTCCAAAAACAGAACGTGGTCATAGATTACCTAAGACGCTTTTAAGTTATGCGCAAATATCACTTATTAGCTTTAGAACACAGACGGGTTATCTGCTATGTGCTTTAGAACTATAAACCATACACTTCCAAAATGAAGGAGAGGTTCTAGTTCATGAGTAGGTATGTTATCGCTTTACCTTTAGAACTAAATAAGTAAGTAGACTACCAAAAAATCGATGAAATTCTTAACTTAATGTGTATACAAGTAAATTTTGTTTTTATTTATGCCCCAGGCATAAATAAAAGAGTAAATTTTTTTAATACAACATTAAAACGTTTTTTTATTTTTTTATTTGTTATAGGTTAGCCTTTGACCACTATCTCACCTGATGGTAAGTGACGATGTGGTCGAAGATGTTGTTCAGGCTAACCTAGAAGTACTGGCTCTCAAGGACAGCTGCCGGAACACACCGTTAGGTGCTTGGCGACAGATTTTCTACTTGAGGGTGATAGCTAGCCAGGCGGGCATTCGCAAAATGCCCTACCACCATGCTATAACGACTGCCATCCTAAGACAACAACCGGGACCGACTGCTTAACGTGCCCTCCGAAGCACGGAAACGCTCAGTAGTAATGTCACTAGCGGTCACCCATCCAACTCATGACCGCGCTCAAAATACATCTGTTGTAGGCAGAGGTTGCCGCTTCAAATATATATAGTGGTCAAAAAAACCTAGCCGAATAAAAAGCTACTAGAAGGCAAGTAAGCACTTATAATTAAGCAAATTTACATTTGCAGTTTGTAATTCCACTTGTATAAGCTTAGATAGATATAATTATGTGATAAACTAAGTTAATAATGCTTAAAGACAAAACTTATATTAGTCTGAGAGAACACAGACAAAAATAGGGCGACTGTATTTTATCTCCTAAAATTGAAAGACCTAATAAAGCAAAAGGCTTGAGGATTATTTCAATTTTTAAATTGGGGTGAGTTAAAGTTCCCAGGTCGGAAGGGCACAGATAATCGGGCGGTAATTGAAGCGCGATGGTGCAGAGTGCCGGCTCGGGCTGCCCCGCGTTTAATGACTCCCTGGCATCTCTGGCTGGATGCCGGAAATAAGTGGCGCGCCAAGCGGTAATGGAGCCGCATTGTGTGCCACTTTCTATGCCGCAAATATTGAAATTTTACGATAGGACCTCTTATGATATGAGTAAAATTTAATGAATATGTAGTTTTTTGCTGATACGCTAGTCTTGGACCTACGATGAAAGTAAATACTTTTGTCAAAGATTAATCAAACGCATTTCTTAGTACCCCAGTGATTATGTTGTGCAAATGCTTAATAGGCTAGAAACCTAGCATGTCATTGACTGTGCAATAATTATTTATTATCTATACAGACATAAATACCAAGGGACATAAAGTTACAGTTTTTAGATTTTTATGAAGTTGTTATTATATACCCGATATTTCAAACTCTTTCATAATAAAAGCTAACGTAGTTTTTACTCGTTTTGGTAAATAATACGGGATAACTTACGTGAATAAGTCAGATAGCTCTGACTATAATTCCGGCGTGATTTCGACAATATCAGGTGGTCTTTTTCAAGGAGAGTTCAGGACGCCCGCATTGTCGTCTGCCTTATAGCACTGTTTTATATATATATTTTGTTACATGTCCTACTGAGGTGGTAATGTGAAATGAGGGCAACCCGGAACCCGGTCACAGCAAAATGTTTGACTTCTGGTAAAATTTACGAGTGCCTATACTCATGTGAATTATACCAACTTCTTCGTAACAACTTAGTTTGTTTTAATGAGGAGTAAGGTGTAACTTTGATTTATTTTGTAGGCTATGGAAGAAGACGAGGAGGCGGGTCGCGTGCCGTTCTTCGTATCCACCACTCTGGGCACAACATCGTGCTGCTCTTACGACAACATTCCGGAAATCGGACAAGTAACCAAAAAATTCCCGTGCGTTTGGTTGCATGTGGACGCCGCTTACGCCGGAAGCTCCTTCCTTTGCCCTGAACACAGGCATCGTCTTGCTGGAGTCGAATACGCCGATTCGTTCAACACCAACCCGAACAAGTTGATGCTGACAGCCTTTGACTGCTCTCTCCTGTGGGTCACTAATCGTTACTTACTGACGTCTGCGTTGGTCGTTGACCCACTTTACCTGCAGCACTGTTACGATCACACCGCCATCGATTACCGGCATTGGGGGGTGCCGTTGAGCCGTCGTTTCCGATCGCTCAAACTATGGTTCATGTTGAGAAGCTACGGTATCAGCGGTCTGCAGAAATATGTTCGAAAGCATTGCGAGCTTGCGAAGTATTTCGAGAAGCTCGTCAAAAAGGATGATAGATTCGAACTTTGCAACGAAGTCACGGCAAGTATTATACCTACGTGTATCTGTTTATTTAATTTTTTTGTTGATGGCTAGCAATTGACGTTTTTTTTTCTATTGTTACGGGACAAGCCCGAGGCCCACCTGATGTTAAGTGGATTTACCTCTGCCTATAACAGATGCATTTCGTCAACGACGAATTGCACTGCGCCCGTCACACTGAGACGAACAGTCTCATGTGCCTGTAATTTTACTGGCAAGTCTCAAGGACAGCTGTCGGAATATACCGTTAGGTGCTTGGTGACAGATTTTCTACTTAAGGGTGGTGACTAGCCAGACGGGCATCCGAAAAATGCTCTACCACCATGCTGTTACGATTGGCATCCGGGACCGACGCGACGCGTGTCCTCCGAAGCACGGAAGCTCGTAGGAAGGTCACCAGCGGTACCCATCCAAGTCATAACCGCGGCGGACGTTACTAAACGTAACATCGGTTAAGAACGGCTAAACAAACTTCCCTACGCGCTTCAAAAAGCGTTTTTACTTTAGAATTATTAGGTTACGTTATCGTGTACAACCTATATTTCTAAGTATGATTACAAGAACAACCGCATGCAAAGCGAATATCAAATAAAAGTTTTTTAGAACACATTTTCATTTTGTACGGGAATCGAACCTGCGTAATACGGTTTTACGCAACGGGTGCCATCGAGAGATTAACTTGCAATCATATTTCATAACATAGAAGGTTAGCGAAATAATAACGAGAGTTAACTGTTAGAAACAAACACTTTTATCGGTCAGATGAAATTCGATCTAGTTGATGACCGCATCAACTAGATCAATATGATGGTTAAAATCATAGAAAAATAAATTTCTTTCTCTTTTCTGTGGTTAAAATGATAAAATTAGAGCACAAAATTCGCATGAAGCAATGATGGCCGACCGATAGCTATGGACTGCCGTGCCGCAGGTCCATGGTTCGATCCCCACCGCCGCGACGGCTTGAGCTTCACCGCATGGTGGAAGGGCATTTTGCGAATGCCCGCCTGGCTAGCTACCACCCTCAAGTAGAAAATCGGTCCACCAACACCTAACGATGTGTTCCGGCAGTCCCTGTGAACCAAGGAAATTACAGGCACACGAGACTTAACAACTGTGTTTCAAAGTTCCGGGCGCAGTGCAATTCCTGACTTGTGATGAAATGCAGCTGTAATAGGCAGAGGTTAGTCCGCTTAATATCAGGTGGGCCTCGAGCTTGTCGTTGCGTCACAATAACATAAAAAAATTAAATACTCAGAGACCTGTCTCGATGGCCTATCAGTTATGGTACCCGGTGGGTAGTAAACCAAGAATCGATTGCCGCTCGAGATGAACAGTTTTGTGCACTTAAAGTGAGCTAATTGAAAAACACTAGGTAATTATAGTTCAATTGACCTATTTAGATTATTTTCCGTTACCGTACGTGGACGGGTCAAAACAAGAAGGTATAATTTCGAACTATTATTCACTCATCACGGTAGCTTAGATTAGAACATATATCCCAATAGAAACGGAAGGTCGCCGATTCGAATCCTCCTCGTGGCTTAGCTTATTCCTTTCGTTGAGATTTTCTAAAAGTAGTCGCTTGTACAACAATATATAGGTTTTTTAACATTGTACATATTAAAAAAATTAAAATTCATTGAATAACACCCCCAATTATTTCAATACGTACCTAACTATTCGCTTTTATCTACTTCAAAATTATTCTGCATGGTAGTCTTTTACATATACTGCAATTGCTAAAGGTGTTGACACTACACATACCTATCTACAATTAATAACCTATCCAACTAATATAATAAAAAAGGCATAAGTATATAAAAATATAAGGCAGCTCTCATTTTATGCAAATTGTAGTATATGTACGAGATCAGAATAATAGAGAAGTAAAAAAAAGTAAAAGAAACTAAAAATTCTACTATTACAAAAATAATATGTAGGTACAACGCTTCTCTGACGATTATTTTGAAGATATATCTAGGTTATTATTAAAAAATACTACATATAATACACCGGTCCGTACACCCAAAAATGTTTATACCTAAATAGGGCAATGACGCCAATTTAATAATATATTTAATATTATCAGCATGTAAGACAATATAATTTTTCCATATTGAGTTGATTTGAGTTTATAAAACTTTTGTAGTTGGGGCTTGTCTGCTTCCGCCTACTCGGAGGTCCAGGCGAAAGTAGGGAGCAGGTTGACGAGATGAACAAGAAGCTGCTGACCAACATCAACGCTTCAGGAAAACTGCACATGGTGCCCGCCTCCGTTCGGGACTGTTTCGTCATAAGGTTCTGCGTTGTCAACCAGCACGCTACTCGTGAAGACATCGGTGAGAAAGTGCTATCATCTTCTATATAAGTACTTGGTTATGAATTAAATATAATATGAAAAGAGAATGACATACATGGATGCTATTTGTACTTCTATAAAAACGAGCGAGTAAATATCACTGTTACGAGTTCAGTCATACGAGTACTTGTGTTGACCACATCTAAAAAGTTATATTATGAATCTGCATTTTCAGTATTTGTAGTGTAAATAGAGTGTAATTATGTATATACTAATTCCTTGAGAGCCAGTAATTCTAGGATAGTCTGACCAACATCTTCGATCACGTCATCACTGGTCAATAGTGGTCAAAGGCTAACCTGCTAGCACCCCAAAATACCTAAATAAAATAAGGAATAGTCTTTGATATGCCCTTTAACATTAATGTAGTCTTTGCCCCTGAATAAGAATTGTCTAAAACAAAACTAACAAATCGACACATCATATCGTTGATATGGTCTGTCGTTTTGTCTACATATAGCTTCGATCCTGATCGAAGTTTCATAGTAAAAAATATATTTGTACGTACCCAGCCCATCGAGCTCTAGATGATGCAGCGATGACACTACACATGCTAGGGCACCCAAAAATTACTACCTGTCATGCGTATTCCTTAATAATATGGATTTATTTCTAATTCAATATTTAGTTCTGAGTCGAATTTGACACTTCTATCTATGTCTCTAAATATCAGGTTTATAATTGATTCTGTTTAGGGGTAAGAGACCTGGGAGACAGACAGACATAAAGCCGTCAGTTTCGGAGCTGCGTGCCCTTTGGGTACCTCTAAAAAGATTGCCTAAGAAAATTAGGAAACTTAAGTACCTAGCTCTAGGTACTACTTAAAGAGAATATAGAATTTATTCACGCACCCACGCAAGTATTCCCCCACTCAATTCTAGATTCACCAATCTAAATACGTATTTATTCTCTTTTAGTCACATAAAAATCGCTCCACCGAATGAGGTCCACATGTAAATATGCATTCACCATCTGTTATTTTTTCAGAAATAGCATGGGATATCATAACAGACTTCGCCACTGAACTGTTGGAAGGACCGGACAAAGAGAGAGTAAGTTCAGATGTTTATATTGATATTTTAAAAATAATGGCTACGATCTTCTAGTCTGTTTTCTCTTTCTGCCTCTATACCGTTTTTCTCTGCCACACGGCGAGGAATTTTCAATTATTGACCTTCATGTACACGATGAAATTGATTAAACGGCTTTAACTTAGAGTTTGACAATATTGCTAGGTATTAGTATAAAAGAAATACGTGATAGTGTATACAATGCACTCCGCCGATCTTTTATAATAGAATGGCAATAATTATGGTTACTATCCACACACGGGAGAGAGTCAAGAACTATCAGACAAAAGATTAAAGTACTAACTCCACTGTGATATATTAATATTTTTTCGGGATTATTTTAGAGCAACCTGAAAGTACCTTCGCTAGGTCGCGTAAACAAGTAGCGCTATCTTACGAGTAGTTGCGGCAACTGTTTGAGTTTAACGTAATCAGCACTTTCGTCGCCTCACTTCCTTCTTAATACAACTTGCGAGCTTGCTCGAGTCGAGGGGATGACGATATGGCTTTGGTTAGTGTGCATTACAATATGGAGTTCCATATCCATCCGGCTCGAGTTGAGGCGTCGCACAGTGTCTCGTCTAGTACAAGCTAGCTAGGCTGTCACCTACCTACCTACTCAGGGTAGAAGGGAGCATAAGAGAAAGAAGAGAGAGTACAGTATAAAGTATAATCAAGAGAAAGGGTCGTGGATCTCAGACAGGTATGGCAATTTTTGGCAAGCTTCCTTGTTAAGGACTTAGCTCCGGTCCGCTAGTATCCGAGTTGATGCTCAGCAGCAGGTCTGCCGTGCAGGGCTCGGCTCCACACCGCCGCGCCGGTAGAATTGTCCCAGCTAGGTGCTGTAGAGACGTTTTGGCCGCGGTCGGTGCTGGAGGTCAGAGGACGGCCGGAGTTCAGCGGTTGTGTCCTGCTAATAGGTCAGCCTCGTACTCGAAGTTCAGCCTTGTACTTGAAGTTCAGCCTTGTACTTGAAGTTCAGCCTTGTACTTGAACCCTGGAATTAGATGTTTCCGGTCACAATGGGTCCAGTGAGATGCTGAGCTGGTGGGTCCACTGTCCCTCTGCTACTGAGCATATTAGGGACTCGCAGAGGGCCTTTAGGGATGTGGCCCGCCAGCAAACAGAGTTGTGCCATAAGGGCCAAAGAGTAGTGCTGCTGGTGAAGAATTCGCATCCGCTAAGGCTTCCGCTACCGAGCATAAAGGGACTAGCTAGGCCCTTCGCGGATGCGAACCACCAGCCGCTCAGAATGCCAGAAGGGCCAAGTAGGTATGTTGCTGGTAAAGATGCGCACAATCCACGAGGTCCGTTCACTACCGAGCAAAAGGGACTAGCCTAGGTACCTCGTGAATTGCGAGCTACCAGCAACACCCTTTGAAGTTTGCCAGAAGGGCGTAAAAAGAGAACACAAGTAGAAAAGCACATAAAATCACAGAAAAATATACAAAGGTTACACAAGAGAGTTAGCATGTAAGACACCTAATAAAATATACAGAAAATTACGATGAGAGTACATACCAATGTTGAAAAATAAGGTTAGAATTTTGGGTGGTCAAGTACACTTTCACTTCAAAACACAAACTTACCCAGTGTCTGGGGATTCTGAAGATTAATGTTATATTTTAATTAAGTCTTAGTAACAACTTTCAAACGTAGAGATTTAATTCGAGTTGAACAGTCGGTGGCTGGTGGCGAAGTGATGCCGATTCCTCTTCGAGGAAAGACATCAAATTGGGCGGATGTTCGAGGCGCATTTCGCTACCATATATGTAGGGCGTTCGGATAGCCTATCGGTGCCAAAAATAACACTCACAAACGCTAAAAATGATCACACGGGCCGTTCGTTTTGGGACTTCGTGAGCAAAAATATCGTTTTCGCTCACCGTTCGGATAGCTTTGAAAACGCTACAAATGACAGAGAAAAGTGATATTTTTGACCCATGTCTTACCGTGGGATCGTTGTGATCGTTTTTTGACAACTGCTGGTTTGACAGTTGTATTTGGCGCGATTGAAGAGTTTCACAAGTTTTTTATATAGGTAACTAGCAGAAGCCATTAACAAAGAAATAATAATAATATAGGTACCTACTTTTTTGTTAATTTTAGGGATTGATTCCATATTTCGTACTGTGCAAAATGGTTTAAATATTGTCGGTTGTCAAAGTATGTTATATGCCGTTCGGATAGCATGCAGTAATTGGTGGTCAAAAATAGCAAAAGCTTCTATCCGAACGCTAATACACAAATGCCACTTTCGAAACTGCTACAAACGCAATCGAGCCAAAACGAACGCACTCATGGTAATGCAAAAGGCCTCAAAACCGTTGTCGTCGCAAAGCCAATGACTGCACTTGATTTTGAAAATATTTAAAATGCAACGTTCCTCTAGCGGAACTCAAAAACCACCATCATGGTATTTTCTGACAGACTGGATTGACATTTGTTTTAACTGTCAATATAAAAGTCGAATTGACCGGAGATACAGGAAGAAGAAGACGGTATTATAAGAACGAGAGTATCATTGTTGATTGTATACGCGACCCCTATTGGCGAGTCGTTGAACTACCACAGCGCTCGGCAAAGGTATTTAAGCTTATCGCTTTATAGGTCTTTTCTAACTTCATATGGAATTTAGATAGACGTTTGGTCGTTTGCCTACAGATGGCGCGCTGATTTAAATTAGTATTTAGTGAAATTTTTAATTATTAAGTTAACCGATATTTTTAGATCGGTTACATATCTCCCCACCCAAGAAAGAATTTTTTTACTAGAAAAAAAAATTCACTAGCCTTGAGCAGATCTAAGAAAAAAAATACTTGACCTAAGACCTAACTTTGAGTATCTTATATAAGCTACAGAAACTCCAGTATATGATCTTAAGGGGCATCACTGTAGAGAAAGATGTTATATTTCGTCTCCACTTCTCGCGTTTTTAGTTCGCGCCATGTACCCCATGGCGCCATGTTCGCAAGTCAATGGCAATATTTTATTTTATTAGAAATTTAGAGCGCGCTCTAGTAGAACTAGTAGAAACTATCTTGTCACACACGAATGATATATGAATGAATGAATAAAGCGCCATCTAGCACGCATATATGATACCGACACATTAGTAGGCTCATGAATTGTTTTGTAGCGTGGCACAGTTAATAAATTTACCATACCTACAGTAGAACAAGTTTAATCTTGATAAATACCAGCTTTTTCTTGCATGTTTTTGTGTATGCAAATTTTCAACTTGCCGATTTTGATGAACTAATTGCTTTGATGTAAGGCGTAACCCATTATATAAAAGATAGTTTATTTATTACAAAAACAAGTATATAGTGTAAAATTTGCGCTGAAAATAATGAATAAGCTTTTGTACCCCATGATCAAAAGACAGATAGCGGGTATACTATTAGGTATTATTATCAAGTAGCTTGGTTTTTAAACAAGATTTTATCTTGTTTAGAAACTAAGTATAAGTCATACGACTTGCTCGTGTCATTACTACAAGTCCTATTAAGGTCACATAAACAAAAAATCACATGGAGAAGGTAGTAAGTACAGTTATTATTTCAATTTGTTAATAATAATTCATACATTTCGTGAATGCTATTGCTCAGATGGGTGGCACAACAAAACTTTTAAGAAAATAATATCTTTATTCAGATTACCCACTTAGGAAGATAGGTATTTTGTTTATAAATTTTACCATTAAATATTATTTGTACCCGTACGTAAATATTACTATTTGTACTACTATTCGTACGTATTACCACAATATTATACATCGATAGTAAAACTGTGGTATAACTTAATGTTGTCTTAGGTTTTCGCGATTGTTACACATAGTAATTAAACCACTTTAAACGGTTTAAATCGCGTATATTTATCATTATTTTGTCCCGACGACGTTTTAAACACTTTGAAGTAATCGTGGTCACGGGTAACTAAAAAAAATTGATAAATATACGCGATTTAAACCGTTTAAAGTTGTTTAATTACTATGTGGTATAACTGTATTGGTAGTACTAAGATACTATCTTATTCATATATCATCATATACGAGTACGTAGAAAGAAGTAAATATACTTATACTATATATACTTATTACCTAAAGCCAAGTAAAAAAGGCAGTGCAATGCATACCTTTTATTTTAGCTGATTTTTACGTGCGCTCCGTAACCACCGGGCAAAACGGAGCACTTATCTGTCATCTGTCTATCCGTCCGTTTTAATGTCAAACAAATCTTGAGCTCGTAAACGGGATATAGGTGACAAAGCGCTCGTAGCGTGGCTGGCTTAGACATTCTTTACAGATCAACTAAGTAATTCAACGTCAGCTGCTTCATGACTTGGATGGGTGACCGCTAGTGGCATTACAACTAAGCGCTTCCGTACATCAAATGGCACATAAAACCATTGATCTCGGTTGTTGTCTTAGGATTGCAGTCGTTATAGAAAGGTGGTAAGGCAATGCCTGCACGGCTAGCTTCCACCTTCTGTCACCAAGAACCAAGCAGTGTGTTCCGGCAGCACTCCTTAACCCTAGTGATACTATATCCTAACATACCCTAGATATAATCCTAGTGTTCATATGATGGGTTGCTTTTCTGGGCTATAATTACTACCTATGAAATTATTAATACTTATTTAAATAACTTTTTATGTTTGATAGTTTGTGTGTGTTCCATTATTTGTGGAAAGAAGAGTCTGTGTTTACTGCATGACAGCTTTGTACCGTAAGACCTACTGTTACTGTTACGCTGTGGCCTCAAAATATTTTTTATTCCATCAGCATGTTCATATATATGAAAAGTCTTTCGTTTGTTCTGGTGTCCATCCAGGATAAGAAATATAATTTTCCTAGATCTACGAAAAAATATGGTAGATACTTAAGATTTACATACATTACGTATTACTTACTATATTCAGCATACTAAACTTTTTGAGTGAATAATAGGAAAAAAAATGGAATCTAGGTAATAAAATTATAAGCAGAATGCATAAAGCATATTGTAAATAAACTTAGAAGTAAATACGTATCAATTTATACCAATAAATAAAAAAAATATAAAAAATAAATTTAGCTTTGGATTTGAACCTTGAACCTACAGTTTTCTGGTCCGACCTTAGAAGAAATGAGCTACTCAAACAATGTTTTATCAATGAAAATGACAGACCTATGTAACATTTGTGATTGTGTTTCCTGGATCAAAATGTGGCAACGTAAAAACTAAACAGTTGTCAACGTAGGTTAACTACGAAATCAAGGTAAAAATGTACAAGATTTACATTAAAGAACTGGAAAGTCGTTAGATAACTAAATTATATGTAAATACGTATAAAATTTTCATAAAAAAAAAATAGTAGACAAAAAGTGAATATGACAGATTCGAACTCCGCTCTTCCAGATTCTGGTCTGACCTTTCTAAGATTGCGCCACTTAGACATAGCGGTTGGAGTCGAAAATAAGAGATATTTACAGACTTTTGTGCCATACTGTCAGAAGAATTTGTAAATTTATGTAAAAGTTCATATTATGAAAAATTCAGAATAACGCTCATAATGACTTTAGGTAGCTCAAGTAGTTCCTACGTCTTATAAAATCTTGCATGTTTATTTTATTGTGATAGTGTCACAGTTATATGATGAATTAATTAAAATTAGAAAATTACATTCATGACAGTAAACATAAATGGAGGAAAAAGTACAGATGCCTGCCTTATTATGTCCACGATGCGTTTTTGGCGATTTGTATAAACCTTTTTTGTACCTACAAAGCGTTTATTTGTATGTTTAACCATATTTTTATTTAATCGAGATCGCTGAGAAAAGCGACATAGGTCCAACGCTCAACGCGGCTGGCCGCGGTTTGAACGATAATGATAGCGATATACGTGGATCGCTGGAGAAAATAGTGCGGCATGATATTAACGCTTCTCGGAATGAAAGGGCGTATGCGACATTTTAGAAACAGACTTATTACACATTAACCATGCTTTTTTTGTAAAAAATTAAATAACAAACTTTATTGCACTTAAAAATTCAATATTTTAGAACATAAATCATATCTTAATACAATAAAATCTAGCGGAAAAAGTAGAAAACCTTTATTTTCAGAGGGGTTTTTGTCAATTTTTTGTATCGAGCCAATTATTAGGAAACATGTTTTGAGTGCTATGAGCACACTACCTATATCCTTGAGTATTGTGTATTTAAATTGCAGTACCATGCGGTATCTGGTTTATGAGATTTTCGACATATTGTTAGCATTATTTCTTATATACTGGGCCTTAAGTTATTAACTATGTCCATGTGCAGATACACACCTAAGTATTTCCTAGAATTCCCCTCCATCGTTTGGATTAGATATCCCAAGAAACGATTATTGACAGCAATATATTGAGAGGAATGGAATTTGTAGGCTGCAGAAGTTAACTTCTATGAACAGCTAGCTACATTATAGGTATGAATAACACACTAGAACATAGTCAAGTTAAGTACTTATAGTAGACATTCATGGATTATTTTTCTAAATATAAGTTCCATAATTGCCTAAGTTTAAATTTTAAGACAGAGAAGTTAAACAAAAGGAAATTTTACATTAGGCTTCTTTTAAGAGTCTGTAACCCGCTCTAGATAATGGCTTGTTTAGTGAGTTATCCACCGCTCAGTACAATAGGCTTGTTTTTAAAGTGTTTGTACAACCGCACTCTATTTGAAGAGTTACCATCTGGCACGTAAAAGAATGATTTTAGCATGTTATAACACTATTCCCTTGAAAGTGGAGAGTGACAAAGAGTATTTAAGGAAGTTAAATTAATTCAGTATATAAGTTAAGATGTATAGTTTGTAGTACATTGTATGTATTGTAGTTAAATTATAATATATCTTATGCCATCATTGTATATAAGATATAAATAATGATCAATATAAGCAAGGATCACAAGTTATTAGAATACAAGAAGTATATAAGATACTGTTACCTATAAGATTAGTTGTATATAAGGATTTATTTTTCCTATATAGATAAGAATAATTTAAGAGATTATTAAAAAGTTGCACTCTATGAGTTTGGTTTTATTTACCAATATATTTTAGTTATTTAAGATACATAGAATATGCGTTTTAGTTGTAAGATTGTATATTTAAAGCTTTAATAAATTAATTCATAGTATGAATTTGGTTTTATTTGAGAATTTCTATATATTTTAAGTCGACAACAAGTTATTCAGTACAAAGATTTGCAATTGTTAAGAAAGTGAAATAATTACTAGTATATGTAATTACTTAATTTTAAAATCTTAGATATGCCAAGAGCAGTATATTATGCAGGCAAAAACTAAGGATCAAAAAGAAAAAAAATTTTTCAGTTAAGTCATATACAAGAAAAGTCAATTAAGTATAAATGTGACATTTTAAGTTTTTAGTGATAAGTTTTTCAGAAAACCTATTATTTATATTATTGTGATAGTAAGTCATAGTATTAATGTAGATTTCTATAATATATTTAATTCAATTTAGTTGAATTTTAGATATTCAGTTGAACATTTTTCATATAGTCAGTCGTTAAAAATAAAAGAAGTTAATACTGAGATAAGTATTAACTAAAAGAACTTTGATATGTCATAAGTGTAGCCTATGCATATCAATAAGTTCATAGAATAGCAGTAAAAGATAAGATTTAAAACGACATTTGAAAAATTTAGAGTTCAGTTGAACTTTGGAGAATGGTATTCTCCGTTGCAAGTTTATAGAAAATAATAAGTTATTAGGTAGTGCCACTTCATATGCAAATCCAGCTATTTGCATAGATAAAAAGTTAAGTTGTAGACTCATGTTTGAAGTAGTGAAAGTATACTTGACCTATATACCCAATGACAACAGTGTCATACAAGGTCAAATAAAAAAATATTTTAGAGGGTACAATTTTTTCCAGATGAAAAAAACACGTGGGTAGAATTAAAATTGAGGTGTGTGCTATTTATAAGCTGAAGAGAGGTTATGAAACAGAATATTAGATATTATTTAAGAAAAATTAATTAAAAATTGCAATGTTGTAAAAAAAAAACTAAAATTTAATTTTAGAAAAAAAAACAAGTTCGTTGAAGACGATAATGGGTGGATTTCCTACCACCTGGGTATAACCCGATTGTCTTTTAGTCGCCTCTTACGACATGCAGAGCTGCAGCCGGCTTATTCTCAGGCCCCGGGCCAGCACAGGGCCAATCACAACTTATAAATAACACACACAAAAGGAACACAATAAGACACAGTATAAAAATTACAAAGCAAGTATGGCAGAGCCCCACGTTGGGCGCCAATGTCACCTACCTACCTACTCAGGGTAGAAGGGAGCATAAGAGAAAGAAGAGAGAGTACAGTATAAAGTATAATCAAGAGAAAGGGTCGTGGATCTCAGACAGGTATGGCAATTTTTGGCAAGCTTCCTTGTTAAGGACTTAGCTCCGGTCCGCTAGTATCCGAGTTGATGCTCAGCAGCAGGTCTGCCGTGCAGGGCTCGGCTCCACACCGCCGCGCCGGTAGAATTGTCCCAGCTAGGTGCTGTAGAGACGTTTTGGCCGCGGTCGGTGCTGGAGGTCAGAGGACGGCCGGAGTTCAGCGGTTGTGTCCTGCTAATAGGTCAGCCTCGTACTCGAAGTTCAGCCTTGTACTTGAAGTTCAGCCTTGTACTTGAAGTTCAGCCTTGTACTTGAACCCTGGAATTAGATGTTTCCGGTCACAATGGGTCCAGTGAGATGCTGAGCTGGTGGGTCCACTGTCCCTCTGCTACTGAGCATATTAGGGACTCGCAGAGGGCCTTTAGGGATGTGGCCCGCCAGCAAACAGAGTTGTGCCATAAGGGCCAAAGAGTAGTGCTGCTGGTGAAGAATTCGCATCCGCTAAGGCTTCCGCTACCGAGCATAAAGGGACTAGCTAGGCCCTTCGCGGATGCGAACCACCAGCCGCTCAGAATGCCAGAAGGGCCAAGTAGGTATGTTGCTGGTAAAGATGCGCACAATCCACGAGGTCCGTTCACTACCGAGCAAAAGGGACTAGCCTAGGTACCTCGTGAATTGCGAGCTACCAGCAACACCCTTTGAAGTTTGCCAGAAGGGCGTAAAAAGAGAACACAAGTAGAAAAGCACATAAAATCACAGAAAAATATACAAAGGTTACACAAGAGAGTTAGCATGTAAGACACCTAATAAAATATACAGAAAATTACGATGAGAGTACATACCAATGTTGAAAAATAAGGTTAGAATTTTGGGTGGTCAAGTACACTTTCACTTCAAAACACAAACTTACCCAGTGTCTGGGGATTCTGAAGATTAATGTTATATTTTAATTAAGTCTTAGTAACAACTTTCAAACGTAGAGATTTAATTCGAGTTGAACAGTCGGTGGCTGGTGGCGAAGTGATGCCGATTCCTCTTCGAGGAAAGACATCAAATTGGGCGGATGTTCGAGGCGCATTTCGCTACCATATATGGTAATGCAAAAGGCCTCAAAACCGTTGTCGTCGCAAAGCCAATGACTGCACTTGATATTGAAAATATTTAAAATGCAACGTTCCTCTAGCGGAACTCAAAAACCACCATCATGGTATTTTCTGACAGACTGGATTGACATTTGTTTTAACTGTCAATATAAAAGTCGAATTGACCGGAGATACAGGAAGAAGAAGACGGTATTATAAGAACGAGAGCATCATTGTTGATTGTATACGCGACCCCTATTGGCGAGTCGTTGAACTACCACAGCGCTCGGCAAAGGTATTTAAGCTTATCGCTTTATAGGTCTTTTCTAACTTCATATGGAATTTAGATAGACGTTTGGTCGTTTGCCTACAGATGGCGCGCTGATTTAAATTAGTATTTAGTGAAATTTTTAATTATTAAGTTAACCGATATTTTTAGATCGGTTACAAGGCAAAAATATTGTATAATAAATTTGAAATGTTTATGTAAGTATATTGCAGATATATTACTACGGTTAGTAGGTACTAACCGAACAGGAGAAAGACGAAAAAAGAACACATGCGCTATTTACTACAATTACTACTATTTGAGTAAAAAAAAACTAATTTCAAAATCTCTATGCGAAAAGGCAGTGAGTATATTGTAGTAATGACGATTTCAATGCCTACAAATTCCGGATAGGACATTAAAAATTACGATGAAGAAGTTTGAACATACTGGGTTATTTAATCTTTCTTTGCATTTAATTTTTTTTACTCCATTCAAAGATCTAACGATAGTAAATGTTACCATACTGAATTGGCCTATCTATCAGCTTAGCACACAAAAAAAAACAAGCATCTACCGCAATAATTCAAGTCACCATAAATAAAAATCTCATCGTACTCGGGATAGGTGAAAAATAAAAAAAAAAACATAACTCCGAAAATACGAAAAATCGGGGGGTGATTCAGATAGCCCTCTAGGCCCTCTACCTCCCAGCTTCAATATATCACTACTTCTTAGGACAACCTGTATATATGATCATAGAGAACAGACAGTATTATGATCATACAGTAATATATGATCAGAATACATTTTTTCTCTATGCTCATATACTACTACAGACATTGTTGGACTCTAGATATTTATGGCTTGAGCGAGTCGGTGAGTCCGCTCTCAACCTTATCCCGTATGGAGCTGTTTTTGGTTAGCAGCGCCATCTAATTATCTAAAACGACTTTAAGTTAAAATTCACAGTAGTTATAATAAAAATAACTTTTTACCTTTGTCTCATAAGGTAGGTCGGTACGGAGCATAGCTTGGTCACACAGGTATGATATAAATAAGGTAAAATGATGATAATATTTTGTTTCTTCCTCAGGACTTGAACGAGGAGCGCGCTCGTCGTAACCGCGCCGCGCTGGCACACAAGAGGTCATTCTTCGTGCGAATGGTCAGCGACCCGAAGATCTACAACCCAGCGATCAACAAGACTCCACCACCCATAGCGACCTCCCCCACTTCCCCAGCTGTTGCCGCCGCGCCTTCTACCCCAGACACCCCTGGACAAGACGTGTCGCTGAATCCGCCCACCCCGTAAGCATTACACTTACCAATCTTCGCTGTACAGAACGACTCCATCAGATGGCTATTTTAATTTGTTTTTTTGTTGCTTACCTTTAGACCACGATCCCACCTGATGTGTGAGAGTGATGGTGTGGTCGAAGATGGTAAAAAGCCATGAAATTGTAGGAAATCATATTTTTTTTTATGCCATATAAGTTAGCCTTTGACCACCATCTACTAAAGTAAGTGATGATGTGGTCGAAGATGTTGTTCAGGCTAACCTAATTGGCTAATTACTGGCTCTCAAGGACAGCTGCCGGAACACACCGTTAGGTGCTTACCGACAGATTTTCTACTTGAGGGTGGTAGCTAGCCAGGCTGGCATCCGCAAAGTGCCCTACCATACTATAACGATTGCCATCCTAAGACAACAACCGGGACCGATGACATAACGTGCCCTCCGAAGCACGGAAGCGCTCAGTGGTAATGTCACTAGCGGTCACCCATCCAACTCATGACCGCGGCGGTCGTTGCTTAACTTCGCTGATCGCTTAAGAACAGCTAAGAAAAATTCGCAACGAGCGCTTAGAAAAAAAAATTCGGGCTCTTCTGAGGCATCTGCTGTACTAGTAGTACCCATCCCTTTGATTTCGTACTTTATACGCATAATGCACGAAATCAAAGAATAAGGCTTGACATACCTTCTTTAACAATTTAGCCAACTAACTATAAACAGCCATTATCAAATACGAACTTTAGTTTAAACTTGAAGATTAAATAAAAGCTTTTACGGAGTATTGCGAGTAGCAACTGAGTTCATCTACTCATATGATCCGAAATGCTTGTTTGAATCTTGAAAATGCCACCTATACAGTAGATTAGGTACTCTGCAGAAACAGCCTCGTTGGTGAAATTGTGAAAGAATCGATTTGAATCTCAAGATGCGGAGTTCGAACCCGTTAAGTCAGACAGCTATTTTTAGCATTAGCAGACAGGGTTTTCTCACATAGATTCTCAGTAGCAGCATAGTAGAAAGAGTGGGAAGTAAGTTATCTTCATACAAACGTACCGCACGCGGCTTGTTTGTGTGCGCCATAGTATCTATGCGTCCCGCACGCACACTCTAACACAATCTCGACCCGTTTCTCAGTGCGCCAGCCGGGGCTAACACCGAACAAGGATCGCGCGTCACGGCTTTTCGGCACCGCTAAATAAACGAAAAAAGTTTGATAATCGCAGGAGAACTTATTGCTGAACTAAGTGTTCGGCTGTTTATATAATTCATCGATTCTTGTTGTCTCTGATTAGATTACCTACTGAACAGGAAAGGTAAGCAAGTCACTTATTCTAGCATACCTATCATTTTTACTTGATGATGAGTGAGATACCTACTTATTTTTTTTATTGTATTAGGTAGGTATGCCCTGCGTCGCTCGTCTCTGGCCCCGCAACCACATAGGGATCACCTGGCGCTCTTTCTTTCATCGCGAAAGGTTTCATCATCGTTTAGCTAAAACCGACCTCACTAACCCTGAACCCAGACAACACAAGTAAAAAATGCAACTTCCCGGCCCTTGCCTATCCTAGGTACTGATTTAAAATTTAGCATATACATAAATTATAAATAAGTAACAACCCTGAGACAGGCAAGTATGGTAGGTAATTATATCGCGGATTGGGCCGGAGATGGCCTACTTCATCCTCTTTCTACTATGGTAGCAGCACAGGTAGCAGTCCCGAGTTTCATACTGTGCCCGATAGATGGCTAAGACTACTCTATTGTATGGGACAAAAAAATGAGTGGCGAAATAATTGTTGTTTAGTTAAACTGATGTCAATGTGTCGTTATGTTACGAGTATATTAAAGTAAGCTTCTTTTACAGAAAACAATCATCGTGGATTAGCTGGCCGCTTGGATTCTTCTTCCAAAGCGTCGATCATGATGCCAATGATTTGCCACTGAGGTAAACTGATAAGAACTCACCTTAATGCTAGTTTAATCTTATGGCAATAATGTCAGTCATAAAATCTCTAAAATCCATTATCTAGAGTAATTTTACTATACCTACCTAAACGCAAACGCATGACAAAGGTGGATTGAATGCTAATGAAATAATAAACTTTCTGATACAATGGTATCAGAAGCAGATATCTGATAGGTAAGTAATAAAATCAATTTTGTTTCTCTGTTTACAAAACCATTATGATTATTAATGGAAATTAAAGCACTTCTTTGTTACCTATATGGTTCTACAATATACCTTGACCTTCTTTTCTTGATCAGAAAATGTCAGAGTTAGGTACTTCTTAATGATCAGAATTACATATCGTCAATTGGTCAGCATAGGAACCTTTTTTATAGGTTTAGGCCTTTTACTTTCTGACTATCTCACCTGATGGTAAGCGATAATGCGATCGAAGATATTGTTCTTAAAAATAACCAATAATCTAATTTTTAGGTTTCCGTAAGAGAGGTAAGTCTCCGTTTGCTGTCTGTCTGGCACGGGCCTCTAGCTAGTTCATAAACAGTATAAGATATAGATCTGTAATTAAGATAATATCTACTTAATTATTATCTATGTTATAGGATATTGACTTAAAAAAATGGTTTTGAAATTTAATTAATTTTATGTTTTTCAGGCGGTCTTCAATACTTGAAAATAGTACTAAAATAGTAAAATAGTACTTGCTGAAAATAGTATACATTATGCAACAAGTGCGCGAAGTACTGCCTCCATACCTATCTCTACTGCCAAGACGTAATGTTCCCATAGCTACATAGCTGTGTTCCGGTCTGAAGGGCATGGGTGCCGGTAAAATTACAGGCACTTGAGGCTTACTAACTTTATGTCTCAGGGTGTGTTAGGCGAAACTAGTTCTTCGACGGAATCTAGTGAATTCCCAACTAGTTACACAAAGTTTTACACATTGGTAATTTTTGTCCCCGTCGAGTAACATTATTACTCGATAATACTGTTTTAGAAATCGTTTTCTCAACCAATAACACTGTTACTCGAAATAGTGTCACATGTGTCATCCCGCAAATTAGTATAGTTTTTCCTCTCGTAAATTTGTAATTTTGTAATAGTGTCACAGTTTTATTTATATCATTTCCTTGAAAATCATACATTCTAAAATAATATTTTCTCGGCGCTACTGTGACACACGAAAACTTACCCGCAAGTGTTAAAAATGGAGTGAAGTCTCGAATTTTCATACAAAAAGAGAAAACGTTTCTACCCCCCTAAACAATCACCGATTTTGATGATTTTTGGAAATGTTATAGATGTTATCATCCATATCCAGGTTTATAAGGTTTTAATTTTTATCATTATATCAAAGGAATTTGATTTAATGGGCATTTAAATACCAATATTTTCTCAAAACTTGTATCTCTAGTTTGTGAATTATTTATAGGAAAAATAATGATAAATAAATAAAAAGGAAAACATATAAACCTAGTTTGTTCTATCAGTTATAAAATAAGACCAACATTTTTACGAGTATCGGATAAAAGTTTTCTCCCAGAACGCAAATTATGCGCAAATTCTAAGTCAAAACTTGAAGAAGCTGCAATTGTCCTTATCGCACTATTCTGTTCGGGCGTTTAGCGGCGAGACAGCATCACTTTGGGTGCATACCATTTGAAGTTAGATTCGCTAAAAACGCTAAAAACGATCACACTCCCAAAAAGTTGTTCCACATGGGTCTTGGCGTTATTTTCGCCACAAACGCTATGAGGCTACTGGAACAGTTTGAATTCCCTACATCTAATGTCAAAAGTGACAGAAGTGGCAAATTTTAGTGGCATTCTTAGCGTTCTTATCCTAAATGAAACAGGGGATGACAGTTACAAACGATCACAGTGATCACAACCACAGACGCAGAATGTGATCAAAATTATCGAAATTAACGTTCTTAGCGACAAATGGAACATACCCTTTGTTAACATACCAATTTTCCTGTAGGAGCTTCTCTTCCCGTTCCTCTTAAAAACTGTCACAAGCGTCACCGAGCCATTAATCAGAAATGGATTCAGGAGCACAGTACTACCATCTATCATTTAGGTTGTAACTACGACGTGAAATTGCGCTCCCACTTCTTCTCACTGCTTCCAAGGCGGGAATTTCAATCCTTTTTCCGATTTGGGGTAACCCTCTAGGGTGAAATTATTACGGTATCTATTAATGAAGGTATCCACAAAACTCATCTAACTTGTTGCCTAACATTGACATTGTATCATATTGGTTGCAGGTTCCGGCACTTGGACACGATGGTCCGGCTGAAGAGCCCCGGGACGGGCGGCCGTCGGGGCTCCTCGCCTTGTGCCTCGCCGGAGCGCCGTGCCCCTTCCCCCTCCAACTAAACCCGAGAGAAACCAATAAATTATATGTATATCACTCACAATACATTACTTGAGCATTTAATTGCGTATTATTTTAACATTGTTTTATTACATTTACAAATTTTTAGAGCACAAAATTCTTTCCCTTTTAGTGGGAATCGAACCCGCATCCACTTATGACTTTTAAACACTAGTGGCTCTCGGAGCTGAAAACATCGCGAGTCTGCCCTTGCATAGCTTACTATTTAATAAAGTTGCACGGCGTGATGAGGGAATGGTTCACAAAATCCAAAAATCATAGTTATATCACTGACTAAAATGGACTATTATATTCAGAGAACTGATGAAATTAATTTGATGTGACACAGGAAATTTTCGTGACTTCATTGATGTGAATGTGAATGGGCGGCGCGCCCCTCCGTCGCACCTCTCCCGCTCCTTGAGACGGACGCTTGTTGACCAAGGAGCTCATGATATTTATTTGTTTAGCTAGTTTTGCTTATTCATATTAATTAGATTATTGCACACTATATTAAGTTTAAGGCTTTAAAGAGAAAAAAGTAGCGGACAAAAACTTGGTCGTGAAATAGGCATAGTAGGTAAAGCCAATAATATCGGTTACTGGTTTACGTCTTCAATAGATGGGTCAACAAAAACCATTAGGTATATTTATTAATTAGGTATTTATTGGAATAAATACCTGATAGGCTATTTATACTCCATATTTTTTTAAACTCTATATGCGTCATTATGAAAAGTTTCCAAAAACTGATCGACAAAAAAACTATGGAATTATTGAACCTGGGGGCCAAGTCTGCTAATTACATGTTCATATTCAGCATAGATTCATACAAGACAGAATAGGTATATAATATATAATATAAGAATCGGTAGTCTGCTGATCCCTTACGAATATATGAATCTATGATGAATCTAGGCTAGTTTAACGATATTGCCAACAAAAAATAAAAAGAGAAGAGTAAGGTAATTCAGAAAACAATTTCGTTATTATTTATTATTATTTTATTATTTCGTTTCGTTTTCATATGAAACCGAGATTGAATCAATATTGACTCAATATGAACTATATGAAGTTAGTAGACTACCAAAACTGTCAAAATTGACCAGGCCGAGTCCATTATAGATTCATATTGATTAGCAGACTTACGCCCTGCTCACATAATTTCACAAGAATCGGTTGAGAAATGCGACCTATAGAGGAGAACAACCGGACAAAACGAAAGCATTTTTGTGTAAGCTGAAGCAGAATCACATCAGCCACACTGTTTGCTCGCTAATAAAATTGAAGCACAAAATTCTCAGGCGCGTATTTTCCAATAGCCTAGAAATCAGGGCACTCGGCGCGAATCCGGTGGACGCGGCGCGGGTTAGGTTCCCTCTCGGGACAAGAATTGTGTGGTCTTATAATTTGTAAATGTAATTTTAACTTAGCCCGTGTCGCGTGTTATCATATTTGGAAATATTGTTTATTATTTATTAATTAGGTATGTAAGGTAGTTACTACAATTTTGTTGGTAGACCTCCCGGCTTGTGAGTAGTACTCCGCCGGATAGTTATAAAAACTTTTCTAATTTTGCAGTAGCGATCCAGCCAGATGGATAGCCGGTAGATAGAAACAGTCTCGATCTAAATTACATAGGATCAAGGCATATCAGGCAAACTGTGAGTCTTTACACACAGAAATGTATTAACACTTACCTTCTTCTTTTTGACTGACTTCAAAAAAGGTGGTACTTAAATCGACTGTTTTTTTTTAATGTTTGTTACCTTTGAACTTTTGATTGTGTGAACCGATTTTGATGATTCTTTTTTATTTGAAAGTTGATGCTTGATTTAAATTTCCTCAAAATCGGTCCAGCCGTTTCTGAGTAACACTCCAATAACTGAAAAGTGTTTTCATATCTTCATGATTTAGTGATTGGCAGTGACTGACAATCGATCCCGTAAGTAGCAAGGGTCACTAAAAAGTTTTTTTTACATAAAAATGGAACCGACTTCAACACTCAAAGTTGTGAATTTTTTTTTAATATATTTTAGTGGTGAAACGGACCAGTCATCTGCCTGTTGGTAGGCGTTACAGTGTGCAGCGTGTCAGTGCAGTTTCGCCATTCTCGTTCTGCTTGATAGCAGAGCTCGTCACACCTATTGTAGACTATGGTTATGTCTCTATCGACCTGTAATTACACTTGATAGTGCCTTTTACGCCAAAATCTAGCTTCTTCGCGGCAGAATATCTGACATTGCGGTGGTACCCACCAAGACAGACTCAAAAACCATGCAAGTCCATGGTTTGATTCACAACGCCCCCTTGAGCTTCACCGTGGAAAATGGTGGAAGGGTATTTTGAGCATATCCGACGTCTGGCTAGCTTCCACGATCAAGTAGAAAATCTGTCGCTAAGCACCTTATAATGAGTTCAGGCAGCAGTCCTTGAGAGCCAGTAAAATTATAGGCACATGATAATTTACAACTGTATGTCTCAGGGAGACGGCCGCAGTGACAAGTGACAGTTCGGCACTTGTGACAAAATAGGCTAAAGTTGCCGCTTATCATTAAGTGGGCATCGTACGTGTTCTGACACATCATCATCCAAAAAAAATATATGTAGATCACTTTTATAAACAAAACACAGTGCTTCTTAATCATATTCAATATAATCCAAGTACTTATATGATACAAGTCAACTAAACAATACTATGAGATTTGATCACACTATCCCAACCTAGGGTATGAAGTAGGTTCTTGTCTTGATAGTCCCATGTAACTCCTCGAACGAAGTTGCTGTGCATATGTCTGTCGTGGTACACCACTCTACCCTTGCCGTCATCACTTACATCACACACTGATACTATTGAGTTATCACATATTACTGCTAATTTGTCGTTACTGCAATAGAAAAAATAGAGTCATATAATTTTGAAGCAATTATGGCCGAGCGGTAATAGCTATATACTGCCGTGCCGCAGATCCCTGGTTCGATCCCCACCGCCGGCTTGAGCTTCACCTGATGGTGGAAGGGCATTTTGCAATTTTGCACCTGGCTAGCTACAACCCTTAAGTAGAAAATCTGACGCCAAGCACCGAACGGTGTGTTCTGGCAGCTGTCCTTGACAGCCAATTAAATTACAGGCACATCAGACTTAACAACTATGTCTCAACGTGACGGGCGCAGTGCAATTCGTCTTGTGATGAAGTGCATCTGTTCTAGGCAGAGGTTAGTCCGCTTAACATCAGGTGGGCCTCGAGCTTGTTCCGTCAAAATAACATAAAAAAAACTGGAGCATATGCAGCTGCAGTAGGGGGCTAGTATAGTTGTTCTAACCGATCAAAATGGCTAAGCAGCGTTCACTGGAGTCTCTGCTTGGCCCGTCAGTGGTAGTTATTTACTAATGAGCGCTTCCGGAAGGCACGTTAAGCCGTCGGTACCGGTTGTTCTTAGGAAGACAGTCACCAGATAGTCTAAGTAATAATAACTGTCGCCATGCACCTAGCGGTGTGGTCCGGCTGCTGTCCTTGAGAGCCAGTTCCTATTCTTGGTTGTGCCTATTTACCACCTTCGACCATCAGATGTCATCAAAGGCTCACCTGTTAGCAGACAAAAATCCTCAATACTGAATAATCTATAATAAGGAACCAAATGAGCAACGTGCCACTATTGACGTCAACGTATTACTACGATGCTGCAGGATGCTGCTGGAAAAATGGAATTCTTAAAAAACTGAACAATAACAATTTTGTATTCAATGGATGGAATGTTATTGTACTACTAACGCCATCTGTTAGAAGATCAAAGAGTTAACATCGCTGCAACAGAACTAAACTCACTACTCAAATACATCGTAGTTAATCTACTTAATACTAGATGACACCACTAGAATCAGGTTGTAAAATAAACGCGAGCCATGACAAAGCTCAGCTTTTTGCTAGTAATTTTACAACAGGTAAAGTGGTCAAAGATAATCCATAATATTAGGTCCTTACATATGAAATTGGCGTTTTGTATGGGAGGAACAAAAAGTCGAATATTTTTTAATATAATATATTTAATTAATCAAAGTATGAACCATTATTTTCTATGCACTTTTGCCATCTCATAGGTAGTTCATTGATCCCTTTACTAAAAAAACCAGTCGGACGGGAATCAATAAAATCTTTGAAGGCGATTTGGACTGCCCCATCGGAGTTGAATTTTTTCCCTTGCAAGAAGTTATCCAAATTTCGAAAAAAATGGTAATCTGTTGGAGCAAGGTCCGGGGAGTACGGAGGATGTCTTAGACTTTCCAATTGAAGCTCTTCTAATTTAGTAGCCGTCTGTAGCGCAGTGTGTGGTCTAGCGTTGTCGTGAAGCAGCAGTGGCGTGGAGCGATTGACCAGCCTAGGTTGTTTAGCCGCTAGCTTTTCCATCATGGTTTGCAATTCCTGACAATAGACATCAGCCGTAATAGTCTGGCCAGATTTGAAAAAACTGTAATGAACAATACTGGCACTAGTCCACCAAACGCTTACAAGTAACTTTTTTGGGGTTAATTTTCGCTTGGGGCAGGATTTGGCTGGCTGGCCAGGATCTAACCATTGCGCTGAGCGCTTCCGATTATCGTAAAGAACCCATTTTTCATCACAGGTAATGATTCGGTTTAAAATACCTTCATTATTGTGCCGGTTTAGTAATGTAACGCAGCAGTCGACGCGCGTTTGCCGGTTTGTTTCAGTCAATTCGTGAGGTACCCACCTTTCAAGCTTTTTAATCTTCCCAATTTGCTTCAAGTGAATTAAAACAGTTTTATCACTAACATCGCAGCCTGCAGCTAACTCGGACGTGGTTTGCGATGGATCCGCTTCCACAATAGCCTTCAACTCTTCATTATCAACTTGAGTCTCAGGCCGTCCACGGGGCTTGTTCTGCAGGTCGAAATTTCCAGAACGAAAACGTTGGAACCAAAAACGAACTGTGTTTTCTTTTGCAACACGACCGCCATACACATCATTCACCCTTCGAGTTGTTTCCGCAGCACTAGTGCCACGGCGGAACTCGTACTCGTAAATAATGCGATATTTAAGGTTTTCCATTTTGTAAAATGAGTGACGCAAACAGAAAAAAACAGAAGAAAAAAAACAAATGAATGACGATCATCGAAGCACAAATACATGAGTCTATAGCTGTACAAATTTGAATTTGGAATTCCTTACCAAAGAGGAGAAATTCGTGATTAAAGTGGCCAGTACGAAAAACGCCAATTTCATATGTAAGGACCTAATATTAAAACACTTACCCAGCATTGACTGCTAGTTTATGGACAGGCGCAGGGAATTCTGCGAGTTTAATTGTCATCTCATCGTTTCTGACATCTACTAATCTAAGCATTCCCGCTTCGTCTCCAAACACTAATCTGTTTTCATCTAGCCATTGTACGCAACGGACACCGCAGTCATTGTGGAATAAGTCTGGAACAAAAGAAAACGAAACGTAGGCGCAACGCATTCTAGGTTAGTCTTTTAGTTCGACCGATCATCAGTTAGGTGAGATAGTGGTCAAAGCAAACCTATCAGTAATAAAAAATCTAATCGGCACGCCTCTATTTCCTGGGGGCCAACTCTCACCTCTCCTAGCAATAATAACTTTCTCACTGATAAATTTTAAACCTCCACGTCAATTAAATCAAGCTTACAAACGATAATGGAATCGCCCGTCGTTTTGATGACGTCACAACAAATTGTTCACTCTTTTCGCGAGCTCTGACGTAATATTTAATACGAAGTTTTACAGTTCCAACTACAAATCCGTCATGTTTATCCATCTTAAAAGAGTTCCTTTCTGGAAGCGGATTTAAACTTGATTTTGACTATTTTACGATAAAAATGGATTTTATTAATGTGTAAATTACGTACAGTGTTTTAATTTCTATTATTATTTAAAATAAATGCACCAAAATTATTTGATGAGTTAAATTACTAACAGTTACAGACAGCTGTTGTGCAGCATACAATAAAACTATGGTAAAACCGTTGTATAATTTCGTAATTCGGAACAACGTAAGCGGGATAACGCCATATTATAAACATCTCTTATCTCGGTTACACATCCGTGATACATATTTCATTCGTTCTTTAAGTAGGATCAAATCAATATTGCCTGACGCGATTGTGCGTCTGTGATAGTTCGTGTCTGCGAATGATTATTTTCAACATGAAACAAAACGCTCCTTTTTTATGATGGTTTCGTAAAAGGTGGGAGTTGGCCCGATGGAAGGGTTGGCTAGGCACAATGCATTCCAGGTCAGCCTGAACAATATCTTGGACCGTATCATCACTTACCATCCGGTGAGACAGTGATCAAATCAAACCTATCAGCAATAAAAAATCTAATCGGCACGCCTCTATTGCCTGGAAGGGTTGCCAGAGGTGTCACTAAACATCCGCGTTACGCCGGACCTGTTTCGGTCCCGTGTTAGCGACGTAGGTTATCGAATGGTGGTACAATGCGTCTTTTTGCGCCCAGTACTTAATCTGAACTTTTATTTGTCAGAGAGCCCAAGAAGTATCAGACCCGTGCATCGAACCAAGGATATCGAGATCTCAAAGCGACCATTTACAGTTTACACCACTCTACTAATAAGGCAGTCAATAAAATAAGTTGGTAATTTAGTTTTTATATACAATACGAAACTCTTTATTATAAGTGATGACAATAATATTATAAATTCGAAAGTTTGTGTGTGAGTGTGGACGCGAGTATATAAGTTTGCTAATCCTGCACGCAGATATGGCTGAACCAATATGGATGAAACTTGGGATATATAGATATAATATTCGTAAGTCCTGGATAAACACCAAGGTTATATTTATATCATCATCCCTTTTCAACATGATCTACGCGAGTGAAACCGCGGGCTGTAGCTAGTAATTAGTAAAAGAATAAAATATGAAATAATTATCAAAAAATACTTTCACCATCAGTAGGATGTCTTATCGCTGTGTAGCAAATTCTCCCAGATAACCTTAGATGGCGTTGGTGATGGTTAACAAATAAAGCTTACATCAGAAAATTTAAATATGAAGTCACATTAACACTATTTTATACAGTTATTTTATCGGCATACCAGACAAAGAAGAATTATCAGATTTAAAATTGTTACCTTGCACTGGCTTGGAAATACGTTCATCCCATAGAGTGACATATTCATCGTATGAGCAAGTGGCGAAGAAAGTGGAAGACTTGGGCCTCACAGATACACCTACAGCTGGCAAGGAGTGTGCTTCGTAATGCCTTAAGCATATCATTACACTAACATCCCAAACCTGAAAATTAAAACGAATTAATATGAAGATTTATATTTTTAAAAAGTTTCTGCTCACACATGGAAAACACAAAAGCATGATTGTAAAAAGATTTGGCTTTATCTATGCATATTTGAAAATTGCATCTCTTGGTTATAATACCATTATATTTCAAATATATAATAGCCCCAACCAGTTATCGATATCCTATTCATTACGACTATTCCAATGAACCCAAACACGACCCTTCAGCTTTAAATTAATTGGACGTAAGTAATCCAGTAGATTCCACGTGATGCTGCAGCATTATCTCTACATTACCAATATTATATTACAATGTCATTGAAGTAGCGGGTTACCTAATTTCGAACCGATCAGACCTCTGAAAGTTGCTCAGATTGCTTCATCGATTAGAAAAGAGATAAGAACGTATCAACCCAGTCACCATTCAAACAAAACAACTAAATCTCAATCTGGTCATCCAAATGGATGATCGGATTGTAATTTAGTTGTGTTGAACTGCCATTGCAGCTCTGTATCAGCCGGGTTGTCCACTGCTGAACACAGCCTCCCCCTTAAGGGGGTGTTCACTATTCGTTCTATTGCATTAAATAGTATATTTAAATTAGCGCGTTCTGTTTGTTGGTTCGGTGGTCAACCAATAACAAGGCTCTGTAACCCAGAGCATACGTACCTTTACTCGTCTCTGATTGGCTCCGGCAATCAGTGCATGAACATTCTTCATGAAGTGAAGCAACTCGTGTACATCGGTGACTACATCAAGTTGAAAACCGTCGGTATTTCTTTCCAAAACGATAAATTACGAGAACTTTTATCAAAATAATTGTCCTCTGAGTGAAGTGTAGTGAAGACGTTACACAGAAAAAAAGGAATACTTGAGCCAACGCAGTGTGTTTTTATTCAAGAATATTTGTGATTCATATATATTGAAAACAATATATTCTTGAAAACAGAACACAATATTCTCAGGAATATATTCTTGAATCAAAGTATATATTGCATTCTTCTTTGGAGAAATCGTTAAAGTGTTTAAATACGAATTTGGTTAGTTTTGAATCCAAGAATCTTACCATAAATATTCGTAAGTGAAGCACCTTAATTACATTCGAAAAAGAATATTTAAAAATATTTCAAGAAAGAATATAGAAATTTTATTTAGAGAATAAAATGTTAACAGAAGAATTCCTAAGTTATTGTTAGAAGAATATTTTCGGTATCTTGAAATAATAATTTGAATACTTTATGTGAAGATTTATTTTTTGGATCAAAACAATATTCCTAAGAATATTCGAGTGTAATATCAAGACTCGATTATTTTTCAGTTCAGAATATATTCTTGTTGTAATACAGCATTGTTTTCAATTTATTAAGACAATGTATATTCTTGGCTAAAGAAGTCTTTTTTTTCTGTGTATAATATACAGCTGTGTACCACGAAAAAGGTAATCTCACGGGCAACACGCCCGCGCAGAAGGAACCTACCCTACGCCATCGAGATATCATTTCCTTAAAGTTCAAGAGGCACGTGTGGAGGCTGGATAGCTAAGGTAAGGTGCTGTATGTACTTGTTATATAGGGATCTAGACCACTGAACCACACTCGTTTTTCTACTAACGGCGGAGTCTTCAATATTACATCTCCGACCCAGAGTAACGTCAAGGACCCCAATCGGCAGGGTCGTTTCGTTACATCTTTTTGGTGCCGAAACCAGGGACTCGTCTCTGAACTTTTAAAATCATATTTCAAAATTGCGTCAGTATCATACAGCTGATATTTTTCGTTACCATTCGTGAATTAGTGCAACCTAACGACTGATATATTGG
The DNA here is from genome assembly GCA_963890685.1 of Plagodis pulveraria. Classification (NCBI taxonomy): domain Eukaryota; kingdom Metazoa; phylum Arthropoda; class Insecta; order Lepidoptera; family Geometridae; genus Plagodis; species Plagodis pulveraria. The sequence continues at coordinate 15,845,680 of OY982957.1, forward strand.
CATACATTTGGGCTGATCTACCTACATCAAACCTCTTTACAAAATTCATTGTTATGTTATCATAGTGGTAAAATCTGCATCCTTAGTAATTCATCGGTTTATCATCAGGTGCCTGACAATGATATGTAAGTGGGTAGATGTATGTACATTATTAAATAAACTCGACGGTTTCTAAAGAATTCGACTATCTGTATTCTAACAACTTCTTGGTAGGTACACTTCAGTCAGTGTTCCTGCATTATCCGTTCGCTCATTACAATCTGATCACTTCCGATAACTTCATTCGTTTTTACATACTTAGTTGTTACGCGGCAACTTGATAACGATCGCTTTGACTTGGAGTTTTACAGTGAAATGTTTCACTTCAAGTTATATCTATAATAAATATATTTCTTGAATATAGAATTTTTTACAGATCATATAAACAAACTTACTTCTAAAGGTGTTTATATATACCTAATTATCGGCTGTAATGCTTCTTTATTCAAACTTATTTATGTAAACGTATATAACTATTCCTTGTGAATAATTATTGTTCGGTAACGTTTTTTATTCGTTAATCACGGTTTACTAAATAAATACGATACAATATTTCTATCTGTCTAATAATCGTGGTGTCAGTTTTCAACTGGTCACATCATACGTAAACGTTTGCCATTGTAAACAAAGGTGATCATTCGGTCGACGCTTAGTCGAATCTTATCTATAGCTGCTATTCATACGTACGGCTATACTAGTTAGATATACATCTAACGTAAATAACTCGTTGTTGTGATTTCACTGTGATTGTAAACATGTCATTCAATCCTAAGCGTACTACACGTAAACTTAGTTCGGCGAGTAGGTCAAAAGCAAAATATGCGGGAGTAGATAGTTACTCGGTTCAAGATTTACCGACATTACGTCGTAAGCGTACTATAGCGTTGAACCGGTTATCAAAAGCGCTTGAGGTAGGCAATTTAGCGAGTGATGATAATAGTCAATGCGACTTATTTCTTTCTTATTGCGACAAACTTGAGCAATTTGCGACTGAGTTTGAGCACACACATTTATCTATCTTGGAACTTATAAGTGCCGAAGATGGCGATGTTGATGATGATGATGAAATGCGAACTCGTTTTGATGATACATATTTTAAGATCATGTCGATACGTCGTAATTTAGTTAAGGGCAATATAAATTCGTCGGATAATTGTGAAGGCATGACAAAGCCTTCGTCATTCTCACACGTTAAGCTACCAAAAATATCGTTACCTACATTTTCAGGACTAATTAAACAGTGGCCTGAATTTATTGATACGTACAATGCGCTTATACATGATTGCCATTCACTTAAAGATGTGGAAAAGTTCCACTATCTTATCTCTTCGTTGAGCGGTGATCCTTTAGCTCTTATTCGAACATTTCCAGTGACAGGTGATTACTATTTGGATGCGTACGCGGCTTTAGTAGCACGTTATCAAAACAAACGAGAACTAGCCTTCACTTGCTGGAAAGATATTCTAAATATTAACTTCAAACTTCAGAATGCGAATGAATTTCGTAGGACGTTAGACTGCCTCGATGAAAATTTAAGTATTTTGCGAAAACTTAACCTACCGACTGCACAGTGGGATTTTGTTATAGTTTATCACGTGTTATCAAAATTAGATTCGAAAATGCGTCGTGAGTTCGAGGAAAGGTGTATTCATATTGAGTTCCCTAGCTATTTAGAATTAAAAGAGTTCTTACATTCTAAGTGTGAGGCATTGGTACGCGATACTCATTTTACTGAAACTTCTAGGGTGACACATCCCATAAAGGACACATCTAAGCCTTCCATTTATAACTCGAACTCCAAGCATTCCAGTACTTCACACGTTCTATTCGCAGATAATTCTAAGGTCTCAGTAACAAATAAAACCAGCAAGCCTGCGTCGAAATGCTCATACTGCGCAGATTTTCATGCAATTACACAATGTAAAGCTTTTCTAGCCAAATCCGTAGATGAACGTATGTCCGTTGCTAGCGAAAAGGGATGGTGTTTTAACTGTCTTAAACCTTCTCATCAGTTAAAGGATTGTAGTTCTATGTTTAGATGTTTGAAGTGCAAACATAAACACCATACGTTGCTTCACAATGATCAAACTAAAATCGAAACTGATAAATCGAACTTTGTTAGCGATAGAAACAGTAGTCCAACTCAAGCGATATCGCTATTTGCTAAAGGTTTGCCTGCGCCTTTGAGTACCAAATCGTTTACCCACACAACTGTTCTTCTTGCCACGGCTATAGTACAGGTTCAAGATGCGAATGGTCACTATCATTCATTTCGAGCGCTTTTTGACTCTGGCAGCCAAAACAATTTTGCTACTCATGCGGCGGTACGCCGTTTGAACCTTAAGCTGGCTCCATCCGAAACAAACATCAATGGCTTGGGAGGCATTGCCGCCGATGTTACAGGCGTCGTACATTGTTCTCTCGCGTCGAACAATAAAAGGTTATTTGATGTTGACATGCATGTTATTTCGCACATTTGTGGTGATCAACCTGTAGCTAAACCTTATACCGTGGGTTTGTCTCACCTTCAATCGCTGCCCTTAGCAGACCCAGGTTTTGATATACCGGGACCTATCGATATTTTGCTAGGCGCAGATATATTCGCAGAATCTCTTCTCAATGAACGCATAAAGGGAAAGGTTGATCAGCCATACGCGATTAACTCGGTCTTTGGCTGGCTCTTGTTAGGTAGAGCGCCACTCGTCACCTCCACATTGTTACAAGTTTTATCAAAATCGGACGAGCTGGCTTCAATCGTCCAACGATTTTGGGAGATTTACGATGTACCTAGGACTTCACCTTTCACACCAGAAGAAGCTTTCTGCGAGAAAGCTTTTGCCACTGAACATTTCCGCGATCCGTCAGGTAGGTATGTGGTCCGACTTCCGTTCAGAGATGGTATTGAGCCAATTTTTGAGGGCTCTCGTGAAATTGCTCTTCGACGATTCAAAGCCATCGAACGGCGTCTGTCGCGTGACTCTGATTTGCATGCACAATATGCTGAATTTATGGATGACTACCGTAAGTCTGGCCACATGACTTTAGTGGACACGACAGAGCTGAACCTAGGTCGGTATTACATTCCTCACCATTGCGTGTTAAAACCGGATAGTACCACAACAAAATTACGGGTTGTTTTCGACGCCTCTGCAAGAGATGCTAATAATAAATCTCTCAATAATACGTTGTTAACAGGACCAAAACTTCAATCTAATATAGTTGGGGTTCTCCTTAATTTTCGAATACACGCGATCGTGTTTATGGCTGATATACGTCAAATGTACAGACAAATTTTGGTCGCTGATGATCAACGAGATTACCAAAGAATCTTTTGGCGATCTGGGCCTAATCAAGCGTTACAAGAATATCGATTGAATACCGTTACATATGGCGTTTCCTCTGCTCCTTTCCTTGCCTGCAGGACTATTAAACAGTTAGCTGAAGACGAAGGCACTTGTTTTCCTTTGGCTAAACAAATACTGAATTCGGACATTTACGTTGACGATATCGTTTCCGGTTGTAATCTTCTAGATGAGGCGCTAGAAGCCAAGTCACAGATAATTAAACTTTTCAGCCTAGGTCACTTTGAGTTAAGAAAGTGGGCCAGCAATGAACCTAAATTGTTGTCAGATTTGTCAAAGGAATACTTTCTCCTTGATCATATACCATTTTCTGATGGTCAACCTACTACTTTGAAGGTGCTTGGACTCAAATGGGATCCAGTAGCAGACTTGTTTTTGTTCGTGTTGCAACCATTAAAACCAAAGACAACGTTATCAAGCGTCCTCTTGTAAAGTTGTGCCCTCTTCCTATGGAATCATAACTATAATTGTCTAAGTGTATGCCATCGAGTTAGTGTTAGTACATAGTCATATTCATATATTAATATCGTTTATATATATATATATAGTATTCTTTTTTTTATTATTACATTGGAAACCTGAAAATATCAGCTATATTTTGGTGGGCAGTATGTTCACTATTCGTTCTATTGCATTAAATAGTATATTTAAATTAGCGCGTTCTGTTTGTTGGTTCGGTGGTCAACCAATAACAAGGCTCTGTAACCCAGAGCATACGTACCTTTACTCGTCTCTGATTGGCTCCGGCAATCAGTGCATGAACATTCTTCATGAAGTGAAGCAACTCGTGTACATCGGTGACTACATCAAGTTGAAAACCGTCGGTATTTCTTTCCAAAACGATAAATTACGAGAACTTTTATCAAAATAGTTGTCCTCTGAGTGAAGTGTAGTGAAGACGTTATAATATACAGCTATGTACCACGAAAAAGGCAATCTCACGGGCAAGACGCCCGCGCAGAAGGAACCTACCCTACGCCATCGAGATATCATTTCCTTAAAGTTCAAGAGGCACGTGTGGAGGCTGGATAGCTAAGGTAAGGTGCTGTATGTACTTGTTATATAGGGATCTAGACCACTGAACCACACTCGTTTTTCTACTAACGGCGGAGTCTTCAATATTACATCTCCGACCCAGAGTAACGTCAAGGACCCCAATCGGCAGGGTCGTTTCGTTACAGGGGGATTTGACATAATCCCCACTCTTGGCAGGCGCCTTACAGAGGCGTCGCAGTTTAAGATATCAGTTCCTCAGAAGGCGCTGCTGCCCACTTTCCGGTATTTCACGTTTAATCGTCTCTTACGACAACCACACGGGGCTAGATATACACATGTTAAACTTATAACCATCAGCATCTGAATTTAAAAATAACAACGGAAATAGGTCAGATTAGATCATACACCATAGATTTTCTATAAAATTGGACAGACCTTGGCATTGCCATCGGCTCCTACGGTGACATACTCCTTCCCTGGGTCAAGACAATCCACTGCCAGTGCAGCAGCATCATGTTCAGATACAGATTTATCTTCTCTCCAGAGCTGCCACGCCTGGTGGTCTTCAGGTGTGGTCCATATGCTCACTGCTCCACTGTCTTCACAAAGCAGCACCTGAAATGATGATATATAGATAGATAGATAATTCTTTATTGTTACACCACTTAGTATACAAAAATAACATGAAAGTAACTAAAGTAAGTATGATATAATATAATGGAAGTAAGTTAAGTAACTTACAATAAAGTGTTACAGTGGGCTTTTTTTACCCATATATGGATAGATACCATATATGGGTAAAAAAATAATGTTTATACTCGTTTATGACACCATAAAGACGTCATATCAATGTATGTATATGAATAATAGAAAAAGAACCTTATTTTTAATCGACTTCAACAAAAAGAGGAGATACTATACTTTCAATAGCTATATTGCTTAAATAATAAAGCTGCATAAAGCTTTTGGCTTATTTTCGTCACAAAACTATATAATTATGCTCTTCAGGGGGCGATATATCAATTTAGCTAGGTCATATCTTTGTGAAAAGTTTAGTTACATTGGTACTGAGCGGGCCAGCTTGGTCGCCCAGCTATAAGTTTGCTTTTTTATGAACCCCCGGAACGTTTTTGCATGATGGAAGGGCATTATGCAAATGCTCGCCTGGCTAGCTACCACCCTCAAGTAGAAAATCTGTCGTCAAACATCGAACTGTGTAGCCGGCATCAGTCCTTGAGAGCCAGCAAAATTAAAGGTACATGAGTCTTAATAACTGTATGTATCAGGATGATGTGTGCAGTAGAGTTCATCACTTGTGACAAAATGCATCTATTATAGGCAGAGGTTACCGCTTGACATCAGGTGGGCCTGGAGCTTGCACCGTCGCAACAAAAAAAACGTAAGCACAATCACATATTATACAATAGGAATGGCTCAAGTACAAAACCGCGCAGATATACATGTCCAATCCTAAGAGGTAACACATATTTTTACCGACTTTAAAAAAGGAGTTGGAACTCAATTCATATCTATATTTTTTTTATGTTTGTTTCCTCAGAACTTTTGACTGGGTGAACGGATTTTAATGATTCTTTTTTATTTGAAAGCTGGTGCTTGCCGTGTGGTCCCATTTAAATTTCATCAAAATCAGTCAAGCCGTTTATGAGTGACACTCCAATAACTGAAAACTATTTTCCTATCTTGATGATATAATCATTGATAGTGAATGACAATCGAACCCATAAGTAGCAAGGGTCACTAAAAAGGGAGAATATAATATGAATATATAGATAATGAAGTTGTATAGTTACAAATTTGGATTCGAACCATCAAACAAAAATAAACATGGTGTAACATCACCCCCAACAACCTACAACGTCAGCGCTTATTAAAGCATACTACTATCCAAACCCAGATCTACTGGACAAGAACAGGAAATTAAGGAAAATAAGCAATCTTAAGTGAGAGTACACTTGTGAATTTAAGAAGCTACTGCTTCCTGGCAGACAGGCACTACTGTTTGTAAAGAATACTGGAAAAGTGTGAAGGGCACTGTAGGAAGAGAAATCATTGTTAGAACTTATTAAAGCATACTACTATCCAAACCCAGATCTACTGGACAAGAACAGGAAATTAAGGAAAGTATGCAAACTTAAGTGAAAGTAGACTTGTGAATTTGAGAAGCTACTGCTTCCTGGCAGACAGGCACTACTGTTTGTAAATAATACTGGAAAAGTTTAAAGGGCACTGTAGGAAGAGAAATCATTGTTCGAAATAGACATACTCGGAAGGGTCTGGTAGCGGTTTGTGCGTCAACAATATTAAATAAACAACGAAGTTGGATGCTTTTAGTGGCTTTTAAAAAAGGTCATAAAAACACCGTCATGTATGGGCTCGGATCGCGCTTTTAATATGATGCTTGATTTTTAATGGTCACATTTCGTGATCTTTTGATTTAACTGTCAATTTCCATAGAGTTGAGACTACATAATAGAAATGGCAACGGTGGCAATAATATCTCCAAGGCAGTACTTGGCAGTTCTGCCTAGTACTGCCAAGTACTGCCACCAAAACAATAACAAATATTTTAAGAAAACATAAAAATAATATTTTAGTGAAACACTTAAAAAATATTTAAAACAATATCTAGTGACACTTCCACCTAATTTTCCTGTTAAGCTGATGTGACGTCACAAACGCCACGCAGCCAAATCGGATGAATTTGCGACGTATTTTGCTTCTACACGAAGCATCCTCAGGTCTTGACTCTTAAACAGCACAATCGAGATAGTCTCTCTCATCTCTCCCGTTCATTATTGCCACCATACATGCCTATTTTACCGCCAAGCATTACCTAATGTTCACATTATTGTGTTCCAGTTTGAAGTACGGGTGCTGGTAAAATTACAGGCATATAAGACTATACAACTTTATATTTCAGGGAGATGAGCACGTTGAATATACAACTACATAATGCTATACGCCAAGGTAACGGCTTAACACCAGGCGGGCCTTGTGTTTTTTCCATCACAATCATACTAAAAAAACATATTTAGTAACACCTCTTTGTGTTTACTATGCTAGAATAGTAGAATAAAAAATTGGTTGTAAAAACAGTAGACTGTAATAATAATTATTCATCATCATCATCATCATCAGCCGGAAGACGTCCACTGCTGAACATAAGAACGCCCCCCAAGAACGCCACAAAGAACGGCTATTGTAACCATTGGCTACCCGCGACTTTCACGATGTCGTCAGTCCACTTAGTGTGCGGTCTACCAACTCTACGTCTTCCGGTGTAGTGTGGTGACCACAATTACTATTGAATGTGTTAAAATTAAAAAATAAATATTTAGAAACAATGCTTTTATTTTATATTTATAAGATTAAATGGTGTAATTTTTTTTTTTCATTGATATGACGAAACATTTCTTTCTATGAGACTGAAACAAAAATATTTGTCGCTAGTGTCCACTGACTTTAAAAAGTTTATCGAGTTTCTCTTCCTTACACTCAAAAGACTTACGCTTATGAGCTTGTCATCATATATATATGATAGGAGAATGTGTTTCCACAACTGCTGAATCTGTGCCATTAAAATTTCTTGGTAGGAAGATAGATTACAAAGGACGAACACCATCTCTAGACGCAGTTGTCGACAGCTTTCTGAAAGATCTTAGTATGGTAGACCAACAACCAATAAGCAACGTTAAAAAAGCTTGGATATACGACAACTACTTAACATCACGTCTGACTTGGCCTTTTCTAGTATACGACATTACTAAATCCCTTTTAACAAAGCTGGATGTAAACGTCATTAGGACATTGAAGTCATGGTTGGGGCTCGCACTTTCGGCAGACCCATCTACTTTATTTAGGGATCAAAATAAATTTGGGATGAAATTAAAGAAACCATCGGAGCTCTATAAACACCTCAGAGTTATCAAAACACACGTCTTACTACAATCTCAAGACGATATAGTCGCAACTCTCCCAAAAGACAAAAGTGCCTCCGATCTTGATTCGAGGCTTCAATTCCATAAACAATTTATGATAGGTGCACTGTCCAGCAAAGCGGGTTTTGGTTCGAGAAAGATAATTGAGGATAAAGACGTCGTAAAATCTTTTCTTCAACAAGACGAGAACGATAGTTATAAAGTGCATGCAATGAGCTTGGAAATGCAATATAGTATAGTAATAGTGCAAGTCTAACCATAGGTGCATTTTGTTTCCCTCTGGCGTTTAAGTGGCGCACCTTGATATACGATTGGTCACCTGCCTTATTAAAATTAACGCCTTTCAGATGACCCTCCCAGACCAAAGTAATTTAGTAAGATGGGGGAAAGCCACCGAAAAGTCTTGCGGTATTTGTCGGGTGGCCATAGGTACAGCAAGGCACCTATTGGTAGGATGCAAGGTGCTCCTTGACAGGGGTCATTATTCACGCCATCATGATAGAGTCCTCGAAATCATACGAGAAGAAGCGAGTCTCTCGGTAGCTAGAGCAAAAAAAGGGTTGGCCAAGAACAAACGACAACTTGCTTTTGTAAAAGAAGAGTCATCTATAAAATCGAAATCAAAGCCTTACTCCATCTTAGGCTCAGCTTCCGATTGGACTCTTTTGATGGACACATATGAAAAACACTACAAAATCCCTGAGGATGTTGGTGTTTCGTCATACAGACCAGATATATTTCTATACTCAAAAGATGTAAAACGCATAGTACTTATAGAACTTACTGTGCTGTGGGAAACAAACATACCTAAAGACCACACATTAAAAACTAACAAATATTATGACTTAACAAATGAATTAACCAATAACGGTTATGTGGTTAATTTATATGCTGTAGAAGTCGGAGCAAGGGGTATACCAACGAAATCCCTATATAACCTACAAAAAGACCTTGGCCTGTCAAGAACAACCGTAACATCCATCCTAGAATGTGTATCCAAGGCGGCATTAGTAGGATCTTACCAAATTTGGTTGGGCAGGGGAGAAGGCTCGAGCAGTGAAATCATTGAAGCATCATAAAGGGCCCCTTACCCTTAACCTTGCTCACTAGGTCGCAAGTGCCAGGCACCTCGTTTTAAGTTAAGCGCTCGTAGCGATGTTTACTTAGCTGTTCTCAACCGATCAGCAAAGTTAGACAACGTCGCGCGCAGTCATGAGTTGGATGGGTGACCGCTAGTGACATTACTACTGAGCGTTTCCGTGCTTCGGAGGGCACGTTAAGCCGTCGGTCCCGGTTGTTGTCTTAGGATGGCAGTCGTTATTGCATGGTGGTAGGGCATTTTGCGAATGCCCGCCTGGATAGCTACCACCCTCAAGTTGAAAATCTGTCGCCAAGCACCTAACGGTGTGTTCTGGCAGCTGTCCTTGAGAGCCAGTACTTCTAGGTTAGCCTGAACAACATCTTCGACCACATCATCACTTACCATCAGGTGAGATAGTGGTCAAAGGCTAACCTATCAGGCATCAAAAAAAAAAAAACCTTGACTTGGGCCTCTTCCTCTGCAACGCTATGGACCCGGCACCCGCACGGTGAATCCATGGAATGTAAATTCTGTCTAAGTAAATTCATCTCTGCAGTGATTGTTTCACCCTGTTGGGTGCCAGGTTAGAATTGCACCTAAAACATGTCAGGATCTAGTCACTTCTTAACATAAATTTAAAGGGGATGGAAAATTTTAAATATTTTAATGTTGTCTTAGGTTAAAAAATCACAAATATACGATAGGAAAGTCATGTGCGGGATTCGAACCCGCGTCCATCCACTCCTTGAGCCGGAGTATGCTCTAAAGAAGGATAGGAAAGATTCGAGTCATGACGTCATGTCATGTTAGCTCAATTGGTTAGAGCATACTCCGGCTCAAGGAGTGGATGGACGCGGATTCGAATCCCGCACATGACTTACATTTTTCCTATCGTATATTTGTGATTTTGTAATGTAATCCGCATAGCAGGCTTTATTGCAAACCTATCAATATTAAAATTATAAGGTTGCGTCATCATTTACAAGTATAAAACCAATTGCAAAATTGGTCTTGTTTGTAGTACAACGCAAGTGGTACTATAGATTTCGCTCCATCCCAATACGATGGTTAAAGAAGGATAGGAAAGATTCGAGTCATGACGTCATGTCATGTTAGCTCAATTGGTTAGAGCATACTCCGGCTCAAGGAGTGAATGGACGCGGATTCGAATCCTGCACATGACTTAAATTTTTCCTATCGTATATTTGTGATTTTGTAATGTAATCCGCATAGCAGGCGTTATTGCAAACCTAACAATATTAAAATTATAAGGTTGCGTCATCATTTACAAGTATAAAACCAATTGCAAAATTGGTCTTGTTTGTAGTACAACACAAGTGGTACTATAGATTTCACTCCATCCCAATACAATGGTTAAAGAAGGATAGGAAAGATTGGAGTCATGACGTCATGTCATGTTAGCTCAATTGGTTAGAGCATACTCCGGCTCAAGGAGTGGATGGACGCGGGTTCGAATTCCGCACATGCAATAAAAAAAATAAAATCCTATCGTATATTTGTGATTTTGTAATGTAATCCGCATAGCAGGCGTTATTGCAAACCTAACAATATTAAAATTGTCTTAGGTTTTCGCGATTTTTACACATAGTAATTAAACAACTTTAACCCTTTGAAATCTGCAATAATGATAACAATAGAATTTCATTCATAAATTGGCCATAGTGGGTCAGCCGATGGCAACGAGTTAAATGATTTAAATCGCGTATATTTATCATTATTTTTGTCCCGATGTTTCAAACACTTAGCAGTGATTGTGGACAAGTACTCATACTCACTCCTAGTACTCATAGAACTCACTGTGCCATGGGAAACAATCATACCTAAAGACCACACCATAAAAACAAACAAATATTAAAACTTAACAAATTAATTAATTGAAAATGGCTAAGTGGTTAATTTATATGCTGTAGAAGTCGGAGCAATGAGTATGCCAGCAAAATACCTTTATAACATACTAAAAGACCTTGGACTATTGTGAACAAACGTAACTTTCATCCTAGAATGTGTATCCAAGGCAGCATTAGTAGGATCTTACCGAATTTGGTACCCCCTCTAACAAGGAGGAGGCTAGAGCGGTGGAGATGAGCATTGATGACATCGTAGAAGGGGCCCTTAACCCAACTCCCTATGTTGCAAGCCCCAGGCACCTGAGACTCGGCTGTCTTCCTCTGCAATGCGGTGAACCCAGCACCCATATAGTAAATCCATAGAATGCTGAAGTGATTAGTCTCATAGAGTTTTGACTTCAAATTTTTTTTGGGGGAAGGTCGGGAATTTTTGGACGCAATGTAAAATTTCAGCGTGGAAACTATTAGTTTCGCATTTTGTACATTTCAGGAAAAGTATATACAAAACTACAGAAATATCCAACAGCAGTCCATGTCACAAAAGTTCAAAGATTATAAATTAGTATACTTTAAGAAAGTATTGATATATTATCACTACTTTTAGTAGTTGGATAGAAACCTTTTGGTAGCTGTCTACAAAATATCCATCTGCAGTTCCACTAGTAAGGCTGATACTTCTTTTGTCCTGGGCATGAGAGCATTTAGCTTCAGGTAAATCTTTGAATATTGTTGCTCCTCCATCCCAGTACCGGCCCGTTAGCTCGGAACTACCAACTAACACACTACCATCTGAAAATGAATTTAGGTGTTACATTATACATTAGTATGTGCTAAAGATTCAGCCACAGCAATATAAGATAAATTAAACTTAATAAAAAAAAATTAGGGAAAGAATTTCACCTGAATGGATACGAATATAGTCCAGATATGTTACGTTTTGATTACCGGTTGTCTCTGTTCTATAAACTTCGGCATTCAGATGAGGAGGAATAATTTTATTAAAATTTTCCATTACTATTTAAAATACGCAAAAAACTTATAAATTTTCAGTTTATACAAAGTTACTTTACGTTTTAAATAACCTAAAATTAACAACACTGATAAATACAAAGTTACTAAGGGTGCGTTTCATTTGAGTGAGATTCGCTAAAAACGCTAAAAACGATCACACTCCCAAAAAGTTTTCCACATGGGTCTTGGCGTTATTTTCGCCTTAAACGCTACATCTAATGTCAAAAGTGACAGAAGTTGCAAGTTTTAGTGGCATTCTTAGCGTTCTTATCCAAAAATGGAACGGGGATGACAGTTACAAACGATCACGTGATCACAACCACAGACGCAGAATGTGATCAAAATTATCGAAATTTACGTTCTTAGCGACTAATGGAACAGGCCACTGATTGTGAATTGTGATTACACCATTAGGGCGTTCGGATAGGCTATCGGTGCCAAAAATAACACTCACAAACGCTAAAAACGATCACACGGGCCGTTCGTTTTGGGACTTCGTGAGCAAAAATATCGTTTTCGCTCACCGTTCGGATAGCTTTGAAAACGCTACAAATGACAGAGAAAAGTGATATTTTTGACCCATGTCTTGCCGTGGGATCGTTGTGATCGTTTTTTGACAACTGCTGTTTTGACAGTTGTATTTGGCGCGATTGAAGAGTTTCACAAGTTTTTTATTTATGTAACTATCAGAAGCCATTAACAAAGAAATAATAATAATATAGGTACCTACTTTTTGTTAATTTTAGAGATTGATTCTATGTTTCGTACTGTGCAAAATTGTTAAAATATTGGCGGTTGTCAAAGTATGTTTTAAGCCGTTCGGATAGCATGCAGTAATTGGTGGTCAAAAATAGCAAAAGCTTCTATCCGAACGCTAAAACACAAATGCCACTTTTGAAACTGCTACAAACGCAATCGAGCCAAAACGAACGCCCCTCTTGAAACAGCTTCATGGATTACAATAACCTTAGGCGCGTATCCTCCGGTCTGCCGGATTTCCCTTATGTGTCCCAACCGGCCTGCCGGTTAGCGGTCAATAGTCGTGTTTACATATTCACCATAAAATCTGCGTAAGTTCGATTTTCATAATTCAAACGGTTTTCGTGAGGATGGATCCTTGGCTATGCAAGAAAAAATCCATAATATTCTGATATAACAGAAAGTATGTTTAAAATTGATATGAAATCTGAAACCAGCTCAAATTACATTTTGGCGCCAAAATTTTGTATAGATTTATGTCATTTAAAAATAATCTCGTAACTACTTCTAAAGTAATTAACCTAGAAAGCTGTAATTTTGCATTTGTATAGGCAATAAGTCAATAACGATGTTAAAAGAAATTAAAAGGATAAGGATTGATAACTTTTTTTTTTATAGATTTTTTTATTTGACCCCTGTTTTTGTTACGGCTGGAATTCCGGTGGTCTAAAAAAAAAGGTTTAGTGTGAAGCTTGTATATATCCGATCGTTATTATTTAAACGTTGTTAGTAAGCTACTATCATTGGCTATACAACGAAAAAAACCGCATTACTCTATGGTAACGAGAAGTTACTCAAATCATGAAATGAAAAAAAATAACTTTCACTCGATGCATTTTGCCGCGCAAACACTCACCGATCGAAATTTACGTAATAAATAATCTCGTAACTACTTTTAAACCTGTAAACCTAAACATCTGAAACAATTCAAGTGTATAGATTACATCTGAATAATCATATCAAAAGAAAAACCAAATTCGTAGGTGGTATAGTTTTTGAGAAAAAAAAAAAATCCGCTTATGTACAGTTTTCCCGCCAAAATTCTTCAAAAAAATCGCGTTGTTTTAATCTCGTTACTACTTATAAAATATTTATCCTTACAATCTGGTATTATTCATGGGTAAAGAACCATAATAAATACACACATTAAAAAAAAAAAACAAAGTTGTAGGTGGAATAGTTTCGGAAAAAAAAAATAAAAAAAATATATAAAAAATGCCGTTTCCCGCCATTTTCGTCGTCTGTTCAAACCCATTTTCCTGTAAAATTTTCCATGAAAAGGTCTATTTTCATTTCTTTTCCCGTAAAGAGAATATGATGAGGATTGCATTGGTACCAAGAAGTTTATATGTTGATTGGAGACTGCCACAAATAAACTCGATTAAATAACAAAATACCTCAAAATCTGGAAAAATATATTTTTATTCGCTGTTTGATCCACTCAAACTAAATGTATGAAAATGTTATTTTTTGTATGGTATAGGTAATATATTGGGGTATGGGGATGTTAGGGTGACATGTTTAGGTAATGGAAAACTACTTAGTACTACAAAAAAACGTTACGGGGCGTCGCGGGATAAAAAAACGTGAGCAGTTTGGACGATTTCGTCATAGGAGGTGGACAGATTGGACGCACTTTATTACTTGCTCAGTGGTTTACACCAAGTATTTAGGGCGTTCGGATAGCCTATCGGTGCCAAAAATAACACTCACAAACACTAAAAATGATCACACGGGCCGTTCGTTTTGGGACTTCGTGAGCAAAAATATCGTTTTCGCTCACCGTTCGGATAGCTTTGAAAACGCTACAAATGACAGAGAAAAGTGATATTTTTGACCCATGTCTTACCGTGGGATCGTTGTGATCGTTTTTTGACAACTGCTGTTTTGACAGTTGTATTTGGCGCGATTGAAGAGTTTCACAAGTTTTTTACATAGTATTTATATATTATATATAAATATATAATATAAATACCATATTATTTAGTAGGTACCTACTTGTTTTGTTGATTTTAGAGATTGAGTCCATGTTTTGTACTGTGCAAAATTGTTAAAATATTGTCGGTTGTCAAAGTAGTATGTTTTAAGCCGTTCGGATAGCATGCAGTAATTGGTGGTCAAAAATAGCAAAAGCTTCTATCCGAACGCTAAAACACAAATGCCACTTTTGAAACTGCTACAAACGCAATCGAGCCAAAACGAACGCCCCTATTGTATCCTCATTGGTTTACACATGGATTACACAGGGGTGCGTTCCGAACCTTGGTTAGAGCGCACTCGGAGTGCAACTTTTCACTCCAACGTCGCCGTTCACAACCTTCGAGTAGAGCGTTCGGTTGTCACAACTGGACCGTTCCAAACCTTTGAAGGTTGCAACTTTTTAACCATAAAACGCGTGACATGAAATGACTTTGACGTTTATATCGTATTGCGCTCACCCATAATTCTCAAAAAATATAAATAATAATATTATTTCTCAATACATAAAACTTAAATAAATATGGAAAACGAATTTGTGATAGTGTTAAATATCAATTATTATTACGATAATGATGTAAGTGTGTCAATGTCACAATTTGTTTGAGGTTATAAAACAACCGGTCGTTCCATACCTCAGGGTAAGTTGCAAAACAACGAAACAACCAAACAACTACACTCTGAGCCTCGGAACTCACCCCT
Organism: Plagodis pulveraria; assembly: GCA_963890685.1. Taxonomy (NCBI): domain Eukaryota; kingdom Metazoa; phylum Arthropoda; class Insecta; order Lepidoptera; family Geometridae; genus Plagodis; species Plagodis pulveraria. The sequence goes on from OY982957.1 coordinate 15,861,434, forward strand.
GATCAGAAAAACACATAGCCAGGACGGCGATTCTCGTGCAGTGATATGAATATCATAGTAGATAAATATCGAGAAAATATGGTGAATATCGAGTCGTCTAGTTTTGTGTTATTCTCGCAATATCACTATCGATAAATATCAAGCCCTAGCGATCGACACGCAACATTGCGATATCGGGATTATCATTATACTTTCTATACACATGAACACGAGTTCATATGTGGACATATTTTTATATCTAACACTCGCGAGAATAGCATTTTGTCAAAAGTCGATATTTTTGGGATATTAATAGTCTATAGGGGATAAATATCGAGAATTGATAAATTTATCTCATTTTTGAGAATTGCCCTCCTGCACTAGAAGTGTGTAATATTAGGGTAATTCGCCAAAATCATGACTTTTTGATGTCCGAATGGACGAAAATTAAATTATTGATGTTTATAGTTAATATTTATTTTTATTCAAATAATGTATCCTTATATACACCTGTTTTTGCTAATCAAATATTAATATCTATATGAAATATAAAAAAAAATAATAACGAAATGTTAAAATCCTAATTTCCTTGGCATGTCCGTTTTGTATTTTATTTTATATTATCACCAATATTGCATAAAGTTGTATTCGTAACATTATATAAATTATGTCATAATGTATAATAAGCCCCACTTCACCAAAAAAAAAGTGTTTAGTGTATTAAAAAAGATATGGTTTTAAAGTTACATTCAGTTTCATCCGTGTCCGTGAGTAAAATATAATTTCCTTGGTTAGTTATTTCAACTGTTGTAATATCGAAACACAAACGTTTGAAACAAATTGAGTTACACCGTTTCTCTCGACCATTTTGCCGCGAGAAACCCATCGGAGAAAGATGTGCACACCGTTGTTTAGTTTCGCACCATTCACATTAGTACACCCCTCCTTGGCTTTTGGTTTATAGATTTTTCAATTTCCATGGTCGTTATTTGTCAACTGTTTGATGGACTTCTAACTAATAGTTTCAATTAACGGTAATGTTTGTGGCGCAGGTAGTCTCAATTTGACACATGAATATTATAAGTTAATGGTTTTAGGTCTACGATTTTTTGATGACTTAAATCTAATTTCCTTGGTTCTAATTTCCATGTTTTCCTTGGCTCATGATTTGACATGGAAATTATGGTTTACCAAGGAAATTATAAAAATTACGCTTTATTTTATTGTCTTACCAGTGGTGAAGAGAATTATGTTTTTACCAGATTTAATCTCTTTTTTTTAAGTTTTACATAAATAAATTATATAAAATTTATATATTTCTTTGAAAATAAAGATAGATTTAACGTGTTTTACAACATTTAACTAATATATTTAAGTACATTACTATATTTCAAGATAATCAAAAATTTTTTTCGTTAATTTTTCTCTTACGTAGAAAACTCAACATGGGAAAAACAAAAAAAACACAAGAGCTGAAAAATTCGAAAATGATTAGAAAAATCAAGAGTGATCTGCTACACTGGCCTGCAAATATAAGTACAACACTTTTAAAATTGCAATAACTTTTTAAGTACACAAGATATACTTTTGAAACAAAAAGGTCTAGACAAAAGTTTAATTTTGTACATAAAAACTTCATAGTCGGTAACCTTCTTTTAAGAAACGGCTGAAAAACCTTTCAAATCAAAATAATCCTTTTCGAAAAACGATTTTACTCTTCATTTCTTGTTTCTATTTTTGTTTTAAAAAATAAATCTTGATTGATCTGTCTTGTTACAAAAGCTAAGTTAGACAATCAGCACATAAACTTATTTATCATGCCTCTTCCACCTGAAGAATGTGCTAAGACTACTTAACTATACTGCAAGAATGGTGGGTGTGCCGTTACGAACGGTCCAGAAGGTGAAGTGAAGGTACGAAGAGACTGGAAACCATTTGGTAATGGCAGAGCCAGGTGTACTAGTGCCCGAGAAGACCGTTATATTGTTTCCACTGTGTTGCGAAATCGCCAACTAAATGCAGTTGAAGTCCAGCATCTTCAGACCCGAAGGGACTACATTAGTAACAGTTCAGTGAGAAGAAGACTGGCTGAAGCAAACCTGAAACCCCGAAGACCAGCAAGTGGTCCCAAATTCAAGAGGGAACATCGAGTAGCGAGACTGCGATACACCCATGAAAACATACAGTGGGATCAACAAGAATGGTCAAGAATTTTGTTTACAGATGATTCTCACTTTACACTTCTGATAAAAGGCCAAGTGTCTAGAGGTGACCTGGTGAATGATACCTTCAAGCCTGCTTCTCAGAAAGAGTCTAGTACGGAGGAGGCAGTGTACATGTACGGGCTGGCATATCTTCAGAAGGTCGCACAGAGTTAGTGACCATAGAAAATTTCACTCTGACTGGGGAAAGAAACGCCTAGGAGATTCTCAATGAGTGTGCAGTGCCGTATTTAGTAAATATGGGTGATGGATCGTTGCTGATGCATGTAAGGCAATACATGGCTTGGGTCGTGCAAGAGTATATTCAGGAGGTTGGTATCAGCGTGATGGCTTGGCCATCAAGAAGTCTGGATCTCAACCCGATTGAATACGCCTGGGATGAGCTAGGGAAGCTAGTCAAAAGCTGCAGACCACCACCTACCACCCTCAAGGCACTAAAACAGGCCCTTATAGAAGAATGGAAGAATATTTCCCAACATCGGCTCCTGAACCTCCTGTTGAGTATGCCAAATCGACTTGAAGCTGTAAGCAGAGCCCGAGGAGGCAATATCAGCTATAAATAACTTGTCAAATGTATATTATAATTTGCGCTTTGTTATTATTTTAATTATAATAATTATCTTTATCTCCAAAACATGAGCTAATATTTACAATTATCAGTTCGTAGGTATGAATATGACAATTTATAAAATGTTTAAAACATGATAATTTATCAGTTATGAGTAGTTTATAAATATATAAATATAAACTTTATTACGTAAATATTTTGTTTTATACCTAACATTTCTTTAAGGAAAATAAATAGTGGAATTAATATAACATAATACTGATTTCCGTGGCAACCTATAATTTCCTTGCAATAGTTTTCTAATTTCCTTGGGACCTTACTAATTTCCTTGACTGTTTAAAACTTCTTGACCTTATAACTTTTTTTCAGGTATGTTTTGTGATACCCCTTTTACAGAAATGAATACTGCTTTTATACATTTATATAATCAACAACCTAACTGATACGTAATAAGCAAAAAAAATCATGCCAAGGATATTAGGGAAAAAATATTTTTTTTGGCGAATTACCCATTACCAGGGTTGGATTCAGACCCTAAACAAATTATGGTGCATGGACAATAAAATTATACTATTTGTCCAAAATTATACTTCGTTTGACGTTTCAAGATTCTTTTCATATCGTATAACGTTCTGTTTTTCGGCATTTATGTTTCGAATAAAGGTGAATATTTACGTCTTTGGCAAAGCATTCGAGAAATAATCACAAAGGAGTTAGGTAGAATCCTTAATTTATATAAGCTTAGTAGCATTAATCTTAAAAAAATTAAATAAATTTGTAGCGAAGAAAACATCCGAGTTACACGCGAAAACGAGTCTCAGAAAGCTCAAATTGCTGATCTGGAGTATGATAACGGGGAATTACGATCAACCACTCAACATTTGGCCCATCGCATACACATGCTGGAGCAGCTCTCCCGCACTAATAACATAGAGGTACAGTGCGTGCCAGAACACAAAAGTTAAAATATATACAACGTTATTCCACAACTAGGTAACGTGATTAAATGTCCTGTAGTTGACACCGACCTACAATTCTGCAGTCATATAGCGAAATTAAACAATAAAAGCCCCCACCCTCGATCTATCTTAGTGAAATTTAGGAGTAGACGTCTACGAGATAAGTTTCTGGCATCAGCAGTTAAATACAACCAGAATAATCCTCAAGATAAGCTGAATTCTAGCCACCTAGGCATCGCCATTCAGAAAAAGAGCCCGGTGTTTATAGCTGAACACATGACGCCTGAGACCAAATCCCTACATGCTGCTGCCCGCCAAGCAGCTAAGAAATTCAATTACAAATTTGTGTGGGTTCGCGACGGTAAAGTTTTCTTGAGAAAGACTGACACATCAGCATATATTCATATTTATAAGGAAGAGTGCTTAAAATTGTTAACATAAATATTTTATTGTACAATACGGTAGGGATCATTGCATTTTTTTGTTTTTTTCATGTATTCTGCATATTATGTATAATATTTCCAACAAACTTAATGTATATTATCAGAACGTCAGAGGACTGCGAACAAAAACTTTAGATTTCTTTAATAATGTTATTTGTAGTGCATATAATATTGTTATATTATCCAAGACATGGCTCAACAGTAGCTTTCTTGATGCGGAGCTTTTTGATAGTCGTTATGAGGTTTACAGGAGAGATCGTGAGACAAGTGGTTTTCATAGCGAAAAGGACAGTGTAGCTGTTTCTAGGCGTTTAATATCAAAAAGAATGTACTATTTTGAATCCAGGTGCGAAGACTTATGGGTAAGCATAGAGACTCAAAGTGATAACAATACGAAACATACAGAAAAACTCTTTTTATGTGCTGTGTACTACTTGCAGAATTTGTCAACAATTCTAACAATGTGATTGAGACGAATTGTATCTAGAACATTACCATCGTGGGCGACTTTAATTTGGGGTATATTCCTCGGAACTCTTCTAATTCGAGTCAAAATCATCAAAACATTACATCTAATAGTCTTTTCTCAAGTATGCTCTTGGATTTTTCTCTCCTTAACGATCTTAAGCAATATAACTACGTTCTTAACACAAAGAATAGTGTATTAGATTTGGTCCTGAGCTTCTCTGAGGTTACTAACGTAAAGGAATGTAACTCTCCACTTTCTAAAATTGACCCTCTACACCCACCAATAGAATTATTTTTCTCCTATACCCCTAAACCTACCCTCCTTCCGAATAATCAAACCAAATTTTGCTTCCATAAAGGTGATTATGAACAAGTAACTGGCTACCTCAACGTGGTAAACTGGGACGATGAATTCTCTGCTTGTAACACAGTGGATGATATGGTGTCAGTTTATTACAATATCGTTAGAGAACTTATAGTTAAGCACGTACCTAAGTCGAGACCGTGTTCTAGGAAATATCCTAGGTGGTTCTCTCGGGATCTTATCGGTTTACTTAAACAAAAATACAAATATCACCAAAAGTTACGAAAGTTCAACTTTAATAAACGTGACCAACTAGCATTTGATCTAGCTTTATCCCGCTCTGAGAAACTAATGAAAGTTTGTTATGATAAATATATAACACGTCTGGAATGTTCTAATCCGAAATTATTTTGGTCTTTCATAAAAAACAAGTGAAAAAATTATAGTCACTATCCCTCTCCAATGTTTTTGGATAACGACAGAGTAGAGGGCGCACAAAATATTTGTAATCTTTTTACTAAAAACTGCCTCATCTTAAAAACGTTCTTTTGTCCATCCTTCACAGACCCAGGACGTATTCGGTGTAGCTGACCTTACTAGTAACTATTTAACTTTCGTTCAATTCAAGGACGACCAAGTGCTAAAAATTTTAAAAAGACTTGATCTATTTAAAGAAGCCGGGCCGGTACTGATGGCATTCCTTCAATATTTGTTGGCAAATGTGCACCTGCAGCCTTTAGTCCGTCCTCTTTGTCTTATTTTCAACCAGTCATTAAGCTCCGCCACCTTTCCTTCCGCTTGGAAGAAAGCCTTAGTGGTTCGTCTACACAAAAATGGCGCTAAAAACCTAATTAATAACTACAGACCCATTTCCATACTGCCAGTCTTTGGCATCATGGCTTCATGAAATCTAAATCTACGGCAACCAACCTCGTGTCGTTTACAAATTATGTATCTCAAATTGTTGACCGGCGCTCTACAGTAGGTGCAATATATACAGACTTCAGCAAGGCGTTTGATAAAGTTAACCATCATTTACTTCTTCGGAAGCTTTCTGTGCACGGTATCGCTGAGCCTATGCTCGGCTGGTGTCAATCGTACCTTTCACAGAGAACTTCAGTTTTTGTTGTGAATGGTGACTCTTCCGACTCTTTCGCAGCCTTCTCAGGTGTGCCTCAGGGCTCACATTTCGGGCCTTTATTCTTCAATGTCTTTATGAATGACGTTAGCAAATGTTTCAAACATACCGATTTTTATCTTTTTGCTATGATCTTAAATTTATTAGAATTTTGGACACTGGTGACGATGTCTTAAAATTACAAGAGGATATTGATAGGCCAGTAGCTTGGTGTGATGTTAATTACATGAAGCTTAATGTGTCCAAATGCTTCACTAAACAGTTCTCTAGAAAAAAAAGTATAAACCGTCCAGTGTTCCAAATTAAAGGCACATAATTAACCAACGTAGATGAGATACGTGACTTGGGTGTGATGCTTGACAAGAAGTTGCGATTTTATACACACATAAACAACATTTCATCCAAGGGGTTTAAGTGTTTGGGTTTCGTGTTGTGGAATTGCAAAGATTTTAAACTGCTTAGTACTAAAATATTATTATTCTACTCACTGGTCCGAAGTGGTTTGGAGTATTGTAGTGTGGCATGGAATCCTTTCTATGAAGTATACAACAAGAGGCTGGAGAGTATTCATAAACGTTTTCTATGGCACCTGACGTACTCCTGTCACCTTGGAAAGGATCTTGTTAATTACGACACTAGACTAAAGCACTTCAAAATAGATCCGCTTTCTCATCGCAGACATATACTTGATATCATGTTTTTATATAAAATAGTACACGGTATCATAGACTCATCATATTTACTTTCACAGCTGTTTATCTCTGCAACGCTAAAACTACCCAGAGCCACGCGTTGTAACAACTTATTTTCGGTAGCTGTATCTAAATCTAACCGTGGTTTCAATGCACGTATAACAAGATTGGTTCGACAGTACAATAACGCATCAAGCACTACATCGGTTGACATTTTCACCAATAACATCCTTGGCTTCAAACAGTCTCTGACATCCTGATTTTAAGAATGCGTAAATAATTTTTATTTGAATTTTCGTAAATCTCACTCTGAAGTTTAATTATTACAGTATTATTTTGATTATGATTTTTATTATTAATATTATTATTATAAAAACATGTTTTAAATAATTTAAGTTTAGCAATCGAATAATCCATTACATTTTCATAAAACACATAATTTATTATTATATTAGTAGAATGTTCATATTTGAGTGTATTTTTATAAATAGGTAAATTTTAAGATAACTTCCTCACATTTTCTAGGTATATATTGCATGCTGTCTTCACCTATAATTACTGAGACACTTAGCTAAATTCTACAATGTTTGTTATGATTTTAATGTATTGGTGTACACTGTGTTGGTGATCTTTTAAATAAATCAGCGATTGCGTGATGAAAAATCAGGAAATCAAGAGTAAATTTTGTTTTACTTTGAAAGGCATAGTTTTTAGACATTTCAACCCAAAAACTTAGTAGATAGTAATTAAACAACTTTAAACGGTTTAAATCACGTATATTTATCATGATTTTTGTTAAAAGTTGTTTAATTACTATGTGTAATAATCGCGAAAACCTAAGACAACATGTCACCTACCTACCTACTCAGGGTAGAAGGGAGCATAAAAGAAAGAAGAAGAAATCAGAACACTAGTATATTAGAGAGAAGGGTCGTGGATCACAGACAGGTTTGGCAATTTGACAAGCTTCCTTGTTTTAGGACTTATCTCCGGTCCGCTAGTATGAGTCGATGCTCAGCAGCAGGTCTGCCGTGCAGTGGCTCAGCTCCACACCGCCGCGCCGGTAGAATGTCCCAGCTAGATACTGTAGAGACGTTGGTCAGAGGACGGCCGGAGTTCAGAAGGAGGTCAGGTACGGATTTGTCAGCACTGATAGCCTCGTGCTCGAAGTCAGCCTCGTACAGGAAGTCGTATACTGGAAGCCGTATACTGGAAGCCGTATACTGGAACCCCAGATTTAGGGTTTTTCAGAAGATAAGAGATTAAGTTTAATGAAGATTTTAGTAACAACTTTCAAAGTATGTAGTTGCACGTTGGGTGGCTGGTCGCAAAGTGAGGCCAATTCTCTTTGAGGAAAGACATCCAGGGTTTGCCGGAAGTCTGATGTCCATTTCATTGCCTTATAAGGCAATGCATAAAGCCTCAAAACCGTTAGAGTCATTTCTCCAATCACTTCACTGAATTCAAAACGTTTTTGAAAATCAAACGTTCGTCTATCGGAAGTTTTAAAATTTATCGTGGTATTTTTTCTGACATCAGCTAGCTTGACAGTGTGCAGACTGTCAAACGATATGAGTAGAATAGACGAGTAAACACTATCAAATATTTTAGATTTTTGGAACTATATTTTTCTTATTATATAGTCCAAATAATGATTGATATTTATTTTAAGGTTTAAATAATTATTTAGTTATGCTGATATATTCTAAAAAGTTATAAGTACCACGGGGACATCTATTATCTCGTGTAGAAAGTTTATTTTAACCTGAAGGGAACTAAAACTTTAGATTGTGATATGAGACCTCTATCGGTGTATCGCTGAACTACCTCAGCGCGTAGCAAAGGTTAGCTTCAGTGATTTATGTAATAGTTTTAGATAGTCGATTGTCCGCTAATTAGATAGATGGCGTTAATTTTATTTAAATTTTAATTATTAAGATAACCGATTTTTAGAACGGTTACAAACATTATCTTAGTAATGTTGCCGTACTCATACAGAAAATCCTGATATTGTAGGGTAAATATTTAAAAGTATTAGGGTTTACCCATCATAAAATTCGGTTGACCTGAAGACAAAATTATGGTATTTTCGCGTAGTATCGTGACTTTACGATACAACATACTACACACTATGAAATTATAGTACAAATAGTATAATTACACAACGAAATCAAACACTGAACATAACCCATAAAAGTTAAATAGTGATGGGGTAGTGTAGTACCATTATAATTATGTTTTTTTCTTTTATCGATTATCCGTATATTCGTATTGTAGTCAACTGATAACTATCAGGTGTCCAGTTTTATTTAAGAGCGAGAGCATAGTTTATAGTATTAGTTACCAATGAAAGTAAACTATAAATGGCGCCGCTTATTCGTTCTTTATGATATTGTGATATAATGTAAAAAATAGTATTTTGGGTTTTTTTATTTACTTTTGGTAAGGTTAGTAGATCTTGGAATGGATTCGATGCGGTGCCGTTGGAATTCCTAGACATCCTTTACAACGACGCAAGCGATGTAAGTGATGTCGAGGAATCAATCCCAGGACTGTCATCCAGTCCTGGCCCAAGTCACCCGCGCTGCCTATCATTCTCATCTCCACCCCCTTTTGTTGGAGAGGATGAAGATAGCAAAGAAGAGGGTGAAGAGCTATATAAAAACATACATATTATTAATAATTTATATACATTTTTATATTTTATATTTTGTAAAGCCATATTACCATTGTCTGACTCGCTGACATAAATCTTCTCCTAGAAAGTATCGAGCACAATAAAAGTTAATATTTATATAAATATAGCGGAAATGACAAGGGAGTTAAGATGAGTGTGGTATAAATTGAATAGTTGGAGTTGATTCGGGAGGCCAAAGTCTAAGTCTATTTATGAGTTGGACGTTTTAATATTAGTTACTACTACACGATTATAAATGCGGGGTACGAGTGGTTTTGAATACCTACTGTTTTTACTAGGATTGGTAAGCTTTGTGAATAGTACCTATGCATGGCATTCTGAAAATAATATTCACCATTGTCTTTTTGCAGGATTTGCCGATTTATGGGTTGGCAGAAGACGGGAGCCCGCGCCTCTGGAGTCTCTTTTAGAGGAGCCTAGCAGAGATCCCAACTCGTAAGTATAACTTTTTTAAATATGCTAGTCTTGGACCACTGTCTCATCTGTTAGTAAGTAATGATGCAGTTGAAGAAAATACACCGTTAGGTGCTTGGTGACAGATTTGCCAATTGAAATCGGTAGCTATTTGCAAAATGCCCTTTAAGTATGTATTTTTTTTTCTAATACGTAACTTTTATGTGACTAAAGTTGTAAATAATGGTGATTGTTTCAGTGATGACGAGGATTCAGAAGTGGAGCGGGTACGGCAAAAAGTATATGAGAATGAAAGCACTACGCACCATACGCTGGAGGTGTTTGCCGCATGGGGCCCGCAGTGGTACACTCTTTCAGCCCTCATAGGAGGCCATCTCTTTCTGCCGAGTGTTATAAACGCCATGCTTGGTGGAGAGAGATCGTGGCAGGTGGTGGTCTCCTTCTGTGAAGCGGTGATGGCGCAGAAGCAGGCCGCGGAGTGGGTCAGGGAGGGCGATTTCCATGCTGCCCCGCTCTGGCGCACACGAACGGGGGCGAGGAGGCGGCAGTTTGCCCCCCTCCTCCCTTCTCCGTAGTGGGGTCACTGGTGGTGAGTCGGGGGATTTTCTACCAGCTTACACGGACCCACGGCCCACACGTTTGGAGGGTAGCCTTGGTGAGCAAGTTTGCCCCTCCACAGGCGCAGCGGCCTGAGGGAGTTTGGTTCTACCACCGGGGCAAGATGGTGACTGCTAACGGGAACCTATCTTGCCCCACCTTGGTGGAGGACTGCTCACGGGGGGGGGGGGGGGGTGGTTTAGTGGGTTCAAGCTATGTCAACAGCTGAGAACCTCTTTCAATAAAAAAGAAGGGAGGTTGGATTCGCTTTTGCGTAAATGTATCCCCACGAACACGCTCTTCTTTATGTTTTTCACGTCCACCTTGAATTTCCCTGCTGTGAGCATTGTAATATGCTTATAAACTTTATTATAAAACCAAACACAATGACCTAAGCAGGACATTTTATTTGCCTTTGCTAATCTATAAACGTATCCCAAAGAGGGAAACGCGTTATGCGTGCTCTCCACCGCTCGCCATGCGCTCTCACTGGCTGCAGCAACATACTGCCCTCGCGTGGTTTGCAACCAGCGAACACACAGTCGGAAATAGTGGTTGCCCACCGCGGTCGCCAACGCCGTTATGTTTATTATGTTTGACCTTCCAACGCCCGCCAAGGGCTATATTTTGGTGGCAAACCAAAATATAGCCCTTGGCGGGCAACCATGGTGGGAGGCTCGTTGCCGACTGTGTAGCACAGCTTATATTCCTATGTTTATAGTCTGTGTTAAAATTATATTTTTATATCAAAAAGGATATAAAATAGAATCATAGCGGTGTTGGATTTTGTAGTATAATTATACTATTTGTATCATTATTTCATGGTGTGTCGTATTAGTATAGTAATGTTACTAAACTACGCGAAAATGCTATTATTTTATATTCAGGTTGAGTGACATGTAATATTTGTGAGCCCTATTTACTTTTTATACATATATATAGTATAATATGTATATACTGTTTCGTCCTTCCCGATATTATAGAGTATTGCTTATGTAATATCTTTATGTACGTTATACATTAAAAAGTAATACCCTATAATATCGAGAAGGGCGAAACTAAGCGCTTGGTGTGATATCTGAAACCGATTATTTTCACATATTGCCAAATTTTGCTTGATTGTCTGGTTTTACCTCGCGCAGTGAAAGAGTGGTCAGCAATGTTAACTTGGCAAAACCTAAATTATGAAATAAACTTGCAACTTGCTTGATTGACTCCCTGATACCCTATCTTGTGATAGGTACTGAAAGTAAATTTAATAACTCGAGATCGAAGTCTACTTTCCAGAACTTAATTATTTTGCCTGGATATCCTACATATTTTTGTCGCAAACTAATAAAACAAAATATTTTTTACGATTTACGAATGCGTTGATAATATTTTAATTCAAAACAAAAAACGCCGAGAAACTAAACGTATAAATACGATATAACAAAGAAACATGAAACGTCAAATGTGGTTTAATTTTGAATGAAAAGTATAATTTTATTTTCCTTGTTCATACTATATTTTTTGAGGGTCTGACTGAATCAGTCTTGGATTTCGTAGTATAATTATACATTTGTACGATTATTGCATAGTGTGTAGTGTGTGTAATGTCACTATACTACACGAAAATACCATAATTTTGTCTAGAGGTCGACCGACTTTTATTATTGGTAAACCCTATTACTTTGAAATATTATCCTACAATATCGAGATTTTCTGTATGAACGGCAACATCTACTAAGATCTTGGGTTGATATGTCTGAAAACTATCCCTTTCAAAATATTCAAAACTTGCTCTTGATTTTCTGATTTTACCTCATGCAAACGCTGATAGTGAAAGAGTGTTCAACTGAGTTAATTTAGCAAAACCCAAATTAAAGAACGACTTTGCAACTTGCTCCATTGACTCACTGTTACTTTCTTGCGATGCAGTAAAAGAAAGTAAATTCAACAACTGCATTTTACCGTCTGACAACATGTTACGTCGTGTCAATGCTAAGGATGAAGTTTCGATTAACGAGTTAGCTGATATCGACGTCCACTTGTCTGAACTTGATTGATACGTCTATATGATTATGTAAATATTTTTGTCTCGACTGAATAAAATAGTATTACTCAAGAATTACGAATGCATTTTTATTTGTGGAAACTCACATCTGTGGCGGAGGAAATTACAGATTTTTCACACTTTTATCTAGATTTCGATCCCATCCTACATAGTTATGGTATTCGCAAGTTTTAAGTAGTATTTCACGTATTATCTAGAACAGTTCTTGTACACCAATACTGTCAAAATATCAAAAATTACGTTTATTCGTGACAAATAGTGTATATTATGGTAATGGTATATTCAATAAGAATTGCTGAAATGTGCTAGATATTGTTAAATCTCTTCTTTGAAATAGCATATCAGGCGATCTAGTAAAATATATTAAAGATTTATCAGAAAAAATAAGAAAAAAATGTTTATTTACAGTTAAAGACGTAAATTTTCGCCTTAATTGAAAACATAAATGCCGAAAAAGCAACCGTATACGATATTAAAAAAAAACTTGAAACGTCAAAGGTAGTATAATTTTGGACAAATAGTATAATTTTATTCTCCATGTACAATATTTTTTGAGGGTCTGAATCCAACCCTGAATCACTGAGCAAGTAATATCCCAGATCCCTGATTCATATAGGGCGTTCGGATAGCCTATCGGTGCCAAAAATAACACTCACGAACGCTAAAAATGATCACACGGGCCGTTCGTTTTGGGACTTCGTGAGCAAAAATATCGTTTTCGCTCACCGTTCGGATAGCTTTGAAAACGCTACAAATGACAGAGAAAAGTGATATTTTTGACCCATGTCTTAGCGTGGGATCGTTGTGATCGTTTTTTGACAACTGCTGGTTTGACAGTTGTATTTGGCGCGATTGAAGAGTTTCACAAGTTTTTTATTTAAGTAACTATCAGAAGCCATCAAAGAAATAATAATAATATAGGTACCTACTTTTTTGTTAATTTTAGAGATTGATTCCATGTTTCGTACTGTGCAAAATTGTAAACATATTATCGGTTGTCAAAGTATGTTTTAAGCCGTTCGGATAGCATGCAGTAATTGGTGGTCAAAAATAGCAAAAGCTTCTATCCGAACGCTAATACTCAAATGCCACTTTTGAAACTGCTACAAACGCAATCGAGCCAAAACGAACGCACCTATAGAGAAAAGTAATGCAAAGTAACTTTGGGTATATTCCATTTGACGCTAAGAACGTTATTTTCGATAATATTGATCACAGTCTGCGTCTATGGTTGTGATCACTGCGATCGTTTGTAACTGTTCTCCCCTGTTCCATTTAGGATAAGAATGCCACTAAAATTTGCCACTTCTGTCACTTTTGACATTAGATGTAGCGTTTATGGCGAAAATAACGCCAAGTCCCATGTGGAACAACTTTTTGGGAGTGTGATCGTTTTTAGCGATTCTAACTTCAAATGGTAAGCACCCTTTGTAGTTTGTCTATACCTTGGAAATGGTACATGCACCCTTTAGGTGCATACCATTTGAAGTTAGATTCGCTAAAACGCTAAAAACGATCACACTCCCAAGAAGTTGTTCCACATGGGTCTTGGCGTTATTTTCGCCATAAACGCTATGAGGCTACTGGAACAGGTTGAATTCCCTACATCTAATGTCAAAAGTGACAGAAGTGGCAAATTTTAGTGGCATTCTTAGCGTTCTTATCCTAAATGGAACAGGGGATGACAGTTACAAACGATCACAGTGATCACAACCATAGACGCAATGTGATCAAAATTATCGAAAATAATGTTCTTAGCGACAAATGGAATATACCCATACTACACACAATGAAATTATGGTACAAATAGTATAATTATACTACGAAATCCAACACTGGCTATGAGGGGTACTTCGACTTAAAAAAAACTTTAGATTGGTATTTCGGCTCCCATTTTTCATACATATTGTTGATAAATCTCCGGGCCTCTAGACAATCTGATTTATTACGTGTAATTATGGCTGATGCGGTTCAAATATTAAGGCGCAACCGACCCGGTACCAAAGCAAAGGTGAGATAGTAATGGATTTGCTTACATCGGTATACTTACATGGTTTGTTTGGTACTTGTTTGGTGTAATTCACTCTTCAAAGATAATCTTTTGTTTAGGACTTTAGTCGTTGGCCTGATGAACCATTTGAAGAAATGGACAGCACCCTGGCGGTGCCACAATTTATTCAGCAAACTATTCGACGCGACCCTTCCAATCGAATCAAAAGTGGCAAATTTTAGTGGCATTCTTAGCGTTCTTATCCTAAATGGAACAGGGGATGACAGTTACAAACGATCACAGTGATCACAACCACAGACGCAGAATGTGATCAAAATTATCGAAGTTAACGTTCTTAGCGACAAATGGAACATACCCTAAATGGAACAGGGGATGACAGTTACAAACGATCACAGTGATCACAACCACAGACGCAGAATGTGATCAAAATTATCGAAATTAACGTTCTTAGCGACTAATGGAACACGCCCAAACTTGTACATTACGATATTTACCACTGACGTTTATTACTTTTCTCTATGCCACTGACTGAGCAAGTAATATTATTTATTATTTACTTGCTCACAGTGTAATACACCGGAAAAATATAATTAAAATAGCACAAATTACACAATATATTTCCAGAAATCCTTTTAAAGGTAAGCTTCTTTTAAACCCTTTAAATTAAAACACTTTTTATTGTTTGTATTGTTTCAAAATAAAACTGTGATACAGGTTATATTTTGTTCGTTTTATCTCTACATAGTGAGCACGAAGAAACAATAAAAGCTATCCATGGGTAAACTGGAACTGACACAGATCTTGACTGGACACAAGGGCATAGTATGGAATGTGTCATGGCACCCCCTCGGAGCAATATTTGCATCTTGTGGTGAAGACAAGACTATAAAACTATGGAGCAAGGAAGGCCAAGAGTGGGCGATAAAGACAGTGCTTGTGGATGGTCACCAACGAACGATCAGAGAAGTGGCTTGGTCTCCCTGTGGCAACTACCTAGCCTCTGCCAGCTTTGACGCTACCACAGCAATATGGGATAAGAAAAGTGGTCTGTATTAATTTGATGCTTGTACCAAATATTGTCAACCAGCATCACATTTACAATAAACTAATTTTTCATAGGTCAATTCGAATGCAATGCAACATTGGAAGGACATGAGAATGAAGTTAAAAGTGTGTCATGGTCACCCTCGGGACAACTACTGGCAACTTGTGGCCGTGACAAATCTGTGTGGGTGTGGGAGGTGGCTGGGGATGATGAATATGAGTGCGAGGCCGTATTAAATGCTCATAATCAGGATGTTAAGAAAGTATGTAAATATTCATGAATTGAGAATTTAAATTCTTAATAGACAAGATGAATTATAAAAATATTCTTGTTGTAGGTCGCTTGGCATCCTTCATTAGAAATTCTGGCTTCAGCATCATACGACAACACAGTGAAACTGTATAAAGAGGATCCTGCTGACAATGACTGGACCTGTGTAGCAACACTGCAGTCTCATGAATCTACTGTGTGGGGCCTGACCTTCGACAAAACAGGAGAGAGACTTGCCACTTGTAGCGATGACAAAACTGTCAAGATATGGAAAGAATACAAGCCCAATAATCAGGAAGGTGTGATTGTGACAGATAGAGAATCAGTGTGGAAATGTGTGTGTACATTATCTGGGTATCATACGCGCTGTGTATATGACATCGCATGGTGTCACAAGACTGGTCTCATAGCAACAGCATGTGGTGATGACATTATAAGGATATTCAAAGAGGCTGATGACTCTGATCCTAATGCTCCAACATTTGAACTTATCTGTACACAGCTAGATGCACATGCTCAAGATGTAAACTGTGTTACATGGAATCCTACAGGAAATCAAGAGCTACTTTCTTGCAGTGATGATGGAGAAATACGAATATGGAAGTTTTCTGAATGACAGAACATATATGACAGTAGATATTAAGATCAGTAATAGTGTGTAGGCAATTATGATTACCAATCTATCTCCTATAAGTGTTATAACTTTATTATGAAACTACTTGTATTAAGATGAGGGGGTTTAGTTGTAACTATGACATCAAAATATACAATATTGGTTACTGTTCACTGTTGTTTATCTGTTGTACCTGATATATTTGTATAATTTTTATGTGGTAGAAATAATACCAATCTGTTATATTACATATCTTAATTCTTATTAAAGATATTATCTACTTTAATTAACTTGGCTACTATTTAAGAGTCATCACCAAATACAGAACTATCTTCATTCAAATGGTATACAAGATACCACAATTATTTCCTGTTATGTACATTGTTTTTTATTTAATCACACTAAACATGGTAGTTGATTTTACTACTATCAATACTATCAACAGCCAAGATATAGTAAAGTAAATGAAAAAAGTAATAAAGTAAACACCTAATATTTTTTTTATAGAATATGTACATCTTCACAGGTATTAAAAATATATATTTTTTTTTCTTTTATAAAATTGATTTGTCAGATAGGACAATGTTGTTGTATCATTGAGTAAAGTATTTTCTGGTCACATGTTTGTTGTATGTTTTGGTTCTGGTTTCTGTTTAATGATTTTGAAATTGGGAAGATATATTCAATGTAGCTATATAGTTTGTGTTCTACTGAGTAAAGAGTCATCTGATTAGATGTTTATTGATGGTTTTTATAAAATCTGATTACAGTTAAAATCTAATGATTTTCAAATTGGGAAGATACATATTAGCAATTAAAACAAATATAAGACCCTATTCATCTGTAACTGCTTTCGAAATGTCTGCTGGCGATAAAGTTGGTGTACCACTGAGTAAAGTTTTATCTGCTCTGGAGGCTTTTGCACCTAAATCACTCGCTGAGAGTTGGGACAACACTGGCTTGCTGGTAGAGCCATATACACCAAGGTAATGTAAATAATTAGTGTGCAACCACACATTAATAATTTATGCAATTTTTTTGTCTTTATTTAAAACACAATCTGGCCGTCTTGAGTATCATTCACAAAGTCAAAGCGTCATAACAGTTTTAAAAGTTACCACCTATATATTTTTATAATTTAAAAATATAAACACAATCTTTAAAATTTGGTACCTTACCAGACTCGTGTGGTACAAAATGTCTTCTTGGGTTCACAATTGTTCCAAGAATGAACATATACCTATGCTTTCGCTAACAACACATTAATTTTTAAAACGGCTTCGGTATTATGGCAGGCTGCCTTTCCGACTCCAACGCTCCTTGGAAATGCTCTCGCTGGGAGCATATATCCGTCATACCTAATTTTTGAGGGGACAAATCATCGGGTGCCATTATGTGCAGTAACAACCCGCTCCCATCGGCGTGAGTGTTGCTATGCCGCTAATTAGGCAAATCTTTTACTTCGCCTTGTACGACATCCAACGGGAGGGTATGGTTCCGGGAACGGTACTGTATGGCATGTACCTTTGTTAGTAAATGGGATTAATGGCTTTTCAAAGAGTAATCAATAACTTAGACCATCTTCACTGTCTTCTACTATAGTATAGGTAGCTAGGTACTTATGTATTTAAAATGAACAATTCTGATTTTTATAAGTTCAGCTTAGTTGTACCTACTTACCTATCATGTCTTTCATTTCTAGGAATATAAAGAAACTCCTGTTAACAAATGACTTGACGGAGAATGTGGCCTTGGAGGCAAAGGATCATGGTTGCGAAATGATTGTGTCATATCACCCTCCTATATTCGCGCCATTAAAATCGGTTGTACAAAGGTAAGTAAGATCCCTGCTCATACAAACAACACTTGAGGCTAAGTTAGTAAGTACATATTCTATGCACACTAACTACAAAAAAAATTACCATAATGTACTTCTCCACGCCTAAACTAATGAATCAATTTAGGTACCTACAATATGGCACTAGATACCTACACCAAAAACTTTTATTTGGATGGAGTATGAAATTATAATTTTCCGTCGGTTGCTGTAAGTAAACCAACCAATGGAAAACCCTGGGTATTGCGAGTCTCAGAGTAGAGTTCGTTTGGGTGATACGATGTCACGCGACAAAAGATACACTCACAAAGGCTTTACTTATAAGCCCCTTTTTTCTGTAGGTGCTAAAAACCAGTCTATGGAAAACCGTATTACGACAAACCCTTACTCCCACTCTTCGCATTAGATGTCAGCAATGGGCTTTCCCGCGCCCAAAAAGAGTTAGCTAATAGATACATTAGTAAATTTATGAATATTGTTTCAGATCATGGAAAGAACGCACCGTAGCATTCCTCTTAGAGAATCGCATAGCGCTGTACTCTCCGCACACCAGCTGGGATTGCGTTAAGGGAGGCGTCAACGACTGGCTTGCGTCTGCTTTCCCTGTCGCGGAATCCGTACCCATTCAACCTGGGGCCGATCCAAACCTTGGCTCTGGAAGGTATGTTGTAACAGTAGAGAAGGTTCCATTACTTACCTTACCCTTACCATACATTTTAATAACACCATTTATATTTACAAAAAATACATTTGTGAAAGCACTTCTTAACATTCCATATTGCATAAAAGTTACCTGGAAGAAAATTCTGTCGCCCATGAATATATTTTTATGATCAATAGTTTACTTTGATAATTATGCAAAAGGCACGAGCCAAAATTATTTTCAAAACATTCTTAATGCCTCAATTATATTAAACTTGGTAATGAGAACCGTAATGTAATGAAACCGAACGTAGTATCGTGTGGTATTTGTTCAGATGTAATAAGTTTTATTTAAATCTTATATTATTTTAATGAGTAACATTAACCACCATCTTAGTATCGCTTAATTAACTGCTTTTTTGTTTATGATACCAAATTAATCTTTAATAAATACCAAGCTCAATCCCAAGTCAATCGTAAACAACCAAAGCCGAGCGGCAATAGCGGCTACCTAAGGAGAAAATCTGTCGCCAAACACCTAACAGTGTGTTCCGGTAGCAGTCCTTGAGATCCAGTAAGAAAGAGGCACATGAGACTTTACAACTGTATGTCTCAAGGTGATGGACGCGGTGGCATGCATCTATCGCTTAAACAAAGGACTATGCTACCCCCATAGTGACATACTTCATATAAATCCTATCAGTAAAAGAAGCAATAGAAACTCCAAAGAGTTTGTATTATGTAGGTAGATATTACAAGCTACCTACGTGATACTTACATCCCGTACTTACTGTAGCAGCCGGATTGTCCACTGCTGAACACGCATAATACATAACTTACATCGAATGTAACGTTTACCGTTGAATAAGGTCTGCCCAATTGGGGGGGATTTGCCATAATCCCCACGATTGGCAGGCCTCTTGGGGATCGCAGTGTGAGATTTCAGTTCTTCAGAAAGCGCTGCTGCCCACCTTCTGGAGTGTTACCTTTTGTAGCCTCGTGCGGGTGTCGTAAACCCGAACGGATAGAGATGGTGGGGCAGGTAACTTACTTACATCCAGTTGTACCAAAATCTTGGCCTCATCGTATACTGGACTGTATCTGCCGGATCGTCCACTGCTGAACACAGTCTCCCCCATTATGGGGAGGTTTGCCATACTCCCCACGAATGGCAGGCGACTTGGGGATCGCAGTGAGATATAATTTCCTCAGAAAGCGCCGCTGCCCACCTTCTGGTGTGTTACCCTTAGTTGCCTCGTACGAAACCCAGGGGTAGGGTTGTGTATGGGGAGGGTTGACATTCTTGCCCGGCACCCCACGGGATATATGAACAAATATAATTTTATAGATAGGGGATAAGTCAAGATGCAGTTAATGATTACCTATATTAAGATTGTACTTAAATTCCAAATCCTTTCTTTGGGCATGTAATAAGTTCAAGTTTGTGACGTATATATCACTTAAATATTTATACAAAAGCGTGATAAGAAAAAAACATATTTTATGCGATAGAACAATTTATTTTTGTCAATAACACAGTTGGAGTACCTTCACTATAAATCAAACATTTCTACGAAATAAAACCGGAAATACGTTATAGATAAAGTAAACACACATTTTCGATTCGTTTCGCTTTTGGAATGTACACTAAGTAAATAAACATAATGACTACATACTTCCGAAAACGTACAATTTTCTCTAGGGCAGAGGACGTTGTCTGACCCTGGCCTAAACATAACTAATTATTTGACTCAACCGCATGTTACCTTGAACGATTAGATATGCGTTTCCATCAATAATTTTAACAATTTTATTATGGCCATGGCGTTTTTAATGTCATTTAGTTTGTTGTACGCATAATACATAACTTACATCGAACGTAACGTTTACCGTTGAATAAGGTCTCCCCAAGTGGGGGGGAATTGCCATCATCCCCACGCTGGGCAGGCCTCTTGGGGATCGCAGCTGAAGTTGTCAGTTCTTCAGAAGGCGCTGCTTACGTATTTTGCCCTTAGACACCTACGGAAAGAAATGAACCCGGCACCCCACGGGGCAAAACACCCCCAGACATATAATATTTACATTGTTATTTTTTCATTAACGTAGCCACTATCATAGCTCAGATTGGCAGAGCATGTCCCAGAAGGGATAATCGCAGATTCAGATCCCGATCGTAGTTCAAATCTTTCCTTTAGCTGTGCTCCCAAGGATGTCCGTTTCGATGTACATCCACGTATTATTTAATGTATAGAAAATAAAAAATGTATGTGTATAAGATATGGTTTCTCCAAGATTATTTTCAAATTCTGACTGGAATGGGATGCTGTTAGCTGAAAGCCAATTTGGACTTTTACATTCTATAATTATTATGTGAAGTGATGACATTTTACACATGTTTTAGTTTAGGTCATTAAATAAAAATAAATTTTAATTGGTAAGTAATAACATAAAATCTCATATCACCGAAGAATGTAAGTAGATAATCAAGTCAACTAGAAGATTTTTTTCTTACAAATAGGATAAATAGTTAATGGAATAAAAGCATTGAGTGCATTACCTGTTTTATAAGATCTATTTAAACAGAAATGACAATGAATTCATGACCAAATATAATGAATACCTACAGTTATCGTATATTACTCTTCGGGATTATTATCTCTTAGGGGCGGTGGCAAGACTTACATTGCAAGCACTACATCATCATACAATTATTTTCGTGGTTTTTACTGAAGTATACCAGCTGCATTTCCATAAAGAGCGGAACCGAATTTCAAGGAAATTTTAGTATCCGATGTTCCACATATCTTATACATACATTGCGATGCTTATGGAGGATCACAATGTATCCAGTTCCGCCACAAATCCACACGCCACGCCGAAGACGCAAGTGGATCAATTTGTATAATGATGACTAAAAAAATATTGTTGTAGATAATTCTTAGATACTTAGTCACATCAACTTCTAACTTAACTGCGTAACCCTTGAATTAATGGAGACGTGTTTTGCTTTTTGACGAAACATCCTCATTTGTTTAATTTTTATTTATTTCTGCAGGTTGCTAGAGCTGAAGTCCCCTGTGACACTAGCGGACGCTATTTTAAGAGTTAAAGATCTGACGGGGCTTCAGTACGTCCGGATTGCTATTGGTAAAGGAAAAGCTTCCACATCAGGAGTTGGTACTGTAGCCCTGTGCGCTGGGTCCGGCGCGTCCGTACTCAAAGGCGTATCGGCAGACCTCTATTTAACTGGTAAGTGTCTGTTGATTTTGTCCCGAAAGATATTAGCAAAAAAATACCGACCTGGCTGACGCTGTTTAATGGGAAACCAAATATAGGTAATATAACACCTAGTAAGGCAAGCTGAAAGCTTCAGTATAGCTGCTGCAGTCTGTTATGTAGAGCTGTTGGAGTATTCCGCTACTTTATTTACATATAATGTTTGGTTCCTCTGACTTACCTGTTGTTAAGTGATAGTTCGCCCGAGGATGGCAGCCTTAACCTATAAAGTATTGGATCTCATGTTCAGCTGCCGAAACCGTGGACGGCTTCCTACTGGAACTAGCCAGGCAATTATTACTAAATATCCTACTGCCCTACCCTGCCGTGAAGCTCAAGGTGCCATCAAGA
Organism: Plagodis pulveraria; assembly: GCA_963890685.1. Classification (NCBI taxonomy): domain Eukaryota; kingdom Metazoa; phylum Arthropoda; class Insecta; order Lepidoptera; family Geometridae; genus Plagodis; species Plagodis pulveraria. The sequence continues at coordinate 15,884,017 of OY982957.1, forward strand.
CCTAGTCCTTTTATAAATTCTATAGGTTTAAATAGTAGTTACTATGAGCCTATGATCCGCTATCCTGATTATCTATACCCAGGTCTTTGTGTTAATGAAGTCAATGTTTAGACTTTTTATGACTGTACTAGCCAGATTGTCCACTGCTGAACAGAGCCTCCTCAATTAGGGTTTGCTGTAAGTTTTTTTTATTTTTATGAATGAATGAATTCATAAAAATAATCATTGTGCCTGTAATGCCTTGGCCTCAATTTTTATGTAAGAAAAATATGTTCTTAGTTTAAAGCCTCAATGTAATCAGTGTTCTTAAGATCTCCGTTTGTGATAATACACTAGATTATTACCAAGCAAAAATTCTTATCTAAATTGCTTTTTGCAGGCGAGATGCTGCATCATGATATCCTGGATGCAGCTCAAAAAGGAATAAGTGTAATCTTAACTAACCATTCGGACTCTGAGAGGGGATTCTTGAAAGTATTTCAACCTGAACTGCAAAAAAGGCTCGATAATCAAGCTGAAGTTATTGTCAGCCAAGAAGATAAAGACCCACTAGTGACTGTGTAAGTTTCGTTTTCAGAAATAAAACAATGAAATCTTAATCTGTTATTTATTATTATAATCTAAAGTTAAGTAGTAGGTATAACATGTGAGATCACCATTTCTTATTCTATTTTCGATGTTTCCTGGGCCTCGCATACATTCACTGACACTTTATTGGAATCCTGTTATTCGACTAGCTAATCTTTCCAACTATAACACTTGGCAAGATCTCTGTATATGCACTTTGGACTTCCGTTCTCTCTCTCCATACATTGAATTTACATTCATCTGATGATCTTCAGGCTGCACTGAAAGGTTTTCATTTTTTAAGGTGTGTTGATTTGTCGTTGTTAGAATTTTGTTAGAGCATGCACACTGTTACTTACGCAAGGCTGCTTTGTCTGATGTCTTATTTCTCAAGTTTTCTTTGAATTTTTCTTTCACAACTTCTTTTGTAGTCTTCTTGCGTCTGGGAGCATCGGGCCCAGGTCTGACCTTGCGCACTGAAGACACTGTTCCGTTTTTATCATCGTAGTTTATTACATATTCACTTTTTCTAGTCTTACTGCTGTGTCTTGGTTTTATGTCTCTACTGGTGGTGCATTTATCAATAGTGGAGCTCTCTACCTTAGGTATTATTTTTACATTTTCTGTTGTTGTACTCATTTTGTCTTTTGATGTTTCCCTTTTACGATGTGTTGTATAATCACTGTTGGTTTCCGATTTAGGCGCGAGCTTGCATTCATACGTATCTTTTTTGTTTCTACTGGACTTATCGCTTTCGGTATTTTCTTTAGGAACATCTTTAGATACATGGTTTTGTGTTAATCTGTTCTTGTGCTCTTTGATTTTGTCGATATTGTTATGGTTGAGTAACTGATTTTTTTCTTTTATGTCATTAGATTTATTCGAATCATACAATCTACTAATTTTTCTTACACTAAGATGCGAATTATGTGTTTTATCAGAGTTTTGTAGGCTTGAAGCATTTTTAATATTTTTATTATTAAGTATTTCCGGGTCTTCACTAGTTTTAAGATTTTTACTCGGCACAACTTTTTCATTTGTACGACTGAGACTTGAGGTAGGAGTTTCTAACTTGCGGCTTCTATGCGCAGTAACATCTTTTTTATTGGGAGTATCTTGCTGTGGAGTCTTACGAGTGTAAGAGTCTATTTTCGAAACGTGTTGGCGCACTTTGTTTTCTCCTGATTTATTGAGGTTTGCATAAATAGTAATATCCTCATATGCTTTGTCTGTATGTGAAGTTCTTTTTGGATCAATTTTTGTATAAGTATTTGCGTTTTCCTTTGTACTTTGCTCTTTTAAGCACCTGTGAAGTAAAAGGAAAGGAATAGTATTACCTGCAATTGATTCCATGTTCATGCTGTTCATAATTATCTTATCAAGGTAGTATTCGTTCAGTTTTATATATATGTGTAGAGGCTCAGCGTTAGGTTTAGAAGTCATGGTGAAATTATTCTTTATGACTATTGCAACGTAAGGAAACATGCAGTTAACGATTGGTTAGATGGTTGCAAATTGCTATGTTTTTCGTGAAGTAAATGTATACGTTTTGGTGTTTTGATATAACGTTGTTATTTATTTTATATTTAGCACTATTTATATTAGTTAGCTGGATTAGCGTGTAAATAACGGGGTTGAATAACGACATACCTTGCTTGATGGTTTACTTGTCTATGAGGTTTTTCTGAAGAGTTATATTTATAGCTTTTACGGGGTTCTGACAGACTTCGGCTATCGAAACTCATTTCCTCTTGTCTTCTAAATCTTGATCGACGTGTTATAGTATCATTATTCTTGTTATCTTTAACAACATGTTCAATTATTGGTTTGAGAACTTTGATTTCGTCTATCTGATTAGGCTTGTCGTCAAATTTTGAACGTATCCTTGGGGTGGGTACGGGCGCGTAACTTGTATTAAACGGAATATTTATATATTCAGGAGCATCTTCACTTTCACTGTTACAAACGCTACTTGACACCTGCTGTATTAATTTGACTGATTGAAATTCTTCTAGATCGGAATCTTCAATCGATACTTGTCTGTTATAATGCTTATTTTTATCCATAATTCTAGGTTGGTTGTCGATACCGAAATATGTGAGATCACTATCTCGTAGTTCCCTGGTTTTTAATCTCCCCGGCGTAGGCGTCCTTTTTAGTGGGCGGTTGATGTTTTTCATAGAACTAACAGATTTGTTATCTTCGTGGATTGTAACAACTTTTTGGCTTTTTACTGTTTTAAATCCAATAGTCTCATCTTTAGGTGGACTGTTTTTTGGTAGACCTGAAATCATTGGAAATCACATTATAAAATACCATTCAAGTTGATAGGTTAAAGCTTCAAGAATAATATTATAGTTATATATGTATTTCAAATGCGTATAAAATATTTTTTACCTTGATTTATTGCCCCAAAAACTTCGTTTTTGACCGAGACTGCATCGTTTCGTACAAAACATGCCGATATTTCATTATCACATCGCGTATCAGATTGCAACTGTTTATTTATAAGTGAAACAGCTGTTAGTACCTCCGTGCTATGATTAGCATTGCCAGCATTTGACATATCTTCAGTCCCAAATGCCATGTTCTCTCCCAAGAGATATGGTTTGGGCTTCGGTATCTTATTTTTGAGAATACTTTTTGTAGCTGCTGTATTCTCATCGCTTTCACTAAGCTCACTAAAAGCGTGCTTAAATGTATCTGTTTTTTGACTTATTTCAGGAAAATCATCAATATTTTCTCTAAATAATGTTATAGGCTTGTCAGTCATCTCATGCATAGGAACAAAGGCACTTCTTCGTTTTCTGAAATCGTTTGTAGGGGGTGGCTTTTCATCAGTAGCAATAATGTTGACTTTTCCTGTGTCTACTGTAAAATGGAGTTCAGTTTTACAAAACTCTACTTTCTTGATTTTGCGTTGACCATCATCGCTGATATCATTTTTCTGATAATGATATCCATCTTCTGTTTCAACCTTTACCGGTAATGCTATTGATACTTTTCCTGTTGATTGCAATGTAATATTATTTTCTGCTGGATCTTCGGCCACCACTTCATGTTCTCTATAAGACTTGAATTTTGAGCCTTTATAATAATTATTATTCTGCCTGTTCTTTGAAAGCCAACTTTGAAATGAGTCGTCCTGCTTGCTGGTAACCCTTTCTTTAGAGTTAAAATAGCGTGAATGAGTATTGTCATCCCCATGATCATTTACGAGTTCAGACGATTTGCAAATGCCACTATCTGTGGATGATTCCATTGCTAGTGTGTCATTGCTGTGTAAAATACTATCTGATAATGGAGAGGTATCTTCGAAACTGTAGCTCTTTCGCCTGCTGTTCCAGTCATTGCTGCCATTGAGAAGTGATCTGAACTTTAAAGTGCTTAGACTAACTGGTGAGTCCAAAAGAGGTGACACTCGACTGTTTCTTCCACTATTGATTTCACTGTTATCTGAATCATGTGAGTATTTCCTTAAAATATTTTTGTGACTTATTCTAGGATCTAAGTCAATAATACTGGCATTGTCTGTGGAAGATGACTCTTCACTGGGCATCCTCATGCTCCCACTTTTCGAACTTTTCCACTTTGATGGCTCCGAAATTTCGAAGTCGTCGGGTTCTGTTACTTTGTAGTTTTCAGTGTCAGTGTCAATGTGTAAATCAGGCGTAGATTCAAAAGGTGTTGATGATATTTCTAATGGTTTTGTCGGTAGCGAAGGAGGTTGTTCCAAGAAGTTGAAACCAGAAGAGAACACCTGAAATACCAAACAAAATGAAAATTAGGTCACATTGTTATAATTGATAAATTTACATAATTATGAAGTGTAGGTAGTCAGGGTTAATGAAGGTCGACCTCCAATGGCAGGTAGTTGGTTAGAACCCTATCAAATGCTTGAGCTTCATAAGCGTATTAGTAGGCCTTTTAAATGCTCGCCTGGATATTTACCATCAACAAGTATGAAACTAGCCAAGCACCTTAATGTGCTTTTCGACAGCTTTCAAAAGCCTGTACTGGCTTAATATAGTAAGTACTATTTACAATGTGTAACTGTACTTATATCCCATTGCCTATAAATAATGGATGCTGAATAGCAACTTTATATGAGAAATCTGTGTAGAGTTTTTACTTACTCTTCGAGAAGCATGCATCATGTAGGATGAAGCAGGGAGCCCCGGTCCGGCGGAAGAGTGGTAGGCGGCTCTCATCACACGCACCTTTGCGCCGGGCCCGCTGGCGTGCAGCACTTCCATAGCCCGAGCCACGCGCCGCGTCACGCCTCCTTCCACTACCTGTAGACAAAACATGTACTGAGTCAAAATCGTGACTATAAACTCATGAAGCACTTGTGAACGTATAATACCCATATTTAGGGAATTATTGATTTAATGATACATGTGACTAATGTTATTTCTTTTACTCAAAAATGCATTGACCATTGACGCAATTCGATTAGGCGGCGCCAGCAATGTTTATGGAATTTTATTGGTGGTGAGTTTTAACCACCAAACATTTTCTTTGGAAATCCGTTATTGTTAAGTTTGGTTTCAAAAATAGGCAGGTGCAAAATAAATTGTTTCTGTACTAAACTGCATTTATGTAAACTACTCGCATTGTTTGAGTAAAGCATATGTATACAGGGTGCCCGGTAATGAATGGATAATCTTAAATTATGTATTTGTATATCTAATGGCCATTCAGAAAAAAAAGAACAAAAAAATCAAGTAGTACCATAGTTATGGTCTTTTTAATAAACAAACATATTCATTTTGCCAAAGTTTAAGCATCCATAGCGTAAAAAAAAGTATGAATACACATGTGACCAATCATTTTAAAATAAAGTGTGCCTAAAGCCGGTTTCAAAATAGTATATGTTTTTTTTTTTTTTTTTTTTTTCTGAATGGCCATTAGATATACAAATACCTATATTAAGGTTATCCATTCATTACCGGGCACCCTGTATACATATCGGATACAATACGATCGCCTCGAGCTAAGCTTAACTATGCTCTCGGCCTTCAAGCTTGAGCATCATAGCTGTCCTTGCTGTCCGCGCTATACACTAAGGGCTGCAACGCTGACCACGCTGTGATGGCCTGGAGCTTTGCTACGCCGTGCTTTTGGCCATCATCATCGCTCCCAGTAACGAGTCATCACAGACCGCGACAGTAATGTACCATTAAATAATCACGTAAGGTAGGGTATGATGAAAATACAATTGTCAATGGAAGAAAATCAGTTAAAACAAAACATTATCAGTAATGTCTAAACTTACTCTATATATTAAAATCCTTTCTAAAAAATATTAAAAAAAACTTTTACTGGTTATTTAATTCCGATTGGTTACTTAAAGAAATACAAATATGGGATAAACCAACAGAATGCACCAACAATAATTTTATTTTAAACTAATTATAATTTTTCGTCGTCAACCATTTCACTAAGCAGTCCACGTCGTGCATAATCTCAATGGATTATAATATATAATACGTGTCTCACCGGTCGTTATAGACCGAATCATCAAAAGTATTTGGACGTATCTTCGAAGGCCAACGAACGTGAGCCAACTAACGACGGACATCGTGCGTTGGTCTTAGTTGATGTCTATGTTGGATAAAAATATAATTTAAATTGTATTACCTAAATATTTAAATGAAGCGCTGCATCCAACAAATATATATAGAACTGAGCCACCAGCGAGGAGCCATGTCCATTATAATGTCAGACAATTTTTTAATATTTTTTTTATTTATGCTTGATAGGTTCTCTTATTGTAAGTTTCTTTTTTTTTATGCCTGATAGTTTCACCTTTGATCACTATCTTATCCGACGATAAGCGATGATGTGGTCGAAGATGTTGTTCAGGCTAACCTAGAATTACTGGCTCTCAAGGATAGTTGCCGGAACACACCGTTAGGTGCTTGGCGACAGATTTTCTACTTGAGGGTGGTAGCTAGCCAGGCGGGCATTCGCAAACTGCCCTACCACCATGCTGTAACGACTGCCATCCGAAGACGACAACCGGGACCGACGGCTTAACGTGCCCTCCGAAACACGGAAGCGTTCAGTAGTTATTTCACCCATCCAACTCATGACCGCGGCGGACGTTACTTAACTTTGCTGATCGGTTAAGAACAGCTAAGCAAACTTCGCTACGAGCGCTTCTAAAATGCAGAAAACATATACCGAAAATAAATTGGAGTTTTTAATAAACCGTGTTCTCCGAAGAACAGGCATAACTCTATATTTGTGTGTACTGAATGAGTGTACCACATGTAACATTGCCTATCTTTGACCTAGAATGATTAATGATACCGTCAACAGCTGAAAGGACAGCCTGTGACTCTTGACGTAATACCGGTTCTCAAGGACATGGATCTGCGTCGTAGATGAGAAAGTGTGCACACTAAAGATTAAAATGACAATGACTATACGCTCTGGAAAATTTGTATGCCTTTAAGAGATTATACATTAAGCACTGTACTATATTATCTACAAAAATATCGTATATGTAAAAATGTAATAATTGTTGGCTGACCAGAAATAAATAAATGAATATCAACCACACGAATAGGCCAACAAACTTTAAAGTATTAGGAGTTCTCGAAAGAGGTAAACTGGCTCAACTAAGAACGAAAACTTGCTCTCAATTTTTTTTACATAAAAGCCGATTTCAAACGTTAGATACAGAAATCTGACGTAAGTTTCGATATTTCAAGAAAATTAAAAGCAAATAACTCGATACCCGATGACTGTGGTAGTTTGATGCCGTTACTCATCACCGCGTCATACAAAATGTTTTCACATGAACCATGAACCTCGCTCTACCTGATATTCTGCATCATTTTCCCAGCTAAAAGTAAAATTTATTGCTCTTGAGACAAAGCACGGACACCGTAGTAACGTGAATCATTCGGAACCGTTATATTTCACAATAGTTCGTCTACAGTATTCATTAAGTTTTTTCACGATCACAACATGACAATGTTGTTACGAGAATATTGGTTAAGCATACAAATAACTGTTTTGGTTTGGATAATTAGCGATCTAATGTACCGTGTTAGTTTATTGTCGGTAACTGTTATTCACAAATTGTCTGTATAACCTACTTCCTATGTGAATTTTTCAAATGCAAACAATTCTACTGAAACCCACAATTCGGTTAGAAAAGCATGGAACCTAGATACTCGTTAACAACAGCTGTTTAAAATCAATGAACGTCTGCGGTTGCTAACAACAAAACTATTGTACTTAGATACTTATTGTTTTTATTAAGTGAATCTTCATTCTAAAGTTAAAAACAGTAGTTAACCTACTTTATTTATGTGTTTTACTGATTATTTGGTAATAACCTTATACAGTTACTGGAAAATGTTTCGTTTCGCCTAAACTTTCAAGAGAATAAATAGAGTATGATATTAATTATTCATGAGTGTACTCAAAACTACTTCAACTGTTTTTATAACTGTATGTAGAGAGTGCATACATCATAGCGACTTGGTAGAGTCGCTAAGATTAAGATTACTTATATTGCTGTTATGTGTGCCAGCCACTTAGCCAAGCACAGAATGTTCAGTACTAAAGCTAAATATCAAATGTTTTTGTAGCACTTTTTGTAAATTATTATGATATAAAAATTATACATGGTTCACAATTTGACAAATACAAAAAACGTATCCTTGAGCTTAACTTTTTGGCCATAGGGTGTAGGTATTTTTTTTATGTACAACTTAAATACAACATGGGATTTTGTGCCAGTGGAAGGTATTTTAGTAAGAACATAACATCCTATACCTATACATTTATGTAGATAATAAAAGATTAAAACCCAAAAGGCTGCGTGGAAGTTATTAAAAAGTTTGGTCTGCGAGCATTTAAATACTTTAGTTATAACTCAAGATTAATATTTAGAAAATATGTTATAAATAATCTACTTGCTCTGTATGTTCACGCATCACGTTAAATAAAACTGCTGTACCTTTTTCGACGAAAATTTCTGTAGTGATAGTTTGTAGTTCAAATAACATTACAGGTTAGGTAATTTTTATCCTTATCTATTTAACAAATCTTATTAGACGGTATGAATTTTTTTCTGATTATAAGACATATAAAATGAGTTATTTTATACCTGATAGGGTAGCCCTTGACACTACCTCACCTGTTGGTAAGTGATGATATGGTCGAAGATTTTGTTCAGGCTATCCTAGAATATCTGGCTCTCAAGGACAGCTGCCGTAACACCGTTAGATGCTTGGCGACAGGTTTTCTACTTGAGGGTGCGAGCTGTTGGAAACTTGGACTTTACATTCTGTCATCTGTGACTTCACTTTACTTACACTCAAGATAGCGTAAGCGAGTGCTTTTTTATCACACAGCATTACCTAAGCAAGTGATGTTGGGTACTAGTGCAAGCGCACTGGTAACTTATAATTAACAACAGGCGAACTCTACAAAGTACCTATCATCATCAACAGCCGATATTCCTTCATCATTGAACAATGCCTCGTCCATTGACTCATGGGAATCGCTGGGTAAGATAGCTGATCTTTAGACGCTGCTGGCCACCTTCTGGTATTTTACCTTTCGTAAGTTCTATGGAAAAAATACGCTAAATGGGCAGGAGGGTCATGGTCATCTATTTTGTCACGTCTTATAGTATGGTGTTGTAGCATATAAGGGTCTGTTGCCTTTATTAGTCGAAAGATACCGGGTATGCCTACTACCAACAAGCATTCCCAATTATTTCAGGCGTCATATAGGCTGCCATCCAAAACACAACTAAATTTTATACATGTTCTTGTATATTGTCTTCGAGTTGTTAAAATAAAAATATGTATCGACCCCACATAAAGTGGGACAAGGGCAGGAAAACTATTATTTTGTTCATTTCATAAGTCAATGGATCAGAAACAAAGGCCTCTAAACCTAAACAGCTTTGAGTTTGTGGTTCAAATGCAAGCAATGCCACACACCTATATACCGCGAACTTCGCGGCGAGTTGACATAACTAATAGCATGTCGTAATGCAACTTTCGTCTCTTGCAAGGCTCGATGCCTACATAAATATTCAGTAGGTAGGAACATACATACTTAGGCACAAAGAACATATTAAAAAATATTCTGTAGAGTGTGAAGAGTGTCGAGAGTTTCGAGGTCTAATTTCAATACAATATAATAACGATAATCTAAAACTAAAACAAAAAAGATATATATTATTATGAGAATATACTTCCCAGTTATCCTTAGAGGCTAAATCAAATAAATGTAATGAAAAGTAAATTAATTTATTTGAATATAAATTTTGTTTAAAATCTATGTAGGTACTTAATATAATATGTTAGAATTTTGAAAAGAATTTGAAATTGTGGAAGGTATAAAATAAACCCAAGTAATTTGATACAAAGACAACCTGGATTTTCACTTCAGAGGGGAGAAGTCAAAAACTAGGTTGCCCAGTAGCGGCTTTTGAAGGACTGCTGTCTTAAACTTAGATCCCCGAAGGAGTCCTTTTTTCCAAGTGTAGGGATTATGACAAACAAAAAACAAGTATTGAGAGAGGCATTTCTGCTGTGGATTTTATGGGTTTTAATGTGATATTGTTACAGGATGGTGGTTGGTTAAAAGCACAGCTTAGAACTCTAGAGCTCCGGGTTCGAACCAAAGTTATTCCATATTCTGTCAAAAAAATTAGTAGCAGTCTAAAACTTTGCCCGATAAATGGGAAAAGACTCGCCCCAAATACAAGGGATCAAAAAATGTCTTACAAAACGTAGCTGTGTAGTGTGTGCTTGACTATACGGGAAAAACAGGCAGGGGTTACGATCTGTGCGTATAACACAACATTTACACTGTCTGTAGGTTAGAACCTAGTAGTTTTTTTTAATATATATTATCCCAATCCCTGTCGGGATTAATTCGTTAATTAGGCTACGAAGTATACTTTATGTTAATCCTACATTTAATTAAAATTCGTTTAGTCGTGTCGAAGGTGAGTGGTAACCAACGCAGACACACACAAACCCGCTTAATTAAACATTATTATAATGTGACCTTTAACAAAATGTAAACAATAAACAAAAAATCAACTAATTAATTGGCAATGGAAATTCATATAGATTGACCTACTTTTAAATTTTATTTCGCTGTTTGTGCAGACACTAATTAAACGCGAACCCGACGTTCCACTTCATTCATCGCAATAATAATACAGATTATTAGTTATTTGCTCGTGAGGTGCCGGAATATAATGTCATCCTCCCCATTTCTTCCCGAGGGTGTCGTAAGAGGCGACTGAGGGTAAAATACCGGAAGGTGGGCAGCAGGGCCTTCTGAGGAACTAATCTTAAAAAAAATATGATTTAGAGTTTGATATAATTCTGAAGTCACCTGTTTCAGGCATTACTTTTCGATTTCTCTATGTTAACCTTATTTCGAACAAACTTGTCTACTATGCCTCTAAATTATAACGTTTTTATAGTTAAAATGTTAGTCTAAACTTAAAATATAATTGGTTACTTAATATAAGAAAACCAACATATACCTACATACGTCGTTAGTAATTTGTTAATGTTTATTGTGAATGGCCTTCCTAGTAGGCTAATGCTCACAGCTTTTATGTTTATTTGCTAACGTGACGTGATCGTATAGCGGGGGCGAAATGAAATGGCGGCGGAGCTGTGATTGCGATCTTTTCAATGAACTCACTCTTGCATTCTAGTGTGGGTGGAATACTTAGAACCTATCTCAAATAACTCATCGTCCTCAAATCAATTTGTGGTGCCGATAACTTTTGTAACATTACAACGGTACTTTCTCGCAAAGCGCTACTTTTTAGTAAAGGTAAACCTCATTCCCTACTTACGTATGTACTACTACTACTACTACACAACGAGTGCACTACAAGCAAAGTGTTATGACTACAAAGAATTCTCTCCTATTTTACACGCTTATAAATTCAATACAACTTCTAAACCTTTAGTGAAGGCTTAACAAATTTAAATATGGTAAAGTAGGAACTGGCGCATGACGTCAGATACCTACTAAACTGAATCGATTCACGGCATAGCTATAACTCGTAATCATGTCCAATTATCTGTATCCATTTAAAGAAATAGATAAGTGTTGTGTACTTAAAAAAAAGGTTCGCATGTTAATTCCTTATTGGTAGTTTGGAGCTGCGGCTGCCTTTACTGTTTCTATTATTGGATCAAGGCGATTTGATTGAGAGGATAAGATGACGTCACTGTCTAACTTCAACTAAAATCAAAAGTAAGGTCGGTGTCGCGGCCCACCACAAACAACTGTCTGTCTTTATGACAAAACAATGAGCTGCGGTGTGGGGCAACTGCGAAATTGGAATCGCGCAATCAGAACTGATCCTGCGGCTGATAACTTAAGTTAAAGAAGATCTATGTCTTCATTTATTATCACAGTATCGTTCTTTGTCCAGAACGTCCAGCAGTGTAGTAATGCCAACTCACATTTTTCACCGCGGCCTCCAATACTGTTTAGGTACTATTTTTCGACATTTTTATCAAGAGGTATAAATCCTTGCAAAAAAGACTTGGATTGAGTATCTCGGTCTCGTCCTTTTATTCAGCCTTCAAGCAGCAGTTTGAAGACACCACTATAGACAGTGACTTAATATGGCTGTATCAGCCGATCGCCAACTGCTGAACACAGCTTCCCCTATTATGGGGCGGGATTTGCTGTCATCCCCATTCTTGGCAGGCATCTTGGGGATTGCAGTTTAAGATATCAGTTCCTCAGAAGGCGCTGCTGCCCACCTTCCGGTATTTTACCTCTAGTCGCCTCTTACGACATCCACAAGTATCAATGGAGGTATGACAGTCGATAGACTATAGACCTATAGACGGGCTATAGCCCGGCACCCCACGGAGCTATATTGTATATTGAATGAAAATAATAACTCAGGTGGAGAACAACAGAAGAAGCGTTTAAATGCATTACCGCGGAGAACACATACATTTTCTAATTATAATTATACTTATCTATACTGTTCTATTACTTATGTAGGTACTAGTTACTAATTTAAAAGAGTCAAAAGGCTGCCTGCCAGCTTGTTTCGTCTTTCTGTGCCATAAATTTATACAAATACGGGTAGATGTTGTCAAAATTTAGATTTGATCGCAATAAAGTTTCTCTCATGTCCGCCCAACACCATGATTAGTAGATTTTGATTAATTGGCTATTTGATTCATATAGCTAACGGGCCAATACCATTTACGTCAACGTTCGACTTCTTGGGTTTACATGATTATTATTTGTATACCTACTTTTACTGTTGGAATTACATAGTTTGTTTCTTTATAGTTTAGCCACAAATATACATAGGTAGAAACTTCTTTTTCTAAGAAATAATATTAAATACATATTCAATCGAAGTATATGTATTATCTTGATATATATATATATATACCTATATTTATTCCATTAATGGTCTTCACTCGAAATAGCAGAAATAAAAGCATAAAACGTAAAGGCATACATTTTATATCTTTCTATAGAGTACTCTGGAGAGTCTATTTTTAGGGCATATTTTTTCAAAGGCTATTTTTACCGCTTACTAAAAACATTTTTTTTCACTTGAATATAAGTATAAATATTCTTAGAATTTCATTGAACGGGACGCTGCCAAATTGATAAAAGATTTTTTTCCAATTAATTACCCATCTCATTGAAATATAATACAAGAAAATAATAATAGGGAAGAAAGTTTTGAAGCGCTCGTAGCGAAGTTTACTTAGTTGTTCTTGACCGATCAGCAAAGATAAGCAACGTCGCGCGCGGTCATGAGTTGGATGGGTGACCGCTAGTGACATTACTACTGAGCGTGTCCGTGCTCCGGAGGGCACGTTAAGCCGTCGGTCCCGGTTATTGTCTTAGGATGGCAGTCGTTATAGCATGGTGGTAGGGCATTTTGCTACCACCCTCAAGTAGAAAATCTGTCGCCAAGCACTTAACGGTGTGTTCCGGCAGCTGTCCTTGAGAGCTAGTACTTCTAGGTTAGCCTGAACAACATCTTCGACCACATCATCACTTACCATCAGGTTATATAGTGGTCAAAGGCTAACCTAACAGGCATAAAAAAAAAAACCTCGTTAAAGTTTGAAAGTTGCCGTTTTGATGTGTGACTACTTTTATTAAATTTAAATCTTCATTGTCGAATAACATTCGCGAATAAAACTTTTTACAGAGACTTTTTACAAATGTATTCAATTAGTTAACAGCTAACTTAAATGGGAGAATTAAAATTATTAATTAATTAATAACTAAGCGAATCTTATCCGTCAATAGAAAGTGATCACAAATCAAAACGGCAATTTTATACCCTAACGTGCTTTCATATCTGTTAGGTACATATTATTTTATTGTCTTATAATATATCAATGAGAGGGGTCGATTAATTGAAAAATTTTTTTTATGAATTTGGTAGTGAGTCCCGTTCGGGGAATGAAAGATAGAAAATGGAAAATGTTCTTAAAATAATTACCTATATTCAAAGGTGGTAATTGTTTCTTTGACTATTAAATAGTGATTAAGGCGCGTCTCCTTCCGATGTTTTCCCGGTCTATTACACAAAAATTCGAAACTTTTGTATATGATCGAAACAAAAACTTGGTTTAATGTTTTTCTTGGCATGCGGAAAGCATCTACACATTTACCCCCTGCGCGGGGTAGAGGGGGGGCGGGGCACTGGCATTACAACCAATCACTGAGCGAATGATATTTGCGACGTGAACCAATGATACGCACAGTACGTGATTCTGAAACGAAGTTTTGTGTAGGTATAGGCCGTCTCTTGGGCGAACGACGCGAAACAAAGCTAAGCGTAGCTACTAGTTTTTGTTCGATGTTTCGAAAAAACACGTCGCAGGAGACGTGCCTTTAGACTCATGACGACAAGGGGCTATGCTACTCCGTAGAGTTTTTCTACTTAATTTTTCTTTTTTCTAGCAGAAAAGATCCCCGTTATATCATAACAGATTTCTACCTAGTTGCTCCTGCGCAGCTGCACTGTTATCATCACCTACATATTTGTGTTTTATAATTTAATGAATTATTATAATAATATTATGAAACAGAAATAGTATGAAAAATTATTTCTAGGCAGCTATAATGTAAAAATAGAGCACCTATTTCAGCGTGTAGCCTTTGAGTGGACATTATCTGTTGTTTAAATTTTAATTTACCATCATTTTACTCACTTGAATTGATGCCATTATGTGGTGAGACATACTAGTGGCCCGCCTAATGGTAAGCGTCACGCTGTCCATTACAGATGCAGTGTCAACTGTCACGTTCTGCTTGACACTGCACTGTGCTTGTCACTCCGAGATTTTAGTGCTTATGTCTACTGCTCCAAGGCAGAATATCTGCCACGACGGTGGTACCCACCTACATCGACTCGTGCAGATAAGTCCTACCAATTTTTTTTTCGAGAAGCAAATCAGACTTGTATTATTAAGTTTAGTGGCTTATACGTTGAAATATTGCTATTTAACCAATGGATTAATTTGGTGTCATGTCATATAGGTAATAATAAGTACATGTCCTGGGCAATTGAATAACGTTTCAAGAAAATTAAATATTCGAGAACAGTTTACCTGGGCACGTGCTCTTTATTTGTATGGCTGCCTAACGGAGCGCCGATTATCATTGTTAGTGTTAATCAAAACGCGTGAATTTGTATGGAACAAGAGTGCTGCGAAGGCGGAAGGTAGCTGGGTGCTCTCTGAGATAGAGGGGGGCGTCCGTGACGCACGGGGTCATCGGACTGGCAGGCAGAGCGTCTCAGGGGCAACCACGCCAATCGGTGCTTCACTAGAAACTCCGAAGGAAAACCCTCACGCCGACTTTATAGATTTCTAAATGATTCATCTCAATTTCGTGCGATTATTGAACAAACCAGTTTAAAAGTTGTCTTGATTATGTATGCATATACATTATACACTCGTATTTACCCGAGTTGAGTTCGATGAGTGTTACACATATAAGACTAGTCCCAACGCGATATGCAAAATATATAAAACTTATGAAATTGACTCGTGCGGGCATTTTCCTAACAACTTTTGACTCTTTAAAGTCTTGAATATTTACCTACACATTTAAAGTTCAATGCGACTTTTCTGAGTGATTCACAATTTAAATGTTTTCACTGTGGACGTGCCTGCAAACATTTTTCCAGATTTAACTTAGTGGTTTGTATACATCTACTTAAGTAGGTGCTATAATGTTATATGCATCAAATTATCCAAGATGACCAAATAATGAATAGAATAATCATCATTTAGCTTACTTCGTGTAGTGGTAGCTAGGTAGTAGGTATTGTAAGCTTGATGAGCTCGTGCGATGCCGCGCTCCGGCGCTTTTGATGACTGCTTCATTCATAAGTATGTACTCGTTGTCATTCAACTCTGGTCTCTTTGTGTTTATGATTATGATGATAAATTGGCAGTCATTACGCGACAACAGATAGTTATTTTGACTGCACAAATAACACGGAGCGAGGCGGATGACGGCGCGGTCTGCGGGCTCAGCCTCGCGTCTACGGCCTTTGCGCAGGATTTCCGGCACTGCGCACACGAACCCGAATAAACAACGTTTCGTTTATATTTCCACTCGTAACTAACAAAGACCTTTGAGAAAAACTCTTCAATATCATTGTCAATATAATAATTTTTAAAATGAAAAATGTTTATCAGGCGACGTGTGCCGCAAAAGATATGTATCTGTCACTGAAGTTATTGCCAATGGGATATATAAACAACTATTTGTAAGGTTAAATGCATGGTTACACTTTTATAATTTAGCTGTAACCTTACCAGATCGATTTAAAAGCGCCGCCATGTAATTATAAAATCCATGTTTTTGGAATCTTTTGTTGAACGACTCTGCAGCGCGTTGAAGTCTTTTGTATGAAAATGAGTTTTAATTATTTAATATTATAAAGGGTTATTTCAAAGGTAATTCTCGTGTTTATCGTTTTTGTAGGGTAAGTATTTAAAGTTAGACCGTTCTTCTAATATATTAAAAAGAAGAAGCGTTAGTTTCATATCGATTGAGACATAAAAAGTCTTCGTATCTATACTTTAATACTTTCGCTACGTCTAAAATGTATTCTTTAAAAGGCCTAACAAAGCGTAGAAATTGTAAAATAGGTTTATTATAATTTTACTAGGAAAAAAATGAGATATCACTGAAAGAAGTAAAAGTGAACAAAATACACATACAATTTTGAATTCTATTATTATTAAATTCAAAATACCGAGTAACACATGAAGTAAAAACTTGATAACTTTGAAAAAATTTTAGACTAATATTTTTTTATGTCAACATAATAGTCATACTCTCTTAGTAATATTATAAATGCAAAAAGTTTCGTGTCAGGTATACCTATACGTAGATTTTTTTACCGTAGTACCGTACCGTGTTTACGTAGATTTACTAAAAAGTTCCGGAGAAAAAGCGGAAAAAAGTGAATATAATAGTCTAATCTCTTTAATTCATAAGCAGAGAGTGACAGACAACACAGAGTTAATTAGCCCTCATAAAGAGCTCTTCCAGAAAGTTAATAATGTCCACGCTACACTACACATTTCATTACTAAAAAAAAAAACATAAAAGATGGAAAAATTCGTATGGTTTAATTGTCCGTTGGACATGTTATTAAGTACCGTCCCAACATGAAACAAAATGGAAATATCATTGGAGCTAAACAATGGTTGATCTTGTAACAAGCTTTTCTGCAGTTCTTTGCCAGGCTAGAGGTTTCCTGCAGCGCACTATAGTGCGCTGCAGGAACTGTAATTCTATGGTGTAAAAAACTGTATAGTGCACCAGCTTTATTAAAATAATTAAGTCACAATGTGTAGGTCCTGTGTAGCATTGTGACTTCACACCTCAAAGTATCGAATTTCCGGTTACATGTAAGAATCGGATAAAAAATTCTCGGTGCCTTTATCTGACTTTAATTAGTAGGAAAACTATTAGAACGTTTTCAACGCATAAAGTACTAGCAGCAGCCCGTCCTGGCTTTGCTTTGTATTTAACAAAAATATAAATTGTAACACTTAAAAAGTAGTTATTGTGACATAACTGTAATAGTAAGACATGTGGTATTGCGGACTTTTTTGTAGATATTGATGTCTCCTATAAAATTGAAGTATCACTTTGCTTTTTTGTAAACAATTTCCGTGTACGAGATATAACGATTTTTTTGGTATTATTTTCACACGTCGGGTTACATTATCGAAGTTTTGATACGGATCCCTAAGTTTTTGTAAATATTCTTCCCATGTTCATCAGGGATAATGTAGGATTCTAATGGTGAAAGATTTTTTGAAACCGGTCCAGTAGTTTTTAAGTTTATTCTTTATATACAAAAATACAAATCTTTCCTCTTTATAATATAGATTTGTAAAGTTAATAATTTTTTTCGCAACATTATATATTGTTATACGACTACAGCGCGTTATGATTATGATGTCTCATATAAAAAAATTATATCCTAACTGAGTTTTATATATAAGGTAAAAAAAATAGGTTTTCTTTTCAATTTTGACGGTATCATGTTGTACTTTTAATCACGATTTCAAGACGCCTGCCAAGCGTGGGGATTTTGGAAAACCCCCGCTAATGGGGGAAACCTTTGCTCAACGGTGGACGTTATGATTGTTGACGTTGTTACCTACCTTATTATTATATCTAATGTATAAATGTATTAAACTGCAAAATGTTATTCCAGTAGCAATTGTTTCCAATACGATCGACTTTATACTTTTTGTAAGTATAATGAGAACGTTCTTCGAGCACTTGCTAATAGGAAAAGTTACGTAATAACTTTTTCAAAGTAGTGGTTATTCCAGTTTAGTTCTTTCTCATAGTAGGAAACTATTAAAATGAATGAGGTGTTTAGCAACTTCCTCGCGTCTTCTTGTCACTTTCACTATTCGATTATCGAATAGGTAGGTAATAGTATACTAGCAGCAAAACAAACAAAAGGTTTTAATACGAGTACAACAGTACTGTATAGTTTTTTGAGTTGCATCGACTATGGCTATGACACATTGTTCGTACATTTTTATGTGTTGCTTAGGTTCAATGACACTCAAATGTACCTTTTTTTATATCGTGGAGTTATCAACTAATACCTACTATGTAGAAAATGATCAGTAGAGGGAAAAAAACCTTTAATGTAATATAGGCCAATTTTACTTATACTTATGATATGCAATGACTACAAATATGGAAAGACACCATCGACGTCCATGATTCGAACCCTAACGCGGCCTTGAGCTTCCGCTCGATTCTGGATAAGAAAGGAGACACTTTTTTTTTTATTATTGATAGGTTTGCCTTTGACCACTATCTCACCTGATAGTAAGTAAGTAAGATGTGCTCGAAGATGTTGTTCAGGCTAACCTAGAATTACTGGCTCTTAAGGACAGCTGCCGGAACACACCGTTAGGTGCTTGGCGACAGATTTTCTACTTGAGGGTGGTAGCCAGGCGGGCATTCGCAAAATGCCCTATATACCACCATGCAAAAAATGGTCTACTGGCAACCTTATCACTGTCAAGTATAAAACTACGCTAGCATAGTAACAATGTTTATTTTAACCATAGTTACTTAGATTAAAAAACTTTTTAGTCACTCCGAACCGAAATGATCCTCGAGCCGAAGCGTTAGGCTGATACGGAAAAACAAAAATCAAATAATAAAATTAATATAAAAAGAATATGACAATTCCGTCTCATTTTACTGCTAAGCCGACGTGACGTCATAATCGCTACGTAGCCATACCGGAAGAATTATCGACGCATTTCGATTCTACTCGAAACATCATGAGAAGTTGTCTCTTCCTGCGTACACTCGAGAAGTACCTAAGTTGTAGAAGTGAAACGAGTTTGAAGTTCTTCCGGTTAGGCTACGTGGCGTTTATGACGTCACGAAAATTAGCCGGAATTGTTACTACATATATTTATACATTTTTAAATGGTTTCTGAAACATGAATATAATATTTTCTTAAAGTATTTTTTATTATTTATAATGCAGAAATCCAATTATAATATTTGTTATTACTATAATATTGGATTTTGAAAGAAACGCCTGAATCTATTATTTAAATCAATGGTAGTTATAAAGGCAAGAAATAAAAATAGGGAAATTTTAAAACCTCACAAAAACGTCTTTTTACAACAATATTAAGTAATGATAATGATAAGTCAGGATATACAAAGTTACTTTATTATGATAAGTATAAATATGAATTCGTAGATGATAAGTAACCGAAGATGACATTGACATGTTTCATATTTTTAAAAGTCACTATTAAAATATTCGTATTATATGTCAATTGTTTCTGTTAAGGAATTTAAAGAATTATGTAAAAAGTAACATTTATTTTATGCATAAAAGATTTGCATGTCTGCATGCAGACTGAATACATTGTGTCTAAACAACAAATTGTAAGATCTTATGTGATTTCAGCAAATAAATGATTGATTGATTGGTAATTACATATGCCACCGCCCGCAGTACAGAATATTTTGCTTCGAAGCGATAGTGTGTAAACTTAGTAAGTTTGAAGGGCATTAGCAAAATTACTGAACCAGACCTAAAGAACCAACGTATTGGAGTTCTAATAGTGCCACGCAGAACGGTGATACCATAAGACCAGTACATGAGACGTAGTGTAGGTACGCAGAAGCGTGAAAGTGTCTCTGCGGTCTGCGATACAAAATTGCGTTCGCCATCTAAGAATTATTGACTTGGTCGAAGGGACGAAAAAGTCACTAATAGTTGAACAACAAGACCTATCTAAACGTTTTTTTCAAAGGAATCTTACCACATAGTTAAAAGTCCCTAATTAAGATAATTAACGTGAATTTTCAAAATCACCATTAGATCTACAATACGAAGGGAACTGGACCTTGATAGTGGTGTCATCGTGACCCTAAAGTTTATTAATGCCAATTAAATATTTTGCATGGTTGTGGGGTACACTCTGTTGCGTAGAAGATCTGTCGCCAAGCACATAACGTGATGTTCCGGCGGCTGCCATTGAGAGTAGTAATTGAACGTTAGCATTGACAACATCTTCGACCGCATCATCACTTACTTTCAAATGAGGTAGTGGTCAAAGGCTAGACTGACAGGAAATAAGTATCTGACTATTTAAGAAATACAGCGCTTGCGACTTTTTTATTCATAGCATGAATATATCTTCAGTATTACAGCAGAAGATGGTTTCGATCGGGTTCCGTACGGCCCCGTTACAAAACGGGACTATGTTCCTATGTATGTAATATACATAGGTACAACAAATATTCTGTGGGTTACAGAGCCCTCAGTGTGCAAGTCCAACCAGCTATATTGGCTGTTTTTTTATTATATAATTACGAAGGTATAAAATACCTACGTGTGGTGTATCTATATAGGTACTAACAATTTTAGAGGTGACCTAACAACAGCTGTATAATCTGTAAGACTCGCACACCTGGTTTAAATTCTCAAAACTTATATAAGGAACTCATGAAAAAAAAACAAACCAAACTGGCTCACAGACAGGTTTGGCACAACTTTTTCATCGCCTACATTAAACCTTAAGTTCAGGATGCAGAAGTCTTATTTTGTAAAATGGTAAAATATTTATGTATAAAATAGCCCGAGCTGTCTCGCTCGGAGTTTTAACGCCGTATTAGGAAATGACCACTTCTGCCTTTTGGCAATGACCGCTTGTAGATCGAAATGCCACAATATGCGGCGATGACACGTTTTAATTAATCATTGTAAAATACAAAATACCTAACTGAAGTCATACTCAAAGATCCTTGGCATTATATTTTCAAAACTGGATTAGTTAGTAACAAACTTGGATAGACAAAGCCTGCTTATGTAACGTTAAAATATTGCACCAAAGTTCTAAACCATACAAGTTCAACTTTATGATGCTGTCATGATTACAAAGCTTAAATTTAAATAAGCTTGTTTGCAAGTTTAAGTGAGCTTACCTTTCCATATTCAGCAGTTCCTGCCCACTCCTTCCGCCATTGACTCTCTGCCACTTCCATGTCCGTGGGGTGTGTGTAAGACGCTATTTGATTCGATCGCTGCAGCTACACTCGGGAGCTCCCGGGCTCGTTCGAAAATGCGCGCACGCACGTTTGCTTGACGCGCCGGCTCAAAGCCTACTGTCACGACAGCCAGTTCACCAGTATCCGGCGGCGACCCGCAGCACCGCGCGCCACTTACCAAGATACAGCCCACAAAATAAATTTAAATATCGAGAATTCGTCATTGCCATCCGCTGGCAAAAACGATACCTACTCGATGTCAACGCCCACTCCAGATTTAAGGTAGCAAGCCTGCTCAAGCCTGCATCTAACCAGACGTAGGTCGCGACCGACCCACGCGCCCCTACAATGAGGTAAACATTGCAAAGAGGCCCAATGGCGTGACATACTCGCCTATAGTCTACCTAATCAGAGGCAGATTTACAAAAAGTATAATAGTTTTGTCTAAATATTCTTAGCGTAGCACCCGCAATGACCCAATATCTAACAGGTCTAATATTTTTGGTATGATGAAACGATAAATTAATCTGCCTGATATTGGCTCCATACCTGTACCCATACGAATAACATGTATACCTTGTCATACTTACAGATCTTTCAGAACACGGACATGTTCTACACGAAATGTAAATAAATCTTAACTAGTTTACCTCCCGCTCCGTTTTTATAATTTTATTTACTACCTTAAGCGTGTCTTCCCTTACCGGTACTCTTACCTCAACACGTGTTACCACTCTTACCCCCACCTAGGTACCCTTAACCAACCTTTACTTCTACCAATCGTACATAAATTCACCTGGGAGTATACTTACCCCTTACCTTTAACCTGACTGCTAGCTGTCCTCGACAGGATTTACTATCAGCAACATATCAGGAAGCATCCAACTCTCCTCAAATATTTTGAGGATAACGAGACGATTCTCAACAACAATTGCAGCTTCTTCAAGTTTTGACTTAGTATTTCCGCATAATTTGCGTCCTCGGAGAAAACGTTTCTCCTATAGAAAATATTAATCAAATTTAAAAATTTTGGTTTTATTTTATTACTGACAAAAAAAATGGGTTTTCCTTTTTCTTGATTTATCATTAGTTTTCATATAAACAATTCACAAACTAGAGCAACAAGTTTTGAGAAAATATCGATATTTAAATAGTACCCATTAATTCAAATTCCTTTAATAAAATGATAAAAATCAAAACCTACAAACCTGGATATTGATAACATCTATAACATTTCCAAAAATCATCAATATCGGTGATGTTTTATCAATGTCAATATCGGGAGAAACGTTTTCTCTTTTTGTATGAGAATTCGAGACTTCCTTCCCGTCTTAATCACTGCGCTTTCTTTTATTTTAACCCGTTAGAGGATGAATTTCTAAAAGACCACATGCTAATCCTGTCAGTCCATCAACAGATGTCGGATTGATAGACAAACTGACTTAAACTTCAATTGCTATCGAACTACACAAAATACAGGTATATGTAACTCTTATTATTTATTAACAAACATATATACCAACTTTCATATCTTGAGGAAAACCCCAAAAAAACTATTTAACTCATTAAATAGTTTTTTGGGGTTTTCCTATCATCATATCGATCTCTTGAAGTTTCTCAAACCTTCACGAGATCGATGTTTCGTGGTGCCCGGTTTTTTCTCCAAAATTAAGCCGTTTTAATGATTTTTGGATTAACATTTTAAAAAGGTATATCTAAGCTCCTATTATTTATTCTTCTGTTAAAAAGTTTTTCATTTCTCTGGTGGTCTTGATTAGTGTTTGTGTTAAAACGGGGCATTTACACCGACACATTTTATTGATTTTAAGGGTCATATTTTGTTTAGTGAAATTCGTTGCTGAAAAAAGGATATAACCAGGGCACCTGTAGCATGTCTTGAAGCATTGATAGCATTGGCTATGGACTGCCGCGCAGCAGGTTCATGGTTCGAATCCGCGCGCTCTTGAGCTTCACCGCATGGTGGTAAGGCATTTTGCGAAAGCCCGCCTGGCTAGCTACAACCCTCAAGTAGAAAATCTGTCGCCAAGCACTTAACGGTGTGTTCCGGCAGCTGTCCTTGAGAGCCAGTAATTCTAGGTTAAGCCTGTTAACACCTTCAACCACATCATCACTTACCATCAGGGGAGATTGTGGTCAAAAGCTTACCTATCAGCAATAAAAAAAACTGTAGCAGGTCTAGATTTTATGTCAAAAAAATATTGCTCTAGCCTCTAGAGCCACCATCTAAAGTCTAGAGGCATTATCCAGGAAGAAAATATGGTAATACCCACATTTGTATGGAGAATCGGGTGATAATTAAAAAAGCTTTACTTAATGCTGCTCATCCTATGATACTGTTTAGGGAACTTTTGTGCAAAGTTGCACGGTTCTAGATTAGTGATGGGATGGGGAAAGTACGGCCCGGGCTCGCGATCCATTTTGAGTAGGCTCGTCAACATGTTTGCTTTTAAACAGCTCCCGTTCTAGTAGGTATAAATATTACATTATGCTCGTATAGTTGCTAGTTAAATAAATAATAAATGAGCGTAAGCCACCTGACTCTGCTGGAATACTCCAAAAACAATTTGAGGATATGTAACAAGAATAATAGTTTATTCGAGTAATTAGTTACAAGAACACATTTATAAAATAATCTTACTAACAATATATCCGTGAAAAACCTAAAACTACTAGCATGCTAACAATTCATTAGGTTACGGAATCAATGACAATTTAGAAACCCTAGCTTTTGCGGCAAGATTCTCCCTGTGTCTGCGGAAACTAGTTCACTTCCATTGTTCACAATTATTTATTTTGAATATAAAATCTAGTGATATTGTACACACATGTGTGGAAAGAGAATGCCTTTTTTTAACAAAATACTCCGAACTATATAGGTGCAACACTACAGCAATGACTTATAGGTTGTCTAAATGATTTTATTGTAGTATAATCATTTAGACAACCTATAAGTCATTGCAGACTAAGACTAAATGCTCCAGTCCACTACTAGTTGGCAACGTGCCCAGCATGTTGGGAGCATTGTCCCGTTGAATTGCAATAAGTATAGGTAAAAATGCCGATCTAATATTTTTTAAACTTCTACTCTTAAATATATAATTTAGAGTCAACTGTTTTTAACCAAAAGATAAAATTAGACATACAAACAAGGCGACATAAAAATTGTTTGGTCCTACTACCAACCACCACAATTAGGTAAAAAATCTGGGCTTTATTATCATTCCTAGGTATTTTGCACCCAATGATAAGAATAACCTCACCCTGGTTGGAGATCCACAAGGCGATATTAAAAAATTAAATAATAAATTGTAGCCATGTATAATTTTACTTATGGTATTTTGACAGACTACGCACGAAGTCCAACTGATCTGCCACTGCCTATAAGAATTGCATTTCGTTACAAGTGAGTAACTGCACTGCGCCCATCACCATGAGACATACAGTTGTGATGTGCCTGTAATTTCATGAATCATTTCTGGCTCTCAAGGACTGCTGCAGGAACACACTGTAAGGTGTTTGGCGACAGATTTTCTACTTAAAGGCTTGCCTGGCCAGCATTCGCAAATTGCCCTTTCACCACTTGGTGAAGCTCAAGCCGTGGTTGGGGAACTAAATATGAACCTGTGGCAGGGCGCAGCAGTCCATAGTTATTACCGCTACTACCACTGCTTCAAAAGTATTGATTTTAAAATCGCGACGATATATTCGCAAAACAACAATTTTGATTTTAAGTGATAGGCCGGCTCTTGACCACTATCTCACCTGATAGTAAGTGATGATTTGGTCGAGGATGGTTAAAGGGGTTATCCTTACCTACAAGTTGTCGGAACACAACCGTTAAAAGTGCTTGACGACAGATTTTCTACTTGAGGGGGTCGCTAGCCATAGACGAACATATTGCATGAAATTGCTAACCTAGAATATTGAGTATTTCCTAATATAAAAAGATAGCTAACTGGAATAACTGATCTACATATAAAAAAACAAGTAAATTAAAAAAAAAACACTCAAAATTATGAGATATTATTTTTATTATTACGAATTACTTTTGGAAGTTGATAGCGAAAAATTCAAAACATTCTGCTCTCATTTTTATGGTTCGACTTCCACAAAGGTGAGTAGTCTGAGCAAGTTTGTAATATCGTGTGTAGGGTAGGTATAAAAATATCACAATCTTGAGTTAGTTTCTTTTTATTTCACAAATATTTCTTGTAAAAAGTAGTTAACAATTGTGTTGTAGTAAATATTTAAAGATTTAAGAAGCATTTGTAGGTGTTTTCAGGTAAAATTAGTATATTGCAAAATTACAAATATACGATAGGAGCATGCCCCGGCTAAAGGGGCGGATGGACGCGGGTTCGAATCCTGCACATGACTCAAATTTTTCCTATCGTATAATTGTAATTTTGCTATGTAATCCGCATAGCAGGCGTTATTGCAAACCTAACAATATTAAAAAATATAGTATAGTTATTGTAACTAGGGATTTGTACTGTGAGCATAGAACACATAATAATACTACGCTGTGAGGCCAATTTGGTTTCGGCGAATTGAGAACCTCTTCCTATTTTGAAGTTAGTTAAAAAGGTAGTGAGGATATAAGGATTAATAATAAAAAACATTTTCATTGTTCAGTTGTAATAAAATAAAAGTAGCACATTAGGTAACAATGGTTTATAAAAATAATAACATTCATGGTTAAGGAATAAAATATTATTTGGGGCTTAAACAGACTTAGGCACTGTATTTCGACACTTACCCAAAAAATTTACTAAACTTTTATATTAACTACCACTATTATTTTAGTATCTTTTGTATATAAGATAAGAACTTATTTGTAGTTCCACACACTTGATATTAACCCGAAGAAAAGCACATCCTATTGTTATTTACTTATTCAATATGTTTACTATCGGGAAAAAAAACATCCCATATAGCTAATCTAAACTTTTTACTCCATCCATTTCCATTTCTTGTATCCTTATCAATAGGAAAAGCGGGAATTGTATTAAAAAGTACACATTTTTCAACAAATAATCTCAATAAAAAAACCTACCTATTCATTTTTAATGAAATAGTGATTAAAAATATGTGTCTATAATGTTTAATTAAAAATAAAAAAGATTATCAACTTTTGTTAATATGTGTTGAAAAACAAATTTGTATCTTTTTATTTCTAAATAAGATTACAATCAATATCGCATGCTAAGCTAAAATCACATTTACAAATGATTAGAGCTTTTAATCACATCACCAATCTTTGAATTTCCATTGCTGTCTTTAATGACAATAAAATAATAAATAACTTTTTCAATATTAAAATTATAAATGACAATGTTAAAGATATAGACATTATATATTATTATGTTACACATTGATTATTAATATCATTTAAAAATACATTAATTATATGTAAGGATAATGAGTAATTGCAACTAAAAAAATATGTACAATAGAGCCTCTCTTATCTGGACCCCTGCTCTTTTGGTGATCACTGTAATCCAGATGGGCTAGCAGAGGTATTCACAGAGGAGCGTGAGACGTTTTGCCTTTAGTGACTTGAATTTAAAATTGTATTTCTTAGTATTTTTATGTTCTTAGAAGCAACACTTGTTCATTACAACTTTGTACCCCTAATACCATATTTAATTGTGATTAAATTTAATGCACAAAAAGAAACTACTATTACTACATTAAAAAATCTGATCTTTTCTTCAGATCAAATATAAACATTGTTTTGCCCTAGGACTTTAAATTATTTTTTTATCCAATAAGCTAATAAAAGTTGGTATGTTCATCTTTAGGACTACAAATCATACTGTGCATAATAAAAACTTATAAATAATAAAATGTACAAAGTTTTGTCTGCGGTCCATAAATATTTTATCTTCTTGTTTAAATATACATAAAACAGGTGAGACTTAAATATAAATTTGAGCAAAGGTAAAATAAATATTGGTGTATGGGTACAAATAACCTGTTTGACAGGTCTTAAGAGTGCATTCTTTGAAAATTATTAATAGATATGATTGATATTCATATATTAATATAAATGCATATATGTTACTTAGTATCTGATTAAACCTAGCATTCAAATTGCTTATTAATTATATAGCAGATATTAACTATGCTTAAGAGCCTGTTTCTTTCTTCGTCACACTTTGACTACAGAAGAGACTAAATAAAATTAAAACATGACCTGAAAAATGTGACCCATGGGAGGAGAGATGGGTTTAGCACAATATTTAAATCTCAAATCAATTTACACACAAACATATTTGCATCAGGTATTCTAAGCTGCTAATAGTTGTTTTTTGTATACAACTAATATCATTATGTAAATTCACCCCAAACAGAAATGGCACTTAACATAATATAGCTGTATGGCTTTATTGGATTTTATTTAATACATACCACATTATTTGATGTTGAAGCATATATGCTGCACTAAATATACATTTAAAATTTCCTCAAACTGTGGAAAAAATAAGGACATTCTAGCTCATATATTTTTTTCTTATATTCATGTGTTTAGCGAAGATTCATGTACCTATTTGAATTATTTTATATAATGCCGATAAGTTCTAATGCCTCCATCCTCACATGATAACTCTCTTATATGGATAGAGGAAAACATGTGATTTAATTTCAATATTCAGTCTATCAATAAATATACTATCTATATACTACTATCAATAAATAAGACATCCTTCTATTCATATTTAATAACTTGTCTTGCAATTTCTAGGGACAAATATTTTCATTATGTAGATTTATTATTTCCATGTAGATGGTTATGATATAAATCTAACAGGTGTGTATCACATTTTTGAAGCTCTAAGACTTCTAAAAGGGGTTCATGACTAAAGTTATTTCTTTTATTTATGCATTTAACAAACTTTGCAACAAGAACTTCTCTATGCTGGTTAACAGCACAAAAATTATAAAAAAGCTTCTGCTCGTAACAAAAATTTGATGTTATGCCTTTTTTAAAATATCTATAGAAGAGTTGTTGCCCTGGCATGCACAAGTTTTCAACCTCCTTCCATTCTTCGACAGTTAGTCCAAACAAAAGGCTCACTGAATGCCCCTTGACGACACAGGTGGTTTGACCAGATATATCTCCAATTCTCAATGTAGCCACAGTTAAGATGCCATTTTTTCCGTGATTAATTTTTACGTTTTCTAAATAATACTCAGTGAGAAGGCCCCAACCTTTACTGTGCAATTTGATACTTGTTGCTTCGGTTAATTTTATGGGTGCAACGGCGTCGTAAAATTCATATGAGGTATAATTATTGCTATTCATTTAATAACACTAGTATTTATGAATAAATGAACCAATAATATATGTAAAAATCCAGCGTACCGGTATTCTAAATTGTTTTTAAGAGTAAGTAAAAGTTGAAAATATTAGAGAATACTTTCAATACATTTTATCGACTCATTTTGAGAACTCAGTAGTGCTAGTGATTACTTTTTCAGTGCTTCATTATTCATGTAAACAAAAGCAAACAAATCAAAGATTACTAACCCCTAACAAATCACCATTTCTTTGTTTGATTTGATTATTACGAGGTTAGTACAGAGTACAGTCCCACCAACTTATGTGTTCGTTCAGGCGGCAGAAAAAAGAACTACAACATTCCTTCAAATTGTGACAGTTTGTAGTTGATTTCCTTGACCAGCAGCGCCCTCGCGAGCTGCACAGTGAAGTTGGTGGTACTATAATCTTTGTAACTTTGTAACAAATGTCAAGTCCGAGCAGGGTTGCATTCAGACCCTCAAAAAATTGTTGTACATGAAAAATAAAATTATACTATTTGTCCAAAATTATATACGTTTCAAGTTTTTTTTTTCATATCGTATAACGTTTCGTTTTCCGGCATTTATACAGTGAATTGCGAAAATTGATGTAATTGGAAAGAAATAAAAATGACTTCTTCTTAATATTTTTTTTGATAAATCTGTTATATCCTTAGGCGCGTATCCTCCGGTCTGCCGGATTTCCCTTATGTTTCCCAACCGGCCTGCCGGTTAGCGGTCAATAGTCGTGTTTACATATTCACCATAAAATCTGCGTAAGTTCGATTTTCATAATTCAAACGGTTTTCGTGAGGATGGATCCTTGGCTATGCGAGAAAAAATCCATAATATTCTGATATAACAGAAAGTATGTTTAAAATTGATATGAAATCTGAAACCAGCTCAAATTACATTTTGGCGCCAAAATTTTGTATAGATTTATGTCATTTAAAAATAATCTCGTAACTACTTCTAAAGTAATTAACCTAGAAAGCTGTAATTTTGCATTTGTATAGGCAATAAGTCAATAACGATGTTAAAAGAAATTAAAAGGATAAGGATTGATAACTGTTTTTTTTATAGATTTTTTTATTTCACCCCTGTTTTTGTTACGGCTGGAATTCCGGTGGTCTAAAAAAAAGGTTTAGTGTGAAGCTTGTATTTATCCGATCGTTATTATTTAAACGTTGTTAGTAAGCTACTATCATTGGCTATACAACAAAAAAACCGCATTACTCTATGGTAACGAGAAGTTACTCAAATCATGAAATGAAAAAAAATAACTTTCACTCGATGCATTTTGCCGCGCAAACACTCACCGATCGAAATTTACGTAATAAATAATCTCGTAACTACTTTTAAACCTGTAAACCTAAACATCTGAAACAATTCAGGTGTATAGATTACATCTGAATAATCATATCAAAAGAAAAACCAAATTCGTAGGTGGTATAGCTTTTGAGAAAAAAAAAAATCCGCTTATGTACAGTTTTCCCGCCAAAATTCTTAAAAAAAATCGCGTTGTTTTAATCTCGTTACTACTTATAAAATATTTATCCTTACAATCTGGTATTATTCATGGGTAAAGAACCATAATAAATAAACACATTAAAAAAAAACAAAGTTGTAGGTGGAATAGTTTCGGAAAAAAAAATAATTAAAAATATATAAAAAATTCCGTTTCCCGCCATTTTCGTCGTCTGTTCAAACCCATTTTCCTGTAAAATTTTCCATGAAAAGGTCTATTTTCATTTCTTTTCCCGTAAAGAGAATATGATGAGGATTGCATTGGTACCAAGAAGTTTATATGTTGATTGGAGACTGCCACAAATAAACTCGATTAAAAAACAAAATACCTCAAAATATGGAAAAATATATTTTTATTCGCTGTTTGATCCACTCAAACTAAATGTATGAAAATGTTATTTTTTGTATGGTATAGTGTAACCGCCTAGACCCTACCTATCATAAAATTTTATGCATCTATTATCTACAAAATTTTAACACACATGCAAGTAATAAATTTCTTTCAAGATGTGTCATACATCCTTCAGATAAAATAATATTAGAGACATGTATTTTTTGTCACTACAATTTTGAGAACAGTCGAAAAACTTGGGTTCACAGTGCTTGAGAATTATTTAGAAACATTTGGTAAGACAAAAAAAATGTTGGGTTTATCTTTGTTTTAAAATCATAAATCGCAAACTACTTGACGTTCAAAATAGATAAGGAAGGGGCTAAATTCTTAGGAAGGGTACTTCTCTAAGGGCTTTCTAGGAAAAAAAGCAATAAAATTCACAACCAGTCTGACATGTGAACAATAAAGTTGAGAATGAAGCGAGGTTCTATTACGAGTGAGCGAGATAGATATTATTCGAGAGAGAAAAAAAATATGGTTTTAACCCAAATGATTGAAGCGTCTGTTTTAAAATTCGTTTAGTAATTCGCGTACGCTTGATCCGCCAAGTCGGCGGAAATAATTAAAACCAGTAAATAATATCACCCGCGCGAGTGTTTTTTTATATCAATGTTTTAAGTAAATTCAGTGAATATTCGCCGTCTTCGGGTTGCAGTTTGAAAGCTAAGTACTAGAATAAGTGCTTGGTCTAGCGTACTAAAATGTAGTTCCTTTGCATAAATTAATTAAATCAATATTTGATTTAAATATAAATAACTTTATAAATATATTTCTTTTAACCAGTAGAGATGTTTCAAATATCTAATCTACAAAATTCATCTCTTATTCATTGATTTAATTGATGGTTTAAACGCTTTAATTATTGATATTAAATACACAATTTAAATTAATTATTCTTATTATACTGAGTGAACAATTAATTAACCTTGGCCGGTAATAAAAATATTTAGTTATTACTTCTTGAATTAAATAAATTAATAATAAATTAATTAATTACAATGAACATTTAAATACTTTATTTTAAGTATAAATTTTAGAACGCTACCTAAGTTTTGTATTACATTTATTACTATATATTTTGAAAGGGTTAACAGATCTTGAATATTTTAATCATTAATTAATGTTGAGCGATTAGACATTTAGCAAGATCAGATGAACTGGTTAGATCCCTGTCGTCTGCTTAAATATAGCGCAGAAATAAATTGTTACATTATTGATTTATGATTCCAAAGGAATGTATTTTGTGTGAATTTTAGGTTGACTTTACATTGACTCCATCTGTTTAATTGAATTTATACAAATTAAATAAAGATCTTTATTTAAGCGTAAATATCATTGCAAAGGATTAGAAATAAACCTAGACAGTAAAATATGTTTAATATTTCACACGACAGACTGAGATGAGATTGACACTATGAACTTGAGTGAATAATTAATTGTTTTTTTTACAATCATAAAATGTGATTATGTTTCATAAAACCTTTGTTGCAAAGATTTGGCGAGCATATGCGTAAATGTGATAATTTTTGCACGAACTTTAACTTTCTTTAACACACCTGCCATTTTGAGGCATACAAAGATATACACATGATCGAGTTGGCTAATTGCGATAAACCTAACTCACCTATCTATAATATGTATACTCTCCTTTGGGACAGGCACTTTGATCACACCAAAGCTAGGATGACTAAAAACGTCTGAGTTTTAAGTCTATGTGCGAACATCGTCGCCACTCTCCCAAAAAGGAGAATTTATTTGTATATAAGTATAAAATATCAATTGATGATTGCGGCAGATAACAAAGTGAGTGTTTTTATGCTTCATTATCAGATGATATATTTTAAATAAAGATCAAAATACTATATTTGATCTAGCTCTAATAAAAATAAATTAAATACAGAGCTAAAGTTAAAAGCCCAACTCGATGTTATGGAACAAAGCCACACGTGTAAACGGGTCGGCTTAAGCTCAAACAACAACATCAACAATAAAAAAATAAATGAGCTTGTACCTGAAGTTATTCTTAAAATATTTTCCGAATGGAAAATATTATATTATAATTTTATCACTTGATACTTATTTATCAGGGAACATTTGGTAGACTGGCATCGGCCGCTCAAAGACCTGGGCAACTATTTTCTAAAACCTTTATATCATATGAAAAGAATATAAGTCCGTATGGCCATTCTAAGCGGTATCCGCTTTTCATGACGTCACATTATGACTGTCAATTCGTCGTGATAGCAAGAAACGACGCACCGTGGGATTTTCACCGTAGAAAAACAGTTTTCCAGCAGAAACGCTATGCATGTCAGCAATTCCAAACACTAGAAACCAATTAAATTATTACCTATCAACACATATACACAGCAGATAATATGTCATGGTTGCTTACAAGCTTGTGTGCACGAAATTGTAGAAAATTTATATGCTTAATAAAACTTGATCAATAAGGCATTGCGTACATAAAAATACAAAAGCGTAAATTGTATTTGCTAATGCGTAAAACAAAAGGTGTATGAAACAAAACACATATGATAAATTCATACCTACTTTCGCTATGGTAGAACCATTTTCATAACTTAAGAAGACTTGACGATATGACATATTGACTATACATAACGAGACCTTGTCTATACAAAAACAAAACGAACCAGCTTAATTATGTGAATCTATAATTTTAAATTTAACGTAAACAAGGGCCAGCATATTTGCTTGATTTTATTACAAAAATAAAACTTCAGGTAGTTAGGAACTTCTCTTGAACACGTTAGAATTTATTTTTCTCTCTACAGGACCCTGAAACCCAAAACAATCATAAGAGAGGGCAAGGTTGCCTAAACTCCCTGAAATACAGTAAGGTTAGATGCATGTTCAGCCAGCCGCATGCGGGTGCCTTAAGCCAGTACAATAAGTTCTATTCTATAAACATTTTATGGATATTTCGTTTTATGTATGTTTTTTTATGTTTTTCAGCAGCATTGTGTTTAAAGTTTACATTACTTAAATTAATATTGCATTTATGATTACACCAGGAAAAGTAATTTCTTTTAGGTATTTTGTTCTTAACGATTCGCGGATTTTATGTTTTATAATAGTGATTAAATAGAATAGGTATAATTTTAAAGTATTAAACTCAAATAATAGAACAAAAACAATAGACGATCACAAGCCTTAGTAGTAGTATTAAATATTGGGATTCTTTTATCTTGACCTAAAACTTTATACAAAATAAATAGAGTCCCATATTTTTGATTCATTAATTAAATTCATCAATTCATTAAACATAAGGTAGTAGTATTTATAGCGAGTGAGGTGGGGTTACTCACAATAGGTAATATATTGGGCTATGGGGATGTTAGGGTGACATGTTTAGGTAATGGAAAACTACTTAGTACTACAAAAAAACGTTACGGGGCGTCGCGGGATAAAAAAACGTGAGCAGTTTGGACGATTGTGTCATAGGAGGTGGACAGATTGGACTCACGAGGGGATATATTGTAATAGATCGTGTGAAACGCTATGCTCGGAGAAAAGTTTTTACAATATCTTATACATTACTACAAAACTTATTAAATATAATACATATACCATTTGTCACGAGTAAACGATTTTTTAAATATTTTTGACGGTATTGGTGTCCAATAACGGTTCAAATAATACGAGCCATTTAAAACTTGCGAATACCATAATCATGTAGAATGGGTTCTTAACCTAGATAAAAGCGTGCAAAGTCTGTAATTTCATTTGATTTCCGCCTCAGATATGAGTTTCCACCAAATAAAAATGCATTAATAATTCGTAAGTATACAGTATAATAATCTTTTATGCAGTCGAGACAAAAATATTTCCATAATCCTATAGACATATTTATCAAGTTCAAGGCAAGTGGACGTCGGTCTCGGCTAACTCGCCAATCGGAACTTTATCCTTAGCTTGTCAATACACGACGTAACATGTTGTCAGACACTATAATTTCTATGCACTTATTTGATTTACTTTCTTTTACTGCGTCGCAAGAAAGCAAACGGGATTCAATGGAGCGACTTGTAGGGTCATTCTTTAATTTGGTTTTTGCTAAATTAACTTTGCTGAACACTCTTTCACAATCAGCGTTTGCGCAAGGTAAAATCAGGAAATCAAGAGGAAATTTTGTAATAATTTAAAAGGGATTGTTTTCAGACATATTAACCCAAGATCTTAGAAAATGTTGCCGTACATACAGAAAATCACGATATTGTAGGTGTAGGTGATACGGTTCGCGTGAAGTGGTGATAGATAGAAATAACACTGTTTTTCAAAAATAACCATAAGGTGCGCGCGCATGTGTTGAATGCCGGAGATATTTGCATTGTACCCACCAATTGCAGCTTGACAGACGCGCGGGTGGTGATTTTATTTAACGAAGAACAGGTAGGTAGGTACAATATAATATTATTTAAAAATACTGACATTTTTGGACTCACAACTATTTGTTTACATTGTTATATATCTACTTCTATAGATTTTAACTTTTTGCACTTTCAGGTGGCGAGCGAAGGCACGTAGTCTACAGTAGGGTAAATATTCAAGAGTAATAGGTTTTACCAATAATTAAAGTCGGTCGAACTGAAGACAAAATTATGGTATTTTCGCGTAGTATAGTGACATTATGATACTACATACTACACACCATGAAATTATGGTATAAATAGTTTAATTTATTCTACGAAATCCAACACTGAGTCTGAGTTAAGACCAGACAGGCTTGTCCTAACCTTCAAACAAAATTGTCATGGAAAATAAAATTACCCTTCGTTTGACGTTTTATTTTAATACAAAACAAGAAACGCCGAAATGCTAAAGGCTATGGATATTTAAAAAAAAAATGGTATAATTTTGGACGAATAGTATAATTTTATTGTATGTATTATGTAGTATACTTTTTTAAGGGTCTGAATCTAGCCCTGGTTACTTGTCACACGCACGGGTATATTCCATTTGACGCTAATAACGTTATTTTCTATGATTTTGATCACATTCTGCGTCTATGGTTGTGATCACTGTAATCGTTTGAAACTGTTCTCCCCGTTCCATTTAGGT
The DNA here is from genome assembly GCA_963890685.1 of Plagodis pulveraria. Classification (NCBI taxonomy): domain Eukaryota; kingdom Metazoa; phylum Arthropoda; class Insecta; order Lepidoptera; family Geometridae; genus Plagodis; species Plagodis pulveraria. The sequence continues at coordinate 15,920,015 of OY982957.1, forward strand.
TATGAACGCTAAGAATCCAACTAAAATTTGTCACTTTTGACATTAGATGTAGCGTTTATGGCAAAAATAACGCCAAGACCCACCTGGAACAACTTTTTGGGAGTGTGATCGTTTGTAGCGTTTTTGGCGAATTAAACTTGAAATGGCACTCTAATGAATTTGTCAAAACATAAGGCGTTCGTATAGTCTACTCTTAGCAAAAATAACACCCACAAATGCTAAAAAGGATCACATTTGGTGGGCGTTCGTTTTGGGACGTTCTAAGAAAAAATAGTGTTTTTAACGTCGTCTTACACCTAGAACGTAGAGTACTTTAGGAGAATTATCGAACGCACTAAAAAAAACCCAAAGTATACATGTCTTGATTTAGCAGTACCTAAATTACATAATTTCTCGTAATTTATGTTCATAATAGTTTATTTCTTAGTAACTCAATGAAAATTGGTTGGCTGCAAAAGTTTTTAAACAAATGGCCCGGAAAAAAGACATTGGGCATGTATAGATTCTTGCCTATGTTTTTTGTACTTGGAGCAGGCCTTGAATTTTCTATGATAAACTGGAAAGTAGGCGAGGTTAACTTTTACAATACATTTAAGAAACGACAAGCTCACGAGATAGTTGAGGAAAAAATCAAGAAGTACGCAGCTTCGTAAAATGCCGGCTGGAGTGACTTGGTTTCAGTACTTGACATACTCCACTGCAGCAATGCTGTCCATGCTTGCCGGGTCACAAATTGTACACCAATACTACAAGCCTTTGCAAAACTTAAATGAATATATCAACAAAGAACTGAAGAATCTACCAGACCATGTACAATTGAAGATAAGAAATGAATTAAAAGATGAAGGTATATTAAATGAGTAATTCATGTACATTAAACATTAGTGACATTATGTATATATATTAAATTAAATGGTAAATTATAACAATCTTGTATCTATTTTATTTGAATGACAAAATATATATGTGTATGTTTTGGATTTTTCCATAACATATGTTGTGAGAACTAATTTCTTACTAAATGTCATGTTTCTAAGTCAATGAGGAAGATTGCGAGTAGCATGTTTATGTCATGGCCTCTGCAGCATTGCTGCTATTTGTCTGGTCTCAGGTTGAGAAAAATTAAGTGACAGGGATTGGTTGTAAGTGGAAATAATCTTCTGTCTTCAGCTAGGATCATCAAATTTGCATTGAGGATTATTTATCTGAACATAGCACACAGTACAATATAAGAATTGCCAGGTTTTTGGTAGTTTTACAAAAGGTATCAAACAAAATTTATAATTTTGTTACTACATTTTACTGTATCAGCTGGATGGTCCACTGCTGAACACAATTTCCCCATTAAGGGGGAGTTTGCCATGATCCCCATGCTTGGCAAGCGTCTTAGAGATTTCAATTTAAGATATCAGTTTCTCAGAAGGTGCTGCTGCGCAGCTGCAGAAGGTGGTATTTTACTTTAGTCGCCTCTTACAACGCCCACAGGGAGCGTGACATTCTAGCCTGGCACCCAACGAAGCTACATATTATACTGTTTTAAATATTAATGTTCACAAAATTAAAATATTTCATAAAATTTGGTAATTGTAGGTAATGTTTGTGGTCACCGTGATGACATCAAAATATAAAAAAATATGTACCATAAATCCAAACTATTCCTGTAAACAGGCTCTAACACCTGTACAAAACTAAATCATAGATTTTAAATTGCCAAGAAACCTTATTTAAAACAATTTTTTTTTCTACTTAGCATAAATATATTTATGACACCTCTATACAGTGTAGAGATCATCTGGGTTGCACAATGGCTCTGCACAAATCCTAAAGTAACTTAGTATGGCACAAATTCCATTTTATGTTTGTACTTTAATAATTTTAATTTACACCTGGGTTTATGCCTGAAATAAACAAATTCTTATTATTATATTATTGACTGGAGGGCTTGAAAATTGGAACCAGCAGCAAGAGAAAATTTGAACTAGCCTGTTGGGAATTTCCTGACTAAAGATTAAAAACATACTATTGATGAGTGATGACTATGAATTTTTAAAATAACTGGTTGAGGAACATCAAAGTCGGTACGGATTAATCTTTGTTTTTGTTATAAAAATCATCTAACCTTTTATAAATTTGTGAGGTTAAATCATTCTGATGGAGATGATTTTACGTAGCATTCCATTGATTCACCATGCGGGTGCCGGTCCAAAGCGTTGCAGAGGAAGAGTCCCAAGTCAAGGTGCCTCGGACTTGCAACCCAGGGAGTAAGGAAGGGGGCCCCTTTATGAAGCATTAATGTTCCCTTTCACCGTTCCAGCCTCCTCCCCTGCCCAACCAAATTTGGTAAGATCCTACTAATGCCACCTTGGATAGACGTTCTATGATAGAAGTTATGGTTGTTCTTGACAGGCCAACGTCTTTTAGTAGGTTATATAAGGATTTCGCGGGTATACCTCTTGCTCCGACTTCTACAGCATATAAATTAACCACATAACCGTTTTTACCACAGACTAGATATATATTCCTATACTCAAAAATCTAAAACGCATAGTATTTATAGAACTTACTGTGCCGTGGGAAAGTACCGTAAGGTACCTAAAGTAACACCTAAAGACCACACAATAAAAACTTACAAATATTATGACTTAATAAATGAATTAAAATTCATTTGTTAAGTCATTATATTTGTTAGATTTTATATGAATTAAAATTCATTTGTTAAGTCATAATATTTGTTAGTTTTTATTGTGTGGTCTTAAGGTATGTTAGTTTCCCACGGCACAGTAAGTTCTATAAATACTATGCATTTTAGATTTTAGGAGTATAGAAATATACATGGTCTGGATGCCGAAACAGCAACATCTTCTAGTGTTTTCATATGTGTCCATCAAAAGAGTCCAATCGGGAGCTGCGCCTAAGATGGAGTAAGGCTTGGGTTTCGATTTTGTAGATGACCCTTCTTTTAAAAAAGCAACCTGTCGTTTGTTCGTGCTCGAATCTTATTTTGCTCTGGCTACCAATAGACTCGCTCCTTCTTGTATGATTTCGAGGACTCTATCATGATTGCGTGAATAATGACCCCTGTCAAGGAGCACATTGCATCCTACCAATAGGTGCCTTGCTGTACCTATGGCCTCCCGACAAATCATCTTACTAAATTACTTTGATCTGGGAGGGTCATCTGAAAGGCGTTAAGATAGAATTTGAATAATGCAGGTGACCAATCTTATATCAAGGTGCGCCACTTAATGCCAGAGGCGTAAAAAAATCACTTATGGTTAGCCATTTGCTTTGCATTTCCAAGCTCATTGCATGCACTTTATAGCTATCATTTTCGGCTTGTTGTTGTTGAAAAGATTTTACGACATCTGTATCCTCAAGTTTCTATCTCGAACCAAAACCCGCTTCTGCCTTGAATCAAGATCGGCGGCACTTTTGTCTTTTGGGAGAGATGCGACGATATCGTCTTGAGATTTTAGTAAGACGTGCGTTTTGGTAACTCTGAGGTGTTTATAGAGCTCCGATGATTTCTTTAGTTCCAACCCAAAATTATTTTGATCCCTAAATAAAGTAGATAGGTCTCCCGAAAGTGCGAGTAATGGTTAAGCATGCATTACTTCAATGTCCTAATGACGTTTACATTCAGTTTTATTAAAAGGGTTTTAGTATTGTCGTATACTAGAAAAGGCCAAGTCAGACGTGATGTTAAGTAGTTTTTTTTAATGTTATTGTGACGGAGCAAGCTCGAGGCCCACCTGATGTTAAGCGGACTAACCTCTGCCTAGAACAGATGCATTTCATCACAAGTGACGAATTGCACTGCGCCCGTCACATTGAGACACAGTTGTTAAGTCTCTTGTGCCTGTAATTTCACTGGCTCTCAAGGACTGCTGCCGGAAGACACTGTTAGGTGCTTGGCGACAGATTATCTACTTGAGGGTGGTAGCTAGCCAGGCGGGCAATCTCAAAATGCCCTTCCAACATGCGGTTAAGCTCAAGCCCGCGGTGGGGATCGAACCAGGGACCTGCGGCACGGCAGTCCATAGCTATTACCGCTCGGCCATTATTGCTTCTAACATGTCGTATATCCAAGCTTTTTTAATGTTGCTAATTGGTCGTTGGTCTACCATGCTAAGATCTTCCAGAAAGCTAATCACAACTGAATCTAGAGATGGTGTGCGTCCATTGTTATCTATCTTTCTACCAAGAAATTTAAATAGCACAGCTGCAGCAATTATAGAAACACATTCTCCTCCTATCAAGAGTCCCTGATCGTAAGAGTTAAATTTGGTATTCCGTCTACCCAGACACAGTGGCATTTACTTGGTTTTGTTCTCAATCCTTTAGTCCATGCACAGAACTCTTCCACTTCTCGTAAAAGTTCCTGACATTGTTTTGGGTTACGTGTCAGTATTCTACAAGGTCGTCAGCAAAAGCTAAAATGGACTCTGTGTATCTTTTATTTATCTTAAACCGATTTAAAACCAACTAAGTTATAGGTACCCATAAGTAAAAGAAAACTATATAATAGTCAAAATATTATAATATTTAATAAACTCTCACAATCATTGCATCATTAATAAATTCACAATTTTGGTTTTCATCCTATAATAATTATTTACAGTAACACTTTACATTTGAACAATATCATACCTATACTTATCTACGAATGTTTTTTTTATAATAAATTAGCTTTACATATAAGTACATATCATAACTACCTACCAATATTTAATATTATTGTGTACTTTTGATACTACTATGTAGTTTAGTAAAATCCAACAACCTAATTACAACAGGTAAAATTATACTTACATTACTTTAAATTACTAAATTAATTGGCAAAGTAAAGCTACACAAGGTAATCCTTCTCAACATTTACATAATATTATTACCACAGAATAGGTAGGCACAACTTTAATATATATTAATTTTATATTTATGTTTATTACATTATCCTATACAACATAACAAACCCTCAAGAAAAAGAAAAGATGTACAGTATAGAATGTATGTATGAATAATTATTTATTCTCTGGTGATACATTTAATGCTTACAATTATTTTTAGGTATACATACGTATTTTGTTTACTGTCTGTAAACCCAGGATTTTAGATGGAATTAAGAACGTATATAGATGTCTAATAGTCAAGGTAATATGAACTTTTGTCTCCCTTCTTGTCATGAACACGATCAAATGCAGTCTTTGCCGATATTTTACAATTTCATACAAGGTCACCTTGCGGAGTTTGATATGGTCCGTCGTATCCAGTCGACATGTGAAGATATGGAGTCGTAAATCCGTGGTCGCCCCAGACCGATCTTAGTGCAAGCAATGCGCCATCCGCTGACGCCCATCAGCGACCAATGCTTGGTTTGCGTGTCGAAGCACATCATAGAACTCCCCGCATACTCTTCTTCCTGTTGAAAAAATACCCTAATTAGATATGTGTCGATACCAAATCGAGGAATTGCCCCTGTTCATAAAAGCAAGCATACGGACTGCTAAAACACTTAAGAATGCCTTTGCCTTGCGTTCCCTACCCGATATTTAACGTCTCAAATCTGACCGTAGTGGATTTAAACCAATAAAATACCTTCTCCTTCGATAGTGAGGGTTCTTCCTTTATTTCTTACTAGTTGTTCCTTCTTAAACGTCGGATCGATACTGAATGCTTTTGACCAAAACTGCGCTGTTTTTATACAATTTGCCCTGATACTGATATGACTAAAATTTGATTGGCTTCACTACTAGTAGGTAGAGCCGTATAATATAACTAAAGTAGAAAAAAGTACCCTTTCAAATGGACTCTATTAAGATGATTAAATAATAGGTAAATAAAAAAACAAATGCTTACGTCACAATCATCTTGGTCGTACAACGGCTCTGCGCAAATACCATTTACAGTAGCAATGCTGACGTTTTCACAAGTGTTCATAGGACTAGACATCACGTGGACCCTTTGCAGCTGGTCCCTGTTTCTAGTCCAGCCAAGAGTATTGCAGACAGTTTTGTCAGTGCTAATGCCGTCGTCTGGCAAACAGATCGGTCTGACAAAGTCTGTCGTTTCTACCGGTTCTTCGAGTCGGACCAGAGCCAACATGCTGCCTTCTACCGGTGACCGCACCATGCCGACTATTCGCCGCTCTTGCTGCCAAGGCGTCGTACTTTGAATTCTTACAGTTCCGAACCTCGCTGTCCACTCGGCTTTTGGCTGTCCCTGTTAAAAGTCAGATCTTGAAATTTCCACACAAACAAATAGGTAGCTATTGAAATGTAAACTATTCTTATATTTCTTTGCGGATCAAATCGTATTAGAAAGAAAAGAACTTATTGCAGTCACCCCGTGACCACGATCACTGCAAAGTTTTTGAAACGTCGCACAAAAATAATGATAAATATACGCGATTTAAACCGTTGTTGTTTAATTACTATGTGTAATAATCGCGAAAACCTAAGACAACATTAACTTATTGCAAATTTGTAGAGTTACATTTTGTGTTTAAATTAGGGTTAAACTTTAGAAAAACAGCGGATTTCATACAAACTAATGTTATGAATGCATTACTCACATAAATGCGGTTTAAATCGATATAACATGTTTCGCTTTAGTTTTTTGGAACAAAACGTCAAATTTTTCTATTAAAATGGTTAATACCTGGAAACACGACGCGGTGGTGACCAGCCAAGAAGGATGTATCATGGCGGCGTCACAGGCATGCACATGGGTCCTTAATAAGGCGGCGTGCCAGGGCCAGTCGCCAGGCTGAGCTGATCGGGACAAACCTTCCACTCCTCTTGGGGCGCTGGCGCCTCTTGCTGAACTTACACCACATTCTGGAAATAGATAGGTATTTGTCATGCAAGACTAAGACTCGAACCTCGCAAGATACAAAGTTGTTTGTATTTGGCGCGAGTATTTTTATAAAAAAAACATGAGAAAATAAAGGCCTCTTGGATTGAAACACCAGCAAAGCGAGTGCTTTAAAATATAGAACATAATATGCGTACCGAAGGTTTCAAAGGTGCGAGACGCAAAATTACTGCCGAGCACAATACTTAATTTTACCCTCATTATAGCGAGGAAAATTATAGGTGCAAGAAAAACAGCTTAAATAATGTAATAAATTAGCGTTAATTTATACTTTTGAAGCGCTCATAGCGAATTTTGCTTAGCCGTTCTCAATCAATCAGCTAAGTTAAGCAACGCCCGCCGCAGTCAGGAGTTGGATGGGTGATCGCTAGTGGCATTACTACTGAGCGCTTCCGTGCTCCGGAAGGCACGTTAAGCCGTCGGTTTCGGTTGTTGTCTTACGGTGGCAGTCGTTACAGCATGGTGGTAGGGCATTTTGCGAATGCCCGCCTGGCTAGCTATCACCCTCAAGTAGAAAATCTGTCGCCAAGCACCTAATGATGTGTTTCGGCAGCTGTCCTTGAGAGCCAGTAATTCTAGGCTAGCCTGAACTACATCTTCGACCACATCATCACTTACCTTCAGGTGAGATAGTGGTCAAAGGCTGGCCTATATGCTATAAAAAAAATACTTACTACATATACTAAAATTGCTAATATTTAAAGTAGGCAACTTTTAGAGAGGTTTCAATTTCAACAAACGATTGTGTAATATCACTAATCACATAATTATCACTAAAATGAATAAAAAAATATTTTTAGAAGTATCTAACACTGAAACGTATGAAATAACTTGTTGAAGTCGGACCACGAAAATGTAATCTTAAGTATTTTGAATCAACGTGTGGCCGACTTTAACAAGTTACTTCATATTTCTAAATATGATTATGATCACAGGCATTATCGCGTGCTGAACGAAAATCACATTTACAAAGTATTGGAGTACATTTATTTTTGTTTCGGATATGGGAATCGAACCCGCGTCCTCTGACTTCGCGCCGGATCCTTGATGATCGCGTACCGTCCCCTATGACGCTTAAATTAATACAATTGGAGTACAAATTTCGACTCGAAAGAGTAAGGTTTCGGTAGCCGAATAGAATAGGCATTCGGCACGAAATCGGAGGACGCGGGTTCGATTAACGTCCGGTACAAAAAATTGTACTGAATGATTTGTAAAAAAGTTATTTCTTACTTTTTAGTGTTAGAACTCGGTAAAAAATATACCTTCGACCTTATTTGTCAATGAGTGCTGAGGTACGATTTTTAATTTTTATTTTCTTTTTCTTGGCTATAAAAAAAGACGTACATTTTACAAAAAGAACACGCCCTCCTAAATTTTTTTTTTTAGGTTCAGTAGTACCTAGTCTGGAGTCTTTATATTGGTAAAAGAAGATTACAAAATCATTCGTATACTTACGTAAATTATCGCATATAATTCGAATCACTTTACGCTCTGGACATTTGCTTTTGACAAATGAAATTTCCGGTGCAAAGGGGTCAACTATTTCGACGTATTGCGGTTCTTCATTATTACGCACTGTGCTGGGATCTTTATCGGATTCCTCCCCATCCGGCACCACTTCAGCAGCAATAGCCGATCTGAAAATTTTATAGATGAGATTCCGTTAGCAAGTTGTATCTGGGAGCTCCCGGCCTTGATAAAATAACTTTGACACAATCGTTCGTGCGACATTGCGGTGACCGCTAGCCTTGGAAGTAGATGTCCGTGTATAAGAACCCGCCCACGCATCCTTTCGACCCTCAAACATAAACGCCTGTGATATATATTATGTGTGCATAACCCTATATATAGTGGCTACCCCGTCCTATATATATAGTGGCTTCGCGTCACCAGGAGGTCGTAAGAAGCGGTTTTTTATTGTTAATAGGTTAGCTTTTGACGACTATCTCATCTGATGGTAAGTGATGATGTGATCGAAGGTGTCAACAGATTAAACCTAGAATTACTAGCTCTCAAATACTGCTGCTGGGACACATCGTTATGTATGGCGACAGATTTTCTTCTGCTTTACTTCTTCTTGACTCATAAGCCTGCGGCAGGATTCGATCCGTGGACCTAGCATAATATTGTCACTGGGTTATTATTACTTCAAGCAAATTGATGTAATCTTGTGATGTTGTTTATTTTTATTTGTAATGCCTTTGACTACAAACTGATGATAAGCGATGGTGTGGTTGAAAATATTGTTCAGGCTTCAGGCTAATCTAAAATGAAGGGCAGCGGCTGGAACACAGCGTTAGGTGCTTGGGGACATATTTTCCACTTGAGTATTACCCTCAAGTGGAAAATATGTCCCCAAGCACCTAACGCTGTGTCCAGCCGCTGCCCTTCAATACTCAAGTGGAAAATATGTCCCCAAGCACCTAACGCTGTGTCCAGCCGCTGCCCTTCATTTTAGATTAGCCTACAGCCAGCCAGGTGAGCAATCGCAAAATCTTACAATAACTTTCAACTTACTTGAATGTGAGAGCTCGACAAAGAGACGTAGCAACGCTATTGAGCGCTTTCTTATCATTTTCATATGGTGCAGCGCAGATTTTTCCATCTCGCCCTCGCTCCGCCCAAACTGCGTATCCAGCGCGGCTTCTTATTGCCCCTAGAGTAGTTTCACTGTTCTCCCGACGCCATGATGCCAAAGAACGGGAAATCCACACTGAAACCGTTCCAATTTTTGAATCGGTACTTAGGTTCATAAGTAGTTAGGTCCCTACATCAATGATATGAAAGGTCCTGGAATCGATAGATACGAGATATATCTATCGATTTTCCTACAATTTTATTAGATCGTGCTTTCTTAAATTACTAGTGGGTTCTTAACCAGTCACATATTAGATCCTGTCACAGTTGGGATTTTTTTGACGGTATCTTTTAATTTATTCTAAGTATTTATATTTGGGTTCACATGTCGTACGTCTGAGATACTGAGCAGGCTCAACCTAGTCTGTTGAGATCCAATCTCAAATAAAAATAAGGGAAAGGGTGCAAAACGCCTTTATATTTTAAAAATAATCGTTTTTAATATTTTAAGCAGTACCTACCTAAGTAAATGGCGGTTGTAGCTTTTCACAAAATATACCTAATGCGACAGTAACTCTTGAGAAAAAAAAATACTGCTTAGTTTGGCGTAAGATAATCAGTTATTCTTCTAAAAGCTACTCAAGGTAGGCTAGGTAAATAAATTGAGTCAGCTCGTCATTTATAAATAAAATGGCGCTGCTCTAGTCGGTGAGTGGAACATGTTCCATGACACTCAACCCTGCGCAATCTCATAGAGTAGTAAAATACTACCTAAAAAAAAATAGGTGCTAGATAGCAAAAGAGTAACGTACAGCATCCCGCCTCGTCGCTGCCGTCGGGGCAGTCGGGCGTGCCGTCGCAGCGCAGATGCGCGGGCAAGCAGCGCGCGTGCAGAGCGCAGCGCAGCGCCCCCGCGCCCCCCGCGCCTCCCGCACTCCCCGCGCACTGCGCGCACTCGCGCTCGTCACGCGCGTCCGCGCAATCAGGCAAGCCGTCACATGCGCGACGAGACAGCGCCAGCCGTTGCAGGTTTCCTTGGCAATCTGAAATTAACAATCGATTAGGTTCATTACAAGCTGTACTGTACTGTATTAGTCGGATTGTCCACTGCTGAACGCAGCCTCACCCATTATGGGAGGGTTTGCCATAATCCCCACGCTTGGCAGGTGTCTTGGGGATCGCTGTGTGACATATCAGTTCCTCAGCGCTGCTGCCCACCTTCTGGTGTGTAACCCTACGTCGCCTCTTACGACACCCACGGGTAGAGATGGGGGGTGGGGAGTGACATTCTAGCCCGGGACCCCACGGGATAAGGGGTCATTACAAGCAATTACAGGTAATTAATATCGTAACATATCCATGGCTTCAAAGTATTTTCTAGTACTTTTTCAAAAGTACCTATCCATTATAGCAATGGTCGCTTCGTCATAGTAGTTCTATTAAATAAGCCATCATACGTGTAATGTAACTATAGCTATAATGATATGTCTCAGTTTCTTCGTGTTATGATGCTTATGGCGTATGTAGAAATATATTTAGTTATAAGAACTTTTAGTTCAGGTGTGCTGTAGGTAGAATGAAAGTGCATTTGTTCCATTACCTGGTTCTGGATTGCAGGAGTCCTTGCCAAAGTAGTCCGGGAACCGTGAGCAGTCGAAGTGCGGACGAAGGCGGTCAGGCAGTCGCGCGCCGCAACCGGCGTGAAATGCGCGGCAGTACGCACGGCATGGCCGCACCAGGCGCTCCGCCTTGCAACGTGGCTGCAGCATCTGGCACACGAAGTCCTGTCCAGAACAAAAACAAACGTTTAATTGCGTTTAACCCCAGACAGATATAAACCTTTGTACCTATGTAGTGTAATTAAAAGTTCTACTGAGAGACATGAGAAAATTTGCCTGAAAATTATTAAGTAGGTATCTGTATAAAAAACCGGTAGGTATTAACAAAATTTTTATCATATCATAATTATTAATAACGCAGTAATTCATTATGGAGATAGTATTTGTACAATAGGAACTGTAATGCAATAACTGGTAAAAATGCTATTTACAAGTAGATAGAAATAACAGACAGACAGACATCGGAGTCTCGCTAGGCTCTGGGTTGAAAAAAATATGAGTGGTTTTTTGTTGGTTAGTTAGACGTTTGGTTGTTTGGTAGTTTACCTGAGCAAGGTGCGAACACTCCGCGTCGAGCAGCTCCCTGTACGCCACGAGGTCCCGCATCAGCGCATCCCTAGAAGCGTGTCCCGCCAGATTCGGGTAGGAGGTGCTATTGTACGGCAGTTGCGAACACAGGCCCAAAGTTACTGGTGAACATTGCCTCAGCTCTTCTACCACTTCGGAGACTATCGGCTCGGTCGTCGGTGGCTCGGCTGGAGTCGTTTCGGCCTCCTTTAATTCTAATGAAGATATCATCGAGTTCTCCTGTAAAAATATTTGACTTATGTATTTCTTACTGATTAGTGATACTATCATTTAGGTACTTAGTATATACTCGTAGTTTAGTATACACATATACGCGGGTGCGGAATATAGATATCAGTAAATTTTTTGCTGCTGCTGTAGATTTTATATTATAAGCAAGAAGTAACATAGGTGAGAAATATCAAATATTTGGTAAAGAAAACAAAGATTTAATGCGGGCTGACTTCCATAGTAGACAATGTCATGATTGATTGAATGATATTGCTTCACAATTTTGACTTGACACCTCCATAAAACTAGTGGCTCTCCGAGCTGTAGACCTCGCTAGTCGATAGTCTGCCCTAGCACAGCTTACAATTGAATAAAGGTTTATTGTGCATGCTAATGGGAGAATGGGTCAAGAAATCCAAAAATCTAGATATGTAATGTAAATAATGAATGATTTTCTTGGACATAAGGCCCCAGCGAAGGCAAGTGTATCAGAAATAGTAACATAAGTAGTAAATATACAATAATTTTACATACATAGTAATGTATGTAAAATTACTATGTATTTAATTAATAATTAATTAATATGTATGTTATCTTGAACTAATATACTGGCTACAAAAACATGGAAAATAAATAATTGATTATACAAGAGAGAGAGAGAGAGAGAGACTATCACTTTTAGGCAACTGACGGCGTATCAAGATATTGCCATTAAATTACCTTATAATAAATATCTCCGTCATTTTGAAAAAATTCCATAAGCTAAACGACAAAAAAAAAGTATGGACGTATCAAATCTGATCACAATATTTCGTGAGAATTGTTTGAGAAATGCGACCTGTAGAGGAGAACAACCGGACATACCAAATCATTTATGACTTTGTCGTGTTTCTTTAAAGTGTGTGTAAGTTGAAGCAGAGACGCTTCGCTCTAACTAAGTTCTTGCTCGGTCAATAAAAGAAGTTGACTCTATACAGAGCTGAATACATCCTATTACCGGAAAGTTTATTTTCACACCGCTATACGAGGTCAACTCTCTAGTTGAAATACAAAAAAATCTTAGGTTTACGCACGGTGATGTCGGTGATCACACTGGTCAACCCAAACCCTCGATGATCCGGACAAATACGAAACAATGGTCGCGCAGTCTATTACAAGTATAAAATAAGCGGAAATTTAAATAAAGCATAATAATTGTGCATTGGGTTATGGCAAATCCCCTTAATGGAGGAGGCTGTGTTCAGCAGTGGACGATCAGGCTGATACAGTACAGTACTCGTATCTGTGCCAATTTCATCGAAACCGATGGTTCAGTTAATGAATAAAAAGTTATAGATCGACAGAAATGTATTGGGATATGTCACTCTTCGTTCTGATTTGTTATGATAAATTGATAGAGCTTGAATTTGTTGTAATTTTGTGAACTTATTAGCTATATTAGTATCCTCTAAATGTTTTAATTTAACATTATTTCTTACCTCGATATGCAATATATCCGGTAGCGTGGTGAAGTGGTCAAGATAGACGGTGGGTTCAGCCAGTTCTCGAGCCAGCACATTTGTCACTTCGCTGGTGGTCACGGCCGTGAATATTGGCTCGAACGATACCTCGAAGTGAACTCGAGTTCCCTCTTCCACGCTGCAAATGGACGTTGTTGTTGAGTACGAATTATCGAGTAAACAGGGTAAGGAAAAGTTACAGAGGGATATGTTTCCATTCGCACTGGGGGTTTGAGAATCACCGCACCACAAATGATACCTAGGGCATTTTGCGAATGCTCGCCTGCTTAGCTAGTACAAACTACAAAGTCATGTAGAAAATGTATCGTCGCGCACCGTTTGTACCGGCAGCTATCTAAGAGAGCCAGTTTCTATTCCAGGCTTGGCCTGAAGGAATCACATCTTCGATGACTTTTAATATTTAGGTGCCAAGACTAGGCTAGACTTAAAGTTATAAGCAATAAAGCCATTGCTTTGTTGTAATCCGAAATGTTTAGTGCCAAACAAATATCTCCGAAAAGCCCATTCAAAAATATATATCAAAAAACACTTAATATTATCGTTCAAGACTACAAATTCGCGTTGGGAGTGCTAGAACGCGTTGGGCGGAACGGCGGCATTACGCTGCGAAGCTTTGAACTGTTTTACTAAATGAGCGCGATAAAGGTGCAATTCCCAGATTAAGGTCAGTTTGAAGGTGTACCTACTACTCATCAGAGGATCAGTTTTTGAATCCAGAAATAATATATGGTATGTACCAATATTTTTGCGATAAATCCATGCTGAACGTATTTTTCAAAATTGCTTGATCAAAGGTAAAAGAAAAAAAACTGAATTGCAAGTGTTTTATATATACTGGTCAGCAAATAAACCGAGCCACCCGCTACCTAGGAACTCTGATTCGATTTTCTCAAAAAGTATAAAACTTACAACTGTCAAAGTTATACCTACAAAAAGTGCGTTTCATGGTGATTAAAATGACTACAAATTAATTCGAAAGTACCGTCAACTCACATTGTAATAAAGCAACAAACACAATGCTAACGATTTGCTCTGTTTTCACCAGAGTTTGAAATTAGCGTTCTTTTTCTCAACAATGAGGGTTGTCGGATATTACTTATCATTTCTTTAGTTTTTGTCTATCGTTTGCTCAGACGCGTGTGTTTTTACTACTTTTTTCGATTAATAATGGATACAACACCTCAGGAAGCAGCTCAAGCTGTAGCATTACTTCAAGCAGGCATTGCGCAACGTGAAGTCGCTCGAAGGCTTCGAATCAGCAGATCTTCGGTGCAACGAGTTTACAGACGATACCTAGAGACTGGAGCATTCGATCGCCGTCCAGGTACGGGCAGACCTAGGGCTACATCAGCAGCAGATGATCTTTATATCCACCTTACTGTTCTGCGAAATCGCCACCTCAACGCAGTTCAAGTCCAACAAAGTCTGCGTGACGAACGCCAAGTGGTCATAAGTTCAGATACCGTCAGAAGGAGACTTGCTGAACGGAACCTGACCCCAAAAAGAGCTGCAACAGGCCCAGCATTAACGGTAGCACACCGTCGAGCACGACTTGAATTTGCTCGAGAGCATAGGGATCGGGCATTAGAGCAGTGGAGTAATGTACTCTTCACTGATGAGACCAGGGTGAGTCTACATGGAAGTGATCGACGTCAAAGAGTATATCGTCGCCCTGGAGAACGTTATTCTCAGTGTTGCATCGAGGAAACTGTTGCTTATGGAGGAGGATCTGTAATGGTCTGGGGCGGCATCTCGTTAACAGCACATACAGCGTTAATTTTCATCGAACCGACGGGCCGTACACGTGGACTGACTTCTCATCGCTACATTACTGAAATCCTCGCAGACCATGTGGTACCTTACGCAGGATATATCGGACAGGATATGCAATTGATGCATGATAATGCACGGCCTCATGTTGCTCATGTGGTGACCCAGTATCTACGCGACGTCAGCATTCGTACGATGGACTGGCCAGCTCGAAGCCCGGACTTGAATCCGATAGAACACTTATGGGATGAGCTGAAACGTCGGGTTCGAGCCCGGGTACCTGCTCCAACAAGGCTTCCAGAGCTGCGAATCGCAATTGAAGAGGAGTGGAATACAATTCCTCAAGATTTTATCGTCAGGCTCGTAAGGTCGATGAATACAAGGATGCTGGCAGTTATCCGAGCAAGGGGAGGGAATACGAAATATTGATCAAAAACTTTTTTTTGATTTTGTCTTTGTTTTTGGCTTTAATTTTTTTTTTCACTTTATCATTACTAACGATTGTCACGACTGGAAAACGACTCTTTTTTGTAAAATCCTTAATAAACACTGAAATATTGATTAAACCCAATTTCATTTTAATCACCATGAAACGCACTTTCTGTAGGTACAACTTTGATATGTGTAGGTTTTTCAGTTTTTGAGAAAATCGAATTAGAGTGCCTAGGTAGCGGGTGGCTCGGTTTATTTGCTGTCCAGTGTTTATTATTTTAAAATTATTTTATGGATCTCCCCAACGATAGTGAATTTTAACATCTAACTATCGCTAAAATGAGACCAATTATATCGTTAATAAATTCGTGTCGAAAATTTTAAAAGTATTATTTTCTCTAATTTTCTTGCATTTAAGACACACAAAAGGTCGTATCCATCAGCAATAAAGTTTAATCTCAACAGCGCGCATTGATATTAAACTTTATTTAATAAGGATTTCGTTTTATTTTTCGTTAAAAGATCCTTTTTGATATGTATCGCCCCCTTTATATAAAAATCTAGTATCCTAGTAATTAGGTTGGTAGGTCAGTTGAAAACATTATTTTAATTAAATTATCACTGTAATAAAAACTGAATACTTATTACCAACAAAATGATTATACCTACTCATTAAGTAAACAAACAAACCATTAATGTGCTTCTAGCTCATAAAGTTTGATGATATCGCGCATAATAATTTTTAATTAACCTAGGGAAAATATTATACTTAAGTGTGAAATAACTGTTAACATGTAACACACAGCCTAGATCTTACGTCATATTCATATAAGCGTCGTGTATGTAAGCTGTATCTTTGGTTGCATAATAGATTGTTAATTTTATTTTTATAGGAAACGACACAAATCTCGTTCACGTAAGAGAGAATAAAAATCTGGGACACTCCATGTAAAAAGTCATCAAATTTCCACAGTTCGTTTCCGTCATTCATTTTATGTAAAAATGATTTATATTAATTCATATCATATAGGTAGGTACTACCAAGGTACGGTTCGGGGTAAGGTTTTATTTAGTGTAAACCTTTTGAAGTTCATTTTGTTATTACGTACTAAAGTCTCAGTACAAGTATGTATAGTTATTATATTACTGTGCTGATGGAAGAAAACATCTTAAGAATATCCTAAGTAGGTAAAGAAAAAATCAATGTTCCATTTTCAGCTCATACCTCCACTTCGTTAGTTTTAGTTTGATATGTTAATATTCAGCAAGTTTATCTAACAGACTTAAACGTGGTAATATTTACGGACTTACGATTTAGTCAAACTATGTCGTATTACGATATATTTAGATATTTATGAATTTATGATAAAGGATAGGTAAACGTAAAAAAAAGGTCAACAGTTTACGTTAAAAAATGTATAAATTGTAAATGTATGTACCAATGATTCTCTTTTGCGTGAAAAAAACCTGATAGCTGTTAATGATTAGTGTACCTAGGTATAGATAAGAAATATTTATCTTTTCAAGAATAACGTTTTTTTAAAGCATTTATCCTATCCTATTGGTCGGCATTATAAATAAAGATGTTGTTTTTAATGTCAGTAAGACAGATACTCATATATATAGCATTATTGGTAACAACCAATTAGGGTTCACTTCTGCTAGTCCTAACAAACATTTTTATACATAATATTTTTTTTAAACATCGTTTTTTATATTAAAAAGAAGTGTTTTTTTATGTGTATTTGACGGAATAAACACGAGGATCACCCTATGTTAAAAGTATCTTGTGTCTGTAAGTTATTATTTCATATTTTGTATAACTTTGCTCTATATAAATAATCAAAACTGTATTCAAAGGGAGCGCGGCGCGGTATATGAGACTAAACATCCCAATAATTCTCCGAATATCCCATTATTAATTTTAGCACCCGGGTTCTCGGTAAAAAGCAATAGTTTCAGCTTTAACTGATGTTCTCATTTGGAATTCAACTCACAAAAGGAAAGGGCCGTATGTCTATATAAATCTAAGCATCGAGAACACAACCTTCAATGTAGATTACCTACAAACGTGCGTGCCCGGCTTAGAAAGCATGCGCTCCAATCGAGACACGTATTCGGTAGGAGCTTTCTCATGTTAACATGCACAGAACAATATAATGGTGCGTTTGTGTCACAAATTATTATGACCACTGGAAAGTTGCATTTAGTTCCGGAATCCGGATATCCCGCTAGGAACGAGGGCATAGGTCCTTTTTTACAATTTGTACTTAAATCAAAACTATGAGATGTTCTTATAGTTTTTGTTTATTTCATTGGAACATAGGAAAATGAGATCAAATACACACTAATAAATAAAAAAACCGAACAAGTACGAAGTGGGCTTCCCAGATAAATGTTTGATAGTTTAAATCACAGCTTGAAAACAACATTATGAATAGATGTTTTCTGTACTTGTTGTTTATATAGAGTTTATGGTTAATAATATCATATTACCAGATTCCTACCTAATATGGTTTTTAACAAAGTCCCTATATACGACGTTATAACAATAATGGTTTGGCAGCTCCCAATTTTATTATATTTCTAAATAATAATGCAATGTATTCAATAAAAATAAGGATATTCTACTCTACTCAAGGAGCTCTAGACCTTCATACCACTTACTTGGGAAACCCTACCAATCGACATAAGGGAGGGACGAGCAGATATTAGACATACATACAACCCAAAAAACGCCTAAATAAATAAAACGTGTTCTCTTCTTACAGAGAAAAACCTTGATGCAAAGTGAGAGATGACATTCAAGAACTTAAAAATAAAATGCTTGTAGTCATCGAGGTCACTTACACGTTAAACTAAAACTTGACCCTGAATCGAGAACCAGAAATTCTCGATTTGCTGTCAGAGAAAGAGCATCTCCGTGGTTGCCATCAATCATATACGAGTATTATGTAATTGCATAACCGTTTTGTTTCCTTTTTGCATAATTCCAATTATCTGAGATGTTCGTGCAGCTTCGATTGCAGTGCTTTACTAAATGTAGCATGCACACGCTCCATCGCAAGCTCCGTTGCGAGAAAGTTCACTTTCTCCGATTATACCTATCTATTGGCAGTTATTGCAGTAGCAGACTCAAGATTGTTGATTCGTGTATCTGAATCATCTGTTTCGAAACTTGAAAGTCGCTGTGCGATATGAATACGTTCATTCATACGAGTATAAGCGTCATACGCCTGATTAGTGTATTCCTATACTGGCTGTCATTTGAATAAATTGATTTCTAATCTATTAAAATATTAGGTATACGCTTATTTGTAACTTCAACACTTATAACTGTTTTCTTACCTATCCAAAGCCAAAATATCAGCCGACACAAAACAGGATCTGAGTTCCGAGTTCTGATATAAGTTGTAAATCGTGTGCTGCATCTGGCCCTCCCTGGTGCGATTGCCCTTGGGCTGGAGTTCCTTGCCCTCAGCGCCCTCCTCAGGCCATGTGGATACTACGAACGAGCCGCGGAACGTCTGCCGGTTCAGCGGGTCACCGAATACGTACATATCTGCAAAGGCACACAACTATGTTGTATCTGACATCAATATATTAAATTATTTCTAATCAATTTTATCATCATCCTACCCGTTCCCCAGATTACGTGAAGTCGGGGTGGTATTTTTTTTTTTTTTTTTATTTTATTTATTAAATAGGTTTGCTAACACTAGTTACACGGGTTCAAGATCATTCATACTATCAATATGGTTTTATACTACGTGCACTACCAATTAAAAGCAAACACAGCATGCATTACAAACTAAAAAGTGAGTTTTAGCACTCATCCTATCAATACTAAAGCACATTTGAATAGACACATGGTACCTACTTACTTATATGTAGTTACTTACTTAAAGTAATAAAAATAGAACATTAATTTTTAGCCAATTCTAAGACCATTAATAACAATTGATAAAATTATTTTATTAATCTCTGCTATAAAATATCTACTTTTAAGTAAACTGTAAATTAGCACTTAAGTATTGTGTTCGAACAAATTGGGTTTTGATATATTTTGTGGATTATTAGGAACATTAGGAACAAACAAACAAAAGACGACGAAGCTTTGCAGGGCAATCAAAGATAATATCAAAATCATCGTGTTCGTTACATAGTTTACACAAACGAGGTAATGGTGAGCAAGAACCTAATACTGTACGTCTGAGTGGTGGATACAATAAAGACACTTTACACCGGGGATAACTATGTGGAATCTTAAAGTTAACTTTTTCTAAGAGTAATGGACAGTCTATCTTATTTCGCAAAAGTTTATGCATGAAGCATAAATCTATATAGTCTCTACGTTTATCTAAACAAGTGATTTTAAAGTGGCTCAGTCTATCATTATATGATATATTTCTTCTTGCATATTTAGTTGATCGTGCTAAATGCCACACAAATCTTTTTTGAATCTTCTCTATTCTAAGGCTATGAGAAGCGTAATGAGGCCGCCATACAACACTACAGTATTCCAAAATGCTCCGCACAAGGGAGTTGTACAGTAGTTTTTTTGTACTGTTGTTACGAAATATCTTGCCATTTCTTATTACAAAACCGAGCATACTTGAAGCTTTTTTAGTAATATAGTCTATATGAGGTACAAACGTAAGTTTCTTATCCAGAATGACACCCAGATCTTTGATATTATTAACTTCTTGTATCTCATTCTGAGAAATAAAATATTTGGATGGAAAAATCATCAACTTCCGTGTAAATTTAATATGAAAACATTTTTTTATATTTAATATCATTGCATTCGAGTTACACCACATAAGTAACCTGTCTAGATCACTTTGAAGTAAAGACATATCTGCAGTTGATTCTATGCATCTTGCAAATTTAAGATCGTCAGCATATAGGTAAGGGGTTGAGTATAAAAAGCAATCAGTTATGTCATTTATGAAAATATTGAAGAGGACAGGGCCTAAGTGCGAGCCTTGTGGTACGCCAGATTTAATTTTATGTACGTTTGATTCATAGCCACTTATAGCAACATACAATGAACGGTCAGTTAGATATGAATATAACCATTTTAGAAAGGGTCCTGTCATACCATACTGCGATAGCTTAGAAATGAGCATATTGTGTGACACACGATCAAACGCTTTACTAAAATCGGTATAGATTACGTCTATTTGGCGATGCTTATCAATTTTTTCAGCTAACATTTCAGTAAAGGAGACGAGGTTGGTACAGGTTGAGCGAGCTGCTACAAAACCATGTTGATGTGGTGTAAGATATTTTTTAAAGTGAAATTGGACAATAGGGCATATTATGGATTCGAATACTTTGGCAAATGTACATAGTATAGAAATTGGCCTATAATTATTCACGAGTGACTCATCACCATCTTTGAAAATCGGCACAACTTTAGCAATCTTCCACTCATTAGGGAAAATTCCAGTATCAAGAGACTTCTTAAAAATGCGGTGTAATGGCACCACAAGATTAGAAACAGATTTAGTTATATATTGCGCAGGGATGCCATCAGGTCCTGCCCCTTTATTGCAATCTAAATTTGCTAGGGTTTTATGAATAGTATATGGGTCAATACTAAATGTGGCCAGATTTTCTGCATCTGACTTAATGTCCTCTGTATATGTGTTAATACCGTCGGCACTGTCATAAACTGAGGCAAAATGCTTTGCATATAAATTACACATTTCAGTCCCATTACATGTCGTACATGTGCCATCTGAGATATTTTTAGGAAAACGACTAGTACCTTGTCGTTTTGCTTTTATTAGCGACCAAAACCGTTTAATGTTAGATCCAATTTGGGCCTCAACATTGCTGATGTAAAAGTTGTAGCATTCTCTTGAAAGTTTTTCAGCTAGTTTGTTAAGTGTTTGAAGACGAAGTTCATCCAAGGGGTTATTATAAACCTTGAAACGATGTCTAATTTTTTCCTTTCTTTTTAATGTTTTTATCAAACTACTATTAAACCACACAGGGTAGTTATTACTTACTCGCTTAAGCATTGGAACAAACTCTGTGATAGAATATTTAATAACATCGTTAAAGACGATGACCATTTCATTTACATCTGTACATTTCGAAAACAACTGATCCCAGTCTTGTTCACTTAAAAATTTGTTTATGGCAACATAGTTCGCTTTCCTAAAATTCGGAATTGGTTTGTCAGGGTTACTCAATAAGCAATCTTTATACGAAATAGGAAAAGTTAAAACTATAGGGGGATGATGTTTGTCAACAACCGAGAGGGCATGTGAAGCAGCTACTGTAAAACAAGGATGATTATCGGTTAAGATTAAATCAAGTATTTTGCCATTTTTATTTAAGACTTTGTTATATTGTTTAAAGTTGTTCAGATACATAAAATCTACCAGCGATCGTTCTACATCTGAGAATGTGGTATTTGTAGTAGGTTTATTATCAATGTCCCAAGTGATTCCACTTAAATTAAAATCTCCCAAGATACACACAGGGTGGTTACAATTTTCAAGAACCATATTAGAATTAGCAAGATAATCTTCCAATATTACTTTTTCAACTGGCGATCGAATGTAAATTCCTCCAAAGTATACCTTATTTAACGAGTATTTGTTTACGGTAGGAAGGTCAATACTGATCCAAATATCCTCACAGTTACTTTCCCAGCTCGACATCCTAGTGGACTTAAGACGCGTGGACACAGCTATTAAAACTCCACCAGCGTCCATACCCCTATGGTAACCTGTTGAATCACGGTCCCTTCTATAAACAGCATATTTGTCATCAAAAATTTCACTACTTAAAATGTCTTTATGTAACCACGTCTCAGTAAGAACAATAATGTCATAGTTATGACAAGCTAGATTACAGTATAGTTTATGGATTTTGGTTCGTAAACCTCGAGTGTTTTGGTAATAGATACTTAACGATGACAGTTTACTAACGTTAGGCCTAACAGTTGATGAGGTTGGTACAACTTAATCTAATTTTTGAAGCGCCTCTAAATCTCTTATCAATTTGTGATCAGATGTTTCTGTCTTTCTCATGTAGATCCTGCCATTCCGCACCCATACAAATTTATATCCTTTTTCCTTTGCCGCCATCCTAGCCGCGGAATGAAGACTTTTGTTAGCTGCCGAAAGGTGTTCCATTATATAGATCGGGGTTCTCTCTCCAGGTAGACCTATATGTGTACTATTGAGTCTATCATTCGGATTCAATCTGTTGTATTTTATGGAAGCTGCAATAAAAGTGTCACGTGTTCTCGGTGAGTTGAAATGAACCACAATAGAGCGTGGCCTTGGATTTTTGGGGTTCATTTTCGCAATGCGGCTACAATTTAAAATATCACTGTTTTTAATTCCACAGCTTAAAACATCGCTTATTTGGCAGACAATGGAGACAATATTTTCGGTTTTCTTCTCGGGCACACATTGAATCTCCACATTATTACTACGGGAATATTGTTCAAGTTGATTGATTCGCATTGTTAAGTCATGGTTAAAGGAACGCAAAGTCTCATTTTCCTCTTGTATCTTATTAATTTCTTCTAAGATAGCAGTATTCTTTTGAGCATTTTCTTCGCTTTGTGCGCTCATTATTGCCAATGATTCATGAATTTCTTGAATTTCCTTCTTCAAAGGGGCCACTTCAGCAGCAATCGTCCTTTTCATTTGCTGATCGAGACGAACGAAAAGATTATCCATTTCTTTACTGAAAATTTCTTGTACCACAGCCCTGACGTCATTACGGGTAAGTGAGCCCTCCGAGTCCACTCTAGGGGAGGTATCAAGCGCTGCTCTTTTATGGGCTCGCATGGAGACATTGTCATTCTTAGTTACAGAGCGCAATGGGGTATTATCGTTATTCCCTAATTTCGGCATCTTAGTGCACAACGGGCACACCCAATCGGGCATAGATAAGTCTTTTGTTGTATTAATCATACATGCGAAATGATAGCCCTTATTGCAATTTTTGCAAACGACATAATCCTTCTCTTCGTTGCAATCAAGAACGCAACATCCCCACGAAATCTTCGTCTTCGGTTCAGACATACCGGTTACAGGGCCGAATAGTTTTATTAAAATAAAACGTAAATATCAATGTATGACAAAATAAATCTCACAGTGAATTCGCAGGTAGGAATAAGCTTAGCAGAGTAACCCTAGCGCTCAAAAGGTCCTAAGCGCCGTGAAATAATACGTTGCTTACGCGTTCACGTCAAACTTCTTGTAAGATAACGAGGTTGAAGTAATTTCCAGCACAATATTGATGAAATATTCACTAATACATTATTCACAACACTTGTAATACATTCACTACTTTGTAAGTATTTGTTTATTTGATAATACTGTAAAATATTTATAAGATAAGCTGTAAAACTCAAGTTTTTAATAAAATTCACGGGAGCGTAAACACACACCACGCAATGTTCTATGGCAACTGATATGTACTGACTGATATGGTATGTGCTCTCTAACAACATAACATACACGTTACGTTACGATACAAGAACATATTAAAGAGCATATTTTCTCTTACAACACAAAAGAGACATGAACACATTGTAAGCACGATGTCGCGATTCTCAAGTTTAGTTAACAGTTAATGCTCTCGTGGGTAGTATGCCCGCAAAATTTTGGGTAAACTGGGCGTTAAAATAAGAAGGTAAGAGGCCCTATAGTGCCTCCAATGTGCACCAACACCCCACCTACATCAACGTGAGTACAATGGCATGCCATGCTGCACATCGGCGATTATTTCTCTCGACATGCAGCGGGAAGAGATGGAATAGTCATTATACTTAAAATCCAAGTAGGGTAATTAACTACTTAGTATACAAATAAATTTGCGGAAAGTTAATGATACAAAGGTACCTCGGTACTCATTGTACAAGAATACCCATACAGATAATACAAAACAACGTGTGTAGCTAAATTATACAGTGTAGCTGGAGCGGAAACAGTGTCTTTTGTCTGACTTGCTAGATAGTAGATACTGACATGTTTTAGCGCGGGCGTCTCATTTAGAGGTGATCAACTTTTTATTATTTAATATTCTATTAAGTGAATACCAACATCAACAATAGCGTTAATTCCATTCACAATAACCTGATTTTGAGTTTGGTTCGTCTTTGACTAGGTATTATAACGAAGTAAGTGGGCATTGACTTTCATAAACATTCTATAGGCAGTATCTACTTAGGAATTCTTTATAAAAGACGAAGGGTATTTCCAATATCCATAATATTAAAGACAATAAATTACCCCATAATAAATAACGGGATTTAATATTTCTCGATAAGTTTCGCCGTTCCTCAAACACGATAAGATAATAAATAAAGTTTTACGAAACAATTTTCAAAACAGTTTATCAGCTAAAGGCAAACTTTAGTGATATTTTGAAGCCTTGATCGATGTTTGCTAATAACGTCTAATTATAAACATAATTGATCGATAATTAAACCGTCTGTAGGTATATAGTGCCAATATAGAGCTGATAAATTGATACAGATAGTGAATAGGCAGCATCGCGCACTTGTTGCGGCAGGCGGTTGCAAGGCCGCTCGGTCCACTGGCCTTAGCTTTCAGCAGCGACGGGCCAAATGTCGCCAGTCTGCGAGAAACGCTCATAACATTAACCAAACAAAGCATCTATAATAACAGCTTAAAGCTCACGATCGCTTTTAATGGGTTTGCAGATATTTTTAGAATTGAATTGATTACCTACCTATGTTATGAGTATATAATATATTATATAGGTACCTACAGGCTCGAGTATTGATTTTTAGTGGGTTGTTGCTGCACATTGGGAGCACAAGATGGCTCATTAAGGCTCTAAGCGCCTTGATTACCCTAAAGTAGCGGGTATACTACCAGCAAAAGGATTCCCAAGGAAGGTTGGAGTCTGTAAGGCGGCCGGCTATGAAACCGTTAACCGGTTAAAGATTTTTTTACATTAATTCCTTGTGTAGTCCTACGTGTTGTTAGAGAAGATATATTGTACCGAATCCACATGAGTGGGATAAGGGAAAGAAAGATGATGATGAAAATTGGCGAGTAGTAATAAGTAAACCTACTAATTTCAATTCCGTGTTTTATAACGGCAATCGCTATTTGCATTTTTAACCAACAAATAGTGACTTAATGTCTTAACTGTAGTTTATTTAATGGTATAAAATTATGCCGATGAAAAAGGCGCTACACGCTGAATAATTTCGATATCATTGTTCTCGCTATTGCTCTTTGAGTTGAATTTTACAAATACCTAGTAAATATAATTACAGCTACTTTTGTAAGCATATGATCTGTTTATTTGTCTTACGACTATAGGGTATATAATTACTTGTTGTCTAAAATGTGTATATAATAACAGCAATTAACAAACTGTAACAGACTTTACATTTGCGCTTTTTAAAATGTGAAGTAATATTTTGAAGGCTTCCCCTATCCGGTAGATACCTAGCGTACTTTAAATCTAAGCGCTACAATATTTAGCAACATCAATTTAGATTCTAGGCAAGTGAATAGCGGGCAATTTTATCGTAGCGAAAGATTAAGAAATCCAAGTGCCATACCCGCCAGTCGAGGCTCTAAAAGGGCAGACTGGTAATTATTTTAGGAAGTGAATGTAGATAGATACCGATCAAGGTACGGGTTACGACTTTAAACGTACTCATAGCCGCTGCTGAGAATTCAAACTCCTTAAATGGAGATAGATAAGTAGAAGTACCTACAACTTACTAAGTATTTCCTGATCATACTTTTACTTTTGTAATGAAATGGAAAAGTAGGAAAATAAATTTTCCTTCAAAGGAATTTAGTTTCTACTGCTTACAAACGTGATAGAACTTTATTTATCTCAACTGCCGCCATGTATGTGTACGATAATGTGCCTTCATAGCCCACCGATTCATTTACTCAACTCAACACATATTTTCTAGGGCTCCATATCCAAAGGGCAAAGTGGAGGTCTATTAACGAGACTTCACGGTCTGTAAGTCCGTCCGTAGGTATATGATGGGTCTCTAGCCAATAAACGGAATGAGTTACAAACTGAGTTAAAAATCATTTCATTAAGATATAAAGGAAGCTTCAAGAACTAATTCGTAAATAAAAAAATGCCTTAGCATGTGCGATGGCATTATCAAACCGTTGAGCACATTTGTGAAATTACAAATACATTGTTATTAATAAAAAATAATAAAAAGGTGACGGTCAAAGTTGTTAATTTTAGACCATTTTTGTTACAGGTCTATCATAAAAACTAAACTATTTAGGAATAAAAAAATCCTGTATATAATGTGAGTGACGAGCGCAGTGCAGTGTCAGAACGATACTCGGTGACAGTCATGACGCTTACAATCAGGCGGCCAAATGGCCCGTCTCATTTCATTACATAATAACATATACAATATTATGATAGTATTTTCAGTATCTGAAGTTTACATAATGTAATATTTAAAAGATGTATATAATACAGCTATTTCAGTTTCCTAAATAATTTAGACTTTGAGATAGATTTCGGAACAGAAACTGATAACTATGACGGCTCCTTTATAAATTATTTGTAAGGTGAAATAAAAAACATAACGGTTCTTGACACCCTAATGTAGGTTGTTAAAGGTTTTTTTCTGTTTTGGCTTTAAATTATTAAGTTGACTTGAACAGGTTACAAAAATACAGGCTACTAAAATATATTATTTTATGAGCAGAAAAATTATATGTTAATTTGATCATAATATTCTCGTCAACATGTCCCATTAACATTTTCTATGTACAGTCGCCTGCAAAAACAAGTATACACATGGTAATTATCAAAATAATTAAATACAAATTTCTAATTATCGAAGTTTTAACATAAGTAAAAAAAACGCATTGATTTTGAGGTACTTCTGTGTACATAGAGAGGAACAGAAGTCTTTGCCACAATTTAGAAAATTACTATGTTTATACTTGTTATTGCAGGCGACTGTACATATAATAAATGGCAAAGTTAACTATAAATTACGCTTGCAACAATAGTTATTTGTTGTGCAAGGCTGCAAAATTGTTATTTAGCGCGAGAATTTATGAAGCGCTCGTAGCGAAGTTTACTTAGCTGTTCTGAACCGATCAGCAAAGTTAAGCAACGTCGCGCGCGGTCATGAGTTGGATGGGTGACCGCTAGTGACATTTCTACTGAGCGTTTCCGTGCTTCGGAAGGGACGTTAAGCCGTCGGCCCCGGTTGTCTTAGTCTGGCAGTCATTATAGCACGGTGGTAGGGCATTATATATACCACTCTCAAATAGAAAATCTCTCGCCAAGCACCTAATGGTGTGTTCCGGCAGCTGTCCTTGAGAGCCAGTACTTCTAGGTTAGCCTGAAAAACATCTTCGACCACATCATCACTTACCATCAGGTGAGATGGAAGTCAAAGGCTAACCTATCAGGCATAAAAAAAGGGAGATTTTTTATTGAAACATGAAGAAAGTGAAGGATTCCATTCGCTTGGTCGTGGATCAAAATATAGAATCCTGAGCATAGCGAAGGTTTCAGAGATAATAGATTCAAAATAACTTTGCTGCCGAGCGAAACACAATTTTTTACATCACAACAGCTAGGAAAATGCAAAGTACTTTTAATTAAATTAGTATTAATTTATATCACTACATTGTAAAACAAAGTCAATTCTCGCTGTCTGTCTATTATATGCTTATATCTTTAAAAACACGCAACCGATTTTGATTTTTAATAGATAGAGTGATTCAAGAGGAAGGTTTATATGTATAATACATGCATACTATAGTAGAAAAACAATGATAATTTTAGAGGATTTCTTTCTGTTATGTCGTAAATAAACATATTTTTTGCGCTTACATTGCAAACGCTTGAGAACAAACCTACGAGATGATTAAAAATATGTAATATACTACAGTATTGTACACCTTAAAAAGGTCTACAAAAAGTCCGCGATGGTATATGACCATCTCATAAGGATAACACACAATAACCAAAGAAAACATGTTTGTATTGTCTAATGACATAAAAGCTGTGAACGTTGTATATAAAAAAATCTGTAGTATATTAAATTTCAGCATTGCACCCGTGCGATTACGGGGCGAGTCGCTAGTTAAAAATATAAGGTAAAATTACTACAATTGGTAATATTGAAGGTATTATTTTACAGGAAGTTTCAGAGAGTATCTAATTTTAAAAACTATTGTCGGAGCTATCTGACTGACACTTGAGTTATCCCGTATTATTTACTAAAATGAGTGAAAACCACGCTTTTACAATAAAAACCTTTTTCATGCTAGCGGATAAAGAGCCAGTTTCCACGCAGATTTCGAATGAACACTTTCATCAACAATTTCCGAGCATGTGCGAAGCAATGATGGCCGAGAGGTAATAGCTATCGACTGCCGTGCCGCAGATCCCTGGTTCGATCTTCACCGCCGGCTTGAGCTACACTGCATGGTGGAAGGGCATTTTGCGAATGCTCGCCTGGCTAGCTACCACCCTCAAATAGTAAATCTGTCGCCAAGCACCTAACACTGTGTTCCGGCAGCAGTCCATGAGAGCCAGAAAAATTACAGGCACATGAGACTTAACAACTGTATGTCTCAGTGTGACGGGCGGAGTGCAATTCGTCACAAGACGAAATGCATCTGTTATAGGCAGAGGTTAATCCGCTTCCGGTGGGCCTAGCGCATAATCCGCTAAAAACACATAAAAAAAATGAGGTGACAAAAAATATTTACCATTTAAATAGCTAAACCTTAGAAAGCGCCAACGGATGTTACACAATTTTTTATATAATGCAGTTTGAATAAGTTGTTTCATTTTTCACCCAAATGAATCGCGACTTCACCATGTCTTCATTGT
The DNA here is from genome assembly GCA_963890685.1 of Plagodis pulveraria. Lineage (NCBI taxonomy): Eukaryota > Metazoa > Arthropoda > Insecta > Lepidoptera > Geometridae > Plagodis > Plagodis pulveraria. The sequence continues at coordinate 15,949,479 of OY982957.1, forward strand.
AGTTCTAATAGGCATGTTCACATGACGATTGTTCAAAATACTTTTAAACAAAAATGTCCCCCATCACACCTATACCCAGTCCGATAGTGATAGAATTTCAGCATAGGGTAGGCAGTGAACATCAATTATTATTAATCGGATGGCAAACGCAAAGTGATATAAAGCTCTGGGTATAGCAATCTTTAGTTACAGCGCATGGCCACATCATAGCGCATATCCACGTGACAATGCCGGCCTTAAGCATAAATTCTTCAGTTTGTTACAAATTTCGCGAGGTATTATCACATGAATAAAGAACTGTATTTATTATGTATTCCTTTCTTTATTATCATTAGTATGTAAGTATTAATTTCTGATTTCATGTGGTATTTATTGATGTGTGATACTGTTCTTGGCTTTTTTAGTTCTTTACTTTGCTAAGCTATTTAATGTAGCAAGCGCGAAACGCGAGCAAAGGGTCTAAACTTTGGCCAAAAATCTATACATATTCATTTGTAGCCAAAAATGCTTTCGTAACTATGTCTGTCTGGTTTCCGAATTCCTGACTCTTCTCCTCTACAGGTCGCATTTCTTAACCGATTATAGTATGATTTTGTGATCAAGTTCGATAATTTATATATGGTTTATTTTTCTCGATTCAGTGTTTGTTTTTTTTTCAAAACAGTGATATGGGGTTCCAAAACTTCCAAAACGTAAAAAAGAACATTTTATAGTCGCGAGGTCTTCAGCTCAGAGAACCATTAGTTGAAAGCACAAGTCTGAACAGTTGGTTTAAACTTGTGCTTTAAATCAGTGCCGCATTGGAAACATAAGATAAGCAACACTTACGAGCATAGTGATTCTGATTCGCATGAAAACGAGTTTACACCCGGAAGCGGAATCTTATTTATATAAAGCTGTTCTGGTTAAAACAGCCAATGACTATAACATACAATGCTATACGATTACAATTATAGCTATAAAATGATTTCACTAAACCACTATGTGTCCACCGCCACATTGGTGCAGTGGAGTGATTCTTTTTCAAAGATTTCGTTATCCGTGTCAGCCAAGTGTTATTGGTTTTCAACAGTCCAAGATTAGCCACTTTTTGTAGTAGATAGGAATAACCTCGCCCTTTATAAAATGGAACTTAAAAACATGTGGCGAATTTTGGTTTTAGATGCTTATTCATATACACCTCATACACCTCTTTCGGTGATATGCATTTTTATTTGTATTTTAATGTAGGCAATACCCACGGCCCAGGTAGACGGCAACAGCCGCAAGCAGTAGCAGCACTAGTAGAGAGGCGAGTGCGGCGCAGCACCCACGACATCGGCCGCTAAGCTTCCGACGTGTGAACCTGATGTCGCTGCTGACAGACATCGTAGACTCCGTCGCTCGGTGCCGCGCACACCTCTGCTGTCCGTTTCGCGTCCATCCGTATCCCAGCTGGAAACATACAATATTTTTATTAGGTGTACTTGAGTGGAAACTGATGCTCAAGAAATGTGACAGTAAAGGATCTCCACTGACATAGATTCGAGCGATAACAAACTGGTAACAGTTGAAACTGAAAGCCACAGTGCGAGCTATTAAATTTATACGTATGTCCACCAGTGGAGTGATACAAACTGATGATGATACCTTACCTAGTATAAATTTAATTATTGATATTTATATAAATTGAACCGTGCAAGAAATGGCGGGATAACAATCTGTATACTTTTCGAGGATAAAACTATTCTTCGAAAAGTATACGAGAGGAGGAATAGTTATAGCAGAAGGACGGGGACAATAACAATAATATACTTTCTTAAAATTAAAAATATGTAGGCAACTATAGTTAAATTATTATTATTTACACAACACACATCGTATTCTTTCATTTTACAAATCAATTATAATGGACGTATACTCAATTATAACCAATTATTGATACATCTGCAGAAAAAATATACACAATACACAAAGAAAGACGTGATGGGGAAATACCTCAAGGATAATATTTTTTACTTTGCCAATATGCGAATTAGTCAATTATCGTGTGTATTAGGTGCTGTGTTTCTTCTGGCTTTATGGATGTTTGGTGATTCGGCTAGGGAAACATCATGCTGTAATAAATAGCTACGGGGAAATGAATATCGTCCACGCTTTACTTTACAGCATGTGGTATTATGGGCCATTGGCTATAGCTTCCACTTTCGAATAAACCAGCTTACTTGTAGCTTGCTCGTAAACCAGCAGTTACCTTTCAAAAACCCTACAATCTTCAAGAAATTCGATTTACTATCAGGTGATTGCCATGACCTAAAAAATAGAAGCAGCATTTTTCCTTGAAAGAACCAAGCGCGGTCACCAAAAGTGCTACATAACGTGTAGCTTGTGTGTAAGAGAGGTTATTTAATATTCAGTGGACTTCAACGAATATGTAGTTAAGTAATTCTACATCCAAGGTTTAGCCTTTTAAGTTTTCGTAAGTAACCTAACCTTTACAGGTTGCTAATGTAAGGTAACTTAGACGCAGCTTTGGAGCATTCATCACAGATGTGTCACGTCTTTGCATCATCTGATGTTTGTACTTGCAGTATTGCGAAGTACCTACCTGCGCCTAATTACCATGGTGTTTTAGGACACGTTTCGTCGTAGAATTCGTGCCGACCGTCACTAACTAAACACAAAGCAACTCTTGAAGATAGAATGACACGCTCCATCTCCTTTTGTAATCTTTGCAGTACGAGTAATGTCCGACACGTAAGATTTGTCGTTAGTATTTGTAAGCCAATTACGTAAATAGACGTCACATTATTCGATATCAGTGTCCGACAACGTTAAGTAAGTCAGTATCAATTACTGGATTTGAAGACTGAAACAGTTACCTCACGGTTATTGGTCTAGACTGAAACCTATAGTGTTCCTAATAAGCATGCCTTTGATGCTTATATCCGAGCTTTTATTATTGTGCCAAGATCATATACAGAATTATTGAAAAATATAAGGTAAATATTTTAGTGGAAACATGAACAGAAGTAAATAATGACCACTATTTCAGAGCTTTCTGCTTTCATTTCCTGGCAAAGATTGCCACACAACAGTTTACTTGTATCTCCAGATCTCCGCTCAAGCTTGACTTGGTTTCCATTTCCGAACAATTTATTAAGAATTGATCATTTTCTCGTGTAGAAAGGAAACAACGTTGATTAGAAGCTTAGTTTTACGATATAACTAATAGGTATACTGTTTTATAATTATAGATTCGTGTTTATATTGTTTCTCAACCGTTAACGATTGATGGATGGAGATAGTATTGTTAAAAGCAATTCTTTTGTAAACAATAGACATTTTCTTTATTTTATGCCTTCATAACTTTCTAAGTTTATTTAATCCACCAGCTTTTATCGTAACAACTGGCATTCTATTTATGAAAGTTGTAGAGGATATGACCAGATATAACTTGGCTTAGATTATCTAGAAATCGTTTTTACTTGTCACCGATCCTAAAGTTTTGATATCACACTTTTTGTTACGTAGCGTGTATACCTAATTATTAAAATAGTTAATACCTATTGTTTAATCTGTGGCCTCAGTTCCGGTTACTTTTTGTAAAGTTTTGTGGAATAATCTAAACCAGATGTGGGAAAAGTTTCAGAGTCCTATTACGAGTAGGTACCTAGATTATTTAAGTTTTATAAGTCAAACACAATTTTGATATGTTATATAAGTAAACTTTTGTAAAATCTATTAATTAAGTTAAGAGCCCTTTTACATTTTGCAGCCTTCTCACTCGCACTTTTAAAGATAATTTCAAATAGAAACAATATGGTTTATATTTCTTAAAATGTGGTCAATCATTATTTTGCTGCATGCAACTATAGATGTTCTCTACTAATTTTCATTTTGATATCTGTTATGGGGGATCCAAAACGCGTAATTTAGTTATTTTAAATTTTGGGCCTCTAATTCTAATTGGACTCAACATGTAACAAAGTAAAAATATGTTGAGAACATCTAGAGTTGCATGCAGCGAAATAATGATTGACTACATTTTAAAAAATATAAACCATATTGTTGCTATTTGAAATAATCTTTAAAAGTGCGAGTGAGAGGGCTGCAAAATGTAAAAGGCCTCTTAAGCTAACACACATAACGACACGCGATTTTCCCAAGAGGGTTAGGCAAAAATCATGGATTTACACTTACTATGATCCTGACATGCTGTAATACTTTACAACTTTGTACCTGTTATATCCAACTTTCACTAGGTCACGAGTAGGTACTAAACTCTGTTTTTTTTTTTTAATTCGAGATCTAAAATGTAAACAAAGAAATGTATTGACATTTCTTTGTGTGGATTTTAAACGCCATATAGTAAGTTTTTTTTCTCTTCTAACCCTATCGAGTGGGGGTATCAATTTAGAGTTTAAAAAAAATATTCCAAAAATATATATTACTTGCAGTTTTAATATCAATGGAACAATAAAACGCTTAACAAAGAGAAAAAAATTGCAGTCGGTTTTTTATTTTTTAATTAATTTATACTTGTTGTAACATTGTAATAATTCCACACTATAATATATGTATATACTAGCTGACCCGGCAAACGTTGTTTTGCCATATAAATAATTTAAAAAATAAGGGTTGATCGTAGAAGGGTGAAAATTGAGGATTGTATGTATTTTTGTATGTTGTATCATAAAAAAAAAATTAAAAATTTTGTCTTAAAAATAAAAAAAAAAATTAGGGGTGGACTACCCCTAACATTTAGGGGGATGAAAAATAGATGTTGGCCGATTCTCATAGATACCGGATAAGCACAAAAAATTTCATCAAAATCGGTCAAGCCGTTTCGGAGGAGTATGGCAACGAAAACTGTGACACGAGAATTTTATATATAAGAAGATATATAATATTTAGCTTAGTCGCCCCTTACGACACCCACGGGCAGAAATAGGGGTGACATTGTAACCCACCATCCCATGAGGCATTTGGCCTCAAAAATACCGGAAGGTGGGAAGCAGTGACTTCTAGAGAACTGACAACTTCTACTGCGATCCTCAAGACGCCTGCCAAGCGTGGGGTAAAAACCGCGTATGATACTGAGCAAATCCCCCCAATAGAACCTTGTACCTACAACGGTGGACGTTTCGGATTCGATTGTGTGACTTGTGCTTGAGTTGGAACAATTTTTCTTATTTTGGTGAGGAAATACAAAAGTATTAATTTTCTTTACTAAACTAGGAATTATGTGGTCTTTAAAGAGACGTTGAGCAATCTGCCGTATAGCGTGAAAAGTGAATTCATCATATATACATAAGTATATTTGCTTTAGTCGTGTTTTTCTTGGTGAATCTGTCCTTGTTTTCGCTGACAATCCTTCTGATTGGAACTGACGATATCCCCAACATGTCAGCAGTTTTTTTTACACTCCATTAAAGAAAAATGCTCATCCTTCGGCCACGCAAAAAATGTGTGTTTAAACGGCTTCATCACCATCAACTTTTCGGAAGCACTAAGATTTACGAGGACATTTCTACAATGTCTTTCGTTGTTGAAGAGCCCGGTTCGAGCTCTGGTTTGGCGGCTCCAGCTTTTATAAAACGGAAATAATCTTTTCTTAACAATAAACCAGAACTAAACACAACTCTCTAACAATAACTATAAACGATAAAAACAATAACAAATAACAACGAAATTCAAGAATAACAAACGGCGAGATACACATTCGAATCTAATAATTTAAATAATATGAATTATTACAAATAAGCAAAACTTGTGTCAGCAGTATAATGTCCACGATCCCGCCAGTGTGGCAGTTAAAAGCGAAAAACTATATTTTTCAGGCTTGAATATATGCGTAAATATGTACACGCATAAAAAAGTGTTTCATTAGTTATTACTAAAGAAATCAATGATAGCTTAAAATATTTTTTTAAGCTAAATGCTTCATTCATTCCAAAATTAGTACAATTACTAAGTTATAATTTTTACTACTCATCATATTTTTGCACGGTTAACCCCTTTGTTTACATTTTTGATCTCGAATTAAAAACCAGAATATGGGTAGGTGTAACCATTCAAAGATTTTCAGACCTGGGGCTAGAAATACCTTGACGAGCGGCAAAGTGTCTCAAGTTAGAAAAGATTACATGACATTCAACATTTGAGGTTAGTGGAAGAAAATTACTAAATTTTCTTCCACTAACCTCAAATTATTGAAATAATTACAGGTTAATAATTATGTTCTTTTTTTAATGGTTTGTGACGGAACAAGCTCGAGGCCCACCTGATTAAGCGGACTAACCTCTGCCTATAACAGATGCATTTCGTCACAAGTCACGAATTGCACTGCGCCCATAATCTTGAGACAGTTGTGAAGCCTCACGTGCCTGTAATTTAATATTTCAAATGACTAAAAAATCTTTTGGTGAGTTAGGTCTATTTGTGGTATGTAACGTCTACCGTTGTTCGTTTCACCTCCTTGGTCATGTCGAAACGATACTGTTACTCTATCGATACCGATATTAGATAACAAAATGGCAAAATAATTTGTGTTACGGCAATGTAGACCGTTCCAAAGCTTTGTACTTAGAATGCATTTGTATGAGGAAATTGGCCCAACATCACGAGTAAGTGTACCTAGTCGGTACTCTATCCAACTAGTCTCTAGTCAGCGTGGTTCAGTACAAAATGTTAAGAAACTTGCAACAAACCCTAAAGTAACGATTCACTCTGTTGAGATATTGAGAAAATGGTACAGTTGTTGGAGCTAAAAACTCTTTCATAAAGGGTCAACCCAAATTTATGATAATTAATGGAAAAGTGACCATCTGCGTGTTTAACACTTGAACCCAACCTACTTACTCTTTCTTACTCTTAAACCGATTTTGATGTAAGGCATCGATGCTGGTGTACCTTCGAGAAAAAGTCATATACATTTTACAAGAGCTGATTTTGTATAATTAGTAAATAAAGTACTGATAGTATATAAGTGGGTAACTATAGGTAACTACTTTAGAAATCTATTTGAGTAATTTACTGATCGAAGCGCCTATATATATGTTCTCTTAAATAGGCAGGTCATCAGTTTAAACCAAGGATAATGCGCGTTTTATTCACTCTACCGTCTTGAAATCCTAATAAGGAGTCACTGATAAGTTATTCGTATGCAACCAATTGGGTACCTTATGTAGAAGTCATAAATTGGTGCAGAGCTAATAAAGCCTAATTTAGCCAACAATTTGTCCAATAACGTTTTGCCAAATCCGCGTTATTACAACTGATTAAAGATTGTATTCTTATTTTGAAGTGTCTATGAAACTTCAGCAGTCTCTGGCAGGGCAAAAATAAAATGTAATTGGAGATTTTAAAACAAGGAGCTTAAAATAAGTTTTATTTTTTAAACATTTTACATTTTTAGTAACATATCTTTTATATACTTCCGCTTTCTTTTACGCCTTTATATCCCAGAAACAGCAAAGTTTCGCAAGATATGTTTTGTTTTATTGGTGTACCCATTGCCAAGTTCAGAAAATTGACACGGTAATTAAGATCAAAGCATAAATTTTTGAAATTTTTGGAAGATTTGCAATCGTTTTTAAATTGTCATCGCCTTATCAGTAAATTCTTACTAAAATTTTAAATATTTTTTGCATCGTAGCGTATTTAAGCTAGGGCTGGCTGACAGAGTTAGGAGAACGTGACTACACTGACATACAAATGGCATTTGGCAAACATTCTGAACAAAGAAAATATTTGAAGCCTTTTCAACGGCTTGTTCCTTCACTCGTACGAACAAGGTCAAGTAATCTCTACAAAAAGTTATTGGTGTCACAATTTGTCTGAATAATCGATAAGGTACGGTTGTTAGGTATGGATATAAGATTTGTATCGCTACTTCTCTATGTACGAACATCAATAAATATTGTTATGTAGAACTAATGTAGGACCCATTCGTTTCACTTGTATGATAATTGAGTTTATTACGTGTCTTCCACGAATTTTTTTACAAAATGTATGGATATTTTATATATATATATATACATATTTATATATATATAAATTATATATTTGTAAATTGATTGAATGTTTGTAGTAAGCGCAGCGAGTATTATGCGCAAGATTAACGCAGCAGTCAGCGTCATTCAGCGAGCTGCGTGCACTTGTCGCGACCTACATCCTGGCCAGCCTCACGTTTTTGCCCGTGTCTAAAACCAACTCAGCACGCCGCGCCGCAAACTTTTCTATTAAGATCTCTAGCACTAACAATGCGGACGCCCTCACTTTCGTTGGCTACGTGCTCATTTCTAGATAATAGCGCTTACTACACCAGCTAATTCCACTAAAAGCGAGTAAAACAACGCCGACGGCAAAGTTAACCAACATTCCTAATCTGTACCTGTATAAGTAATGATGATGACATTTTACTAAACCTTTTAAAGCTAAATATTAGGTACTGATTCTGTAGCCATTTCATATTAGTAGATAAAGTAGCAGATTAAAAACTAAAAATAGCTCAGGTCCTCGTCACCCTACGAATAAGTGATGGGTAGAGCTGGTGCTCGGAGACGAAAAGCTATACCCGACGACTATAAGACGAATATAGAAAAAAAACGAACGAGAGCCCAAACCCGATGGGTTAATAGTAGCCATTCGAGAGTTTCAATACTAATCCACACTCCCGCTCTCTCATCAGACCAGCATGATGGCACCATAATTGTTATCTGAATTACACACGATTGCCAAACATGATGACGACAAATAGAAATGCGTGATATTCATTACTTAAATTCTATAACATTCATCATAGAAAATCTGTCGACAATGTGCATGTGTTCCGGCAGCTGTCCTTGTGAGCCAGTAATTTTGGTTAGCCTGAACAAAATATTTAACTACATCATCACTTACCATAAGCTGAGATAGTCATCAAAGGCTAGGTTACAAAAAATAGATCAACAAAATAAAAACATACTGTTCGAACAAATAAAAGTGTGTTAAAATGATCTTACTTGTTCAATCAAACACATAATGTAAATACAGTTTCTAAAACCTCACACCGCACCGTTTGCGAGAGTATGGCAACCGGTACGATATTCATTGTTTCACGGTCTATTCGTACTAAATAGTGAATAGCGTCAAATTAACGAGTACCTTCCGGTAAAAGCAGCAATCAGCGAGTAAAAGAAAGGGTTTTTGTGAAAGTACTTTACTAATACTTACTAAACTAAACTAAGGCATAATCAACTTTATTCTAATGTATGTTGATTGTTATATAATGGTTTAGATATCTATAATGCCCATCAAGAGTATATTCATCAAATAATGGTTACTAATCCCAACACACTCCTTTTGTTATATTTGCGAAAGTGTTGTTCGTTTCGTACTTTTTTCGCAGCAATATGTGTCGATCTAATTTTATATATAGTCAAATGAAGGAAAACTGTCCTCGTTAGTCAAAATTGCCCCTTCGGAAGCACTAAATTACATGACAGTAAGGACTAAATTTGTTTATGTGAATGTATAATTAAGTAATACCATATTATTTACATTGACAGGTTGCACACTTATTGATATTTTTTGTGATACAGTATTATTATTTTGTTGCACATTTCAAACATGTTTGACGCGCGCGTCGATATCTTTTATACGACGGAACTATATCTACGTAGTTGTAGCTCGTAGCAGTGGCAAATAAATTAGGGATTTCACTGTTTATACTTACATAAGATTGAAGTAACAGTAACTGTGTACTTAATTGTATATGAACCATCACTGTCATTTAATATTAAAGCATAGAAAAACAATCATCTGTAGCGTATCAAATAACCAACGTAATCAGATACCGAAGTCGCGGCTCTTGACCGACTAAGTTTTGAAATAAACACCACTACCTACTGCAACTGCACGTACATAAATACAACTGCATGTATTCAAATCAAAGTTCACCCAGTTCTCAGTAATATAGACAGCACTTGAGTAAGCTGTCTCCAGTATGCGTAAGTAAATACTTCAATCACAATTTCATATTATTTCGTAAACTCAGCGAAATAGCGTTTCGTAGAATTTGAAAGGAAACAAATTGCAATGGAATAGAGATGAACTTCGTGACTAAGTCAATAATGCAGAAGGTCATGAACTTTTGAAATTTGTTCACCTTGCTTGATACTTTATTTATAAGCTTAGTAATAAAATTTAAAATACTTAAAGCTATTTGTTCTATAGTTAAAGGGCAAAATTTACAAATCCGTTAGATCAGAACGCTGGGCTCTGAAGAAGATGGATGCAAATAGATGACGAGCATCATTGGTGAGCTTTTTGGGATAAATGTATAGAATGACGAGAAAGGATAAACAAGTAATGAACATTATATAGTAAATTTGAAAATGACAACTATAACAGAACAATTCTAAAATAATCATTTACGTAGATTTGGATTCAGTGTGATAAATAATAACTTAAACAAACATTTACCAAGAGAATAATGAATATGTATGTTGTTGAATGGTTCCTAAGCAGGATAATGTGAATGACCAGAAAGTAACTGACGCTGATGACAGAGAAAAATTATGGATACAAATAGATAAAAGTGGCAACCACAAAATAATTGGGGTCAGGGCGATAAGAAGTTACAATACCTCCATATAGGAGAAGACAAAAACATATTCAAAGTTAAAATAATTACTCCCCGTTATTTATGATTCTTATGTAACTATAGCATGAAAGGACATTGGCAAAGTTGTGATTACATTAAGATCCACAGAAGCCATTAAGAAAGAAAAATAAGAATAATACCCGAAATCCAAGAAGCTGCGAATCAAACCCGTGGCTCAAGCCACTGGACTAGACCAATGACCGAGTCAGATCTAACTAGATACAGACAAATAATGTGAATTTTGACAAAACAACTGGGGTACCTTTTGAAGTAATGTGTTAACTGAATAACTAACGTCAGCGTCGAGTCGTGACAATTTTATTGTGGTCAGTGGAGACGGCTGACCCGGATCACGGATGACACCGCTAGGCACCACAGGTCCGCTAGCACTGACTGACACACTGCTGCACAGTTACCTATTTACTGGTGATTTACCGAAACGCAATAACATCTTAATCTGCCGTTGCCATCGTTACCTAAATTGTCTTTGCGTAGGTACCTCAATGAGATAGCGGTCAACAATATTGCCCGTTCAAGTGGAAAATTACAACTGTATAAATTTCTATATTTTCTTGATCTTGTGATGAAATGCATCTGTTGTAGGAAGAGGTTAGTCCGCTTAATATCAGATGGACCTCAAGCTTGTTCCGTTACAGTACTGTATCAGCCGGATAGTCCACTGCTGAAAACAGCCTCCCCCAATACGGGAGGGATTGCCATAATCCCCACGCCGCGGCTGGTTCCGTTACAGTAACATAAAATAAAAATAAAATAAATAAAAATATCTCGTCTATGTAGACGATTTATGTCTTAAAGATGTGTGTAATTTGCGTTCTCTTTTATGAAGAATTTGTAAATAGGTGTAACTGTGATAATACATTAGCCTAGATTACACTTTTACATTTTAATAATTTTGTTTTGCATCTGTTAGTTCGGCATCTAGTTTAATGTTATACAAAAATAATTAGTTTGGTAGGTTAGGTTCTTTCGGAAGTTTAGCATGGAATCTGAACAGACATGTATCATGCAAAAACAGGCCGTTCAGATCACATCATCGTATCGCCGTGTTCTGCATCACACCATTCGTCATTGGAGATGTTACTTCTCATACTTTATATTCTTGTGAACTGGCTAATCTGTCCTGCTATCTCTGTCTGCATTAGAACATATTGAGCCGTCTTCCTCGCCAGGAATATAAACCGCCTAGTAAATTTAGTATTTAGTAGAATATAGGTATCAAATTTCTTAATCTCTATAATATAATTTTGGTACCGTAGGTACCTCAATTCGCAGGCTCTTGAGCAAAGCAATATTATGTTCCTACATTGTGTTAATTGTACGTACTCATTGTCTGTAGATAATAATCTAAATATCTAATACAAATACCCCGATTGATCGAACTACGTGGCCGTAGCTCAAATTACATGTTTGAAAAATTCAAATAAATAATCAGGGGCCAACAATATTGTGTCTTGGACACTTCCTGGTTAAACTAGTCTTTATGAGTTCGACAATACTATCAATCACACGAGACACGGCTGCAAAGCATTGAGGCGAAAACATTTCCTTAATTTCCTGATCACGACTAAGTAAATGTACGTAGTAATAGCTGGGTATCAGAACAAGCAGATTTTTAATTAACCTAGATGGAAGGGGTGCCATAGGTGTATATTTTTTATAAATAATTTCTTTAATATGAAATGTATGTTCTCATTTTAGAGAAAAAAAAATGGGATATCCTATTGAATATTAATATAAATATATAGGTAATATTACAAAAGAATGACTTAGTATAAGATTTAAAAAAATGTGGTTAGTACGTATCTAGTTAATGTTACAAAATCAAGACTTTATATTTTTAGAAATATCGATTTTTTGGGGTTAAGTATTAGTTAAAGGTAAGATATATATATATATATATATATATATATATCTCTTACATATATATATATGTTACATATATATATACGAGGCACCCATCTAAAGTTTTTTTATTTTATTTTGCCGTATTGATACAAAGGAGTCATATTGTGGGTATGCTAACGTCAAACCATGCCGAAAATTATTTTAGTTTGATAAGGATCTGCTTCCAGCATCAACTTTGATTCATCGTTATTTACCTGAGTTGTCGTGGTAAATTTTTCATTGGCTGCGTTAGTCCTACGTCAGAACTCGTATTTGAATATCTTCACTGTATCCATCTTCACGTTTAAAGCTTAACGTTAAAACATTTCAAATTCGTTTTTTTTATGCCTTATAGTTAAGCCTTTGACCACTATCTCCCCTGATGGTAAGTTATGATGTGGTCAAAGATGTTGTTCAGGCTGACCTGTATTTTTGAAATTCAGATTGTTAAGTTTTGTGTGAAAAACGTTAAGTTAAAATCTTATACTAACTTATGTAGGTTTAAATTTTTATTCAAATTTGCCAGTGCCTGCAACTTTTTAATTAAAACCCTGATATAATATGTACTTACATTAAGCAGTAACATATTGAAAACAATGTAATAGTTGGCGGTCTAACTCCTCAAAAATGATAATTTCCAGACAACCATTGGAAATTAGTGAAACAGCATACCTAGGCAGCATTAATTTTAACTTGGATTAAGTACTTAAGTATTTAAGTTTTAAATAGGTATTCTTGAATGAGCAAAAATCTATTTTTGCTCATTCAAGAATATGTTATGGGCTCACATTTCATAGAATACACTATGTTTTTCGGATTCGAACGAAAATGTACGTAAAATTAAGTTAGATCAAAGAAGTATTATTTGAATACTTTTATGATTTTCATTGTTCTCATATGAACTTGTTTACCTCTAAATATTTCGGAAACGTGCCTCTTTAAACCGTCTGGTACCGTTATACCGTATTACTTTTTGTTTCTATAAGTGTCCTCTACCCTCCATTTAAAATGTGCACGGAAGCATTGAAAAAAAAATGGCGGCGTAAGGATATCTCACTTCCACAAAAAAAATTCCAACCCGTTTCGACTTTATTAACCTTAAGACCTTATTATGGAAGTACTCGTAAAGTCCAATATATATATCATTAGTATGCACGCACATTTCGTTTCTAATTGGCTCCACGGTGTGAGTCGAGCCTTGACTGGAGGGAATTCAAGTTAGATCAAAGAAAGGCAGGCTATTGCAGTTATTTTATGGTGCTATTCATTTCGACTATAATTTTATTATAAATAGTATTTACACCTACGGATTAAGGTCAATATAGATTAACTACCAAATTCTTAATTAGGTTTTCACTGCACGTGTAAGTGTTTCTACTAATTTACCTATGTAGGTAATTAGTTGTTCAGTACTATTAGTAATTCCGTAATACATATATATATATGACCTAGCCACGCAAATCAATCAAAACATTGTACTGGTTCAGCAGCTCGTCCCACAATAATTAGGTATTTGAATATTTGAGCGTGTTTATTTGGGTCAAAACTCTTCTAGCTAGACAGTTCTCGTGCGTAAGCCGCCGCGATCAACCGTGTTACCTCCGCGTATTGCTGTGACTCGTTAACATTGGCGCTCAACCTTTGGCATTCTGATCTGCACTAAGTGTTATATAGTTATTTTAATATAAAAAAAAAATGGTGATTTGTGGAAGATGCGGTGATGATGTTGGTGAGGCAATCCAATGCTCGGCCTGCAAGAAGAGTTTCGATTTTCCGTGCTCTGGAATAACCGAAAAGGGATACCGGAAGCTGGGGGATCGTCAAGCAACTTGGAGGTGTGCGACCTGCAAGAACTCGGGTCAGGCAAGTGCTCTCACAGTGCCGGTGATGGGTTCACCGGTAGCTTCTCCAACGGTGTCACTTGAATCCATCATGCATGAGCTGACCAGCATTCGTATGCAGCTTGCTCCACTCTCTAGCCTATCAGCGGAAGTGCAGCTCCTGCGGAAAGAGCTAGCGGATCTCAAGGGAATCCCTGCCAAAGTACATAAACTTGATGAAAGGTTGACAAAAGTCGAAGAAGACCAAAAGGATCTTACTGGGGCCATGACTTCACTCTGCAAACTTGAGGAGGACCTACATGACACTGATCAGTGGCTGCGTAGTAACAACGTTGAGATAAAAGGCGTACCTTTGAGGGATAAGGAAAACCTTTTTGAAATGGTAGCCAAAATAGGTGACAAGATATCGTATCCAGTTTTGAAGACACAGATAAACTTCGTTCACAGAGTGCCGAGTAACGTAGCTGGCACCAAGAATATAATCGTGTCATTCATGAATCGTTACGTCAAAGAAGATTTTATCGCTTCTGCCCGCTCGTTAAAAAATCCTTTATCTCCCAAAGATATCGGTTTTACCGGTGCTGCGGGGAAAATTTTTATAAACGATCATTTAACTGTAAAAAACAAACTGCTTCTCTCACAAGCAAAATCGCGTGCCAAGGAGCACAACTACCAGTTTGTTTGGGTGAAACACATGAAAATCTTTGTACGGCGAGATCCAACTTCGAAACCTTTCACCATCTCAAGAGGGCAAGACCTACAAAAAATTGTCTAGTTACATGTATGACTCTTAGTGTGAAGACAGTTTTATACGCGTTATTTTTTAGATTTAAACAACCACTCACTTTAAAATATTTTGTTCGTTTCAAAAGGTTGGAATCCCCTGGCAGTGTGCTTGCGCTTATCGCAGGCCAGTTTCTACGTAAGGCACAATGCACGAACCGGTCTTGTCATGCTGTCGTGCGAGCGGAACATTGTTGTTCTTGCAATTATTGTTACATTACTAATTGTTATGCTACCTACTTTTTCTTAGATGTGTGTTTATTTTTTAAGCTTTATTTCGTATCAAGCGCTTGGTGCTTAAAGGATCTCATTTGGAGCGGTGTTTGGTACCGTTTTAATACTCACACTTATGGGGTATATTATATTACAATTACGATAAAAAAGTTATTACTCGTATTATATCTTTGTACTGAGCTAAATATTATGTATTCTGAGTCGCTTTTACAAAATTATTTCATGTCATATTTTATGGTTACGTTCATTTTGAGTAATGATAAATGTCAAGCCACCTACATTTACATAAATGTGTGTTTATTTTTTAAGCTTTGTTTCGTACCGTGCGCTTGGTGCTTGGAAGAACTCATTTGGAGCGGTGTTTGGCACCGTTTTAATGGTAGCACTTATGGGTTATATTACATTACAACTACGATTAAAAAGTTGTTAATATACTTTTGTACTGAGCTAAATATTGTGTATTCTGAGTTGCTTTTACAAACTTATTTATTCTCATATTTTATGGTTACGTTCATTTTTAGTAATGCTAAATGTCATGCCACCTACGTTTACATAGATGTGTGTTTATTTTTTAAGCTTTGTTTCGTATCGTGCGCTTGGTGCTTGAATGATCTTATTGTGAGCGGTGTTTGGTACCGTTTTAATAGTTGCACTTATGGGGTATATTACATTACAATTACGATAAAAAAGTTATTATTATATCTTTGTATTGAGTTAAATATTTTATACTCTGAGTTGCTTTTACAAAATTATTTCATGTCATATTTCATGGTTACGTTCATTTTGAGTAATGATAAATGTCATGCCACCTACTTTTACATAATTGTGTGTTTATTTTTTAAGCTTTGTTTCGTACCGTGCGCTTGGTGCTTGGAAGAACTTAGTTGGAGCGGTGTTTGGTACCCTTTAAATGGTTGCACTTATAGGTTATATTACACTACAATTATGTTACAAAAATTATTGTTATATTTTTGTATTGAGTTAATTGTACTTCCTGAGTTGCTCTCACAATATTACTTAATCTCATATTATATGGTTACGTTCATTTTTGTAATACCAATATTTTTGCGACTATTACCAATTTGTTTTGACGAAGGTGTTAGTGGATGGAAACAGTTAAGCATATCAGACTTAATTTCGTTACTATTTAACATAATTTCGAGTTTATTCTATTATTGTTGGATTGACCCACAATGTATACACTAAATATTTATCACCAGAATGTTCGTGGTTTACGGACAAAAACATTAACTTTTTTTAGGAACTTGGCTAAAAATGACTATTATCACATTATATCGTTAACTGAAACCTGACTTGTGAGTGACATTTCTAGTAGTGAATTGTTTAATGATAACTACTTAATTTGGCGTCGTGATCGTGCAACTGGGCAGTCACGTGGTGGCGGCGTCTTAGTAGCAATACGGCGGGACCTCATAGCTACTGAAAATGTTGGCTGGCAGTCCAGCGCTGAGGATATTTGGATATCGGTTCATTTAAGAGATGGGCCTGGAAAAAGTATGCAAAAAATACACATATGTACACTATATCTATGTGAACAGTATCAAGGACACAGTTTCTCTAATCAACTTACCATATACTTAGACAAACTTGCAGACTTATTTATCGAACGCCCATCTGATAAATTTATTATTCTGGGTGATTTTAATATGAGCGCCATAACGTGGTCAGAGTCTGAAGACGGTATTAGAGCTGTAGCTCCGTCTACTGCTTCTTCTTCTACCACGTTATCGGCCAATATGTTTACTCATTTCATTGATACTCTTGATTTCTGCAGTCTAAAACAATTTAACTTAGTCCAAAATAAGCATGGCCGAATACTTGATCTTGTCCTGTCAAACACAAACATCTCCGTCTCAGCCTGCTTACAGCCTTTAACTGTGGAAGACCCTCATCATCCCGCCCTTTTGGTCCAACTTGATGTCTCACAATCTCAATGTCTAATAGCTCAGAAGCGTCTGATGTACCAATACAATAAAGGTAACTATGATCGTATTCGGTCTTCCCTGGCTGACACGCAATGGAACGATTTATTTTCAGAGTGTAGCACTAATGATGCTGTGAGTAAGTTTTACTCAAAATTAGTTGAATTAAGAGATTATCACATCCCAAAACGACTACATAAAAATAATAATTACCCCCGTTGGTACAATTCTGCTCTCATTAAAATTCTTAAAGAAAAACACAAATATTTTACTAAATTCAAAATTTACGGTAACAAACACGATTTACTCACTTTTCAGATACTGCGGGATAGAGCTAATAGTGTTGAGCAGACTTGTTTTCATAAATATATAGCTAACATTGAGACTGCTATCACTTCGAACCCAAAATATTTTTGGTCTTATGTAAAATGCAGACGTTCGCATACCAATTTTCCTTCCAATATGTCATATAACGGCAATGAAAGCCATACGGGCCAAGGAATATGTGAACTTTTCTCTAATTATTTTCAGTCCACGTTCCTGGATTCTACTACCACTTGTACCCATTCAGCGTCTAGAGACGATTCTAATTGCCACATTAGTTCTATTGAAATCAATCCTGACATTGTGCGGAAATACCTTCAATCCCTTGACTTAAATAAATCAGCCGGTCCCGATGCTATTCCAGCCATATTTTTAGTAAAGTGTGCTAACGAGTTAGCGTATCCTGTATCATTACTATTTACAAAATCACTCTCTGAAGGTGTCGTTCCTACTATATGGAAGACTGCGTTCATCTCACCTATTCACAAAAAAGGTGCTAAAGACGTGGTAGAAAACTACCGACCAATATCTAAGCTTTGTCTTCTAGCCAAAATTTTTGAACGTATAATTTATAATCAACTTTACAGTAGTATTCTCCCTGACCTTAATCCACAACAGCATGGTTTCTTAAAAGGAAGATCAACGGTGTCTAACCTTGTTGTTTTCACTGATTACGTTACTCGACAAATGGTCACTAGTGGACAGGTAGATGCTATCTACACCGACTTTAGCAAGGCCTTTGACCGAATCGATCATGTTATTCTGCTAAGAAAACTATTCAATCTAGGTATTCGTGGTGATCTCTACAGGTGGTTCTCTTCTTATGTCTTCAACAGAACTCAGGCAGTAGTATTAAGTGGTTATACTTCTTCCTGGACTGCTATACCATCTGGAGTCCCTCAGGGATCATTGCTGGGACCTCTTTTGTTTGTCATCTACATCAACGATATTGGAGACTGTTTTAAACATTCCCAATTCCTACTATTCGCAGATGACATGAAGATGTTTATGGCAATTGACAACCCCTCTAATGCGTTACTTCTGCAGGAAGACCTAGAAAGAGTGGCTAACTACTGTAAGACAAATAACCTTATTTTGAATATATCAAAATGCTCAGTGGTTACCTTCAGTCGTAAGACACAAACTGTACAATTTAAGTACTCACTTGAAAATCAACCACTTTTACGTGTGAGTGACATTAGAGACCTTGGTGTCCATTTGGATAGTAAGCTCACTTTTGTCAATCACATCGATATGATAGCTAAGAAAGCCTCATCAGCATTAGGTTTTATTATACGTAATGCGGGCATTTTTAAAACCATGAAGACTCTAAAAGTCCTATACTGTGCTTACGTTCGCAGTCACCTTGAATACGCAAGTCAAGTTTGGAATCCTAATTATGCCGTACATATTCAAAGGCTGGAAAGAATACAAAAGAAATTTATTAGGTACTTAGGATATAAATTCAAAATTCCACGTTCTAAATATATAGTTCGCTGTGCTCGTTTCCATCTGTTACCACTTTCAACTCGTCGTAATATTTCTGACATACGGCTGCTCATGAAGATTGCACAATCCAAAATTGATTGTTCTGATTTAGTGGGTAAATTAAGTTTATATGTTCCACCTAGACACGCTAGACCCAGAAGGTTGCTTCACGTACCACCCGCACGTACAAACTATCGCAGACAATCATTTTTATTAAGATCACAAACCGCTTTTAATGAGTTTATTGAGCACGAAGGTCACACCATCGACCTTTATTCTAGCAAATTGTCTCATGTTAACCTTGCTTATGTCACTTTGAATTCGTAAAATTTTCAAGTATTTGGAAATGAAGTGGCTGCGTACGAAAAAAAACAAAAAAAAAAATCACTATTGCTTTGTATAATCCTATTACGTGTGTGTAAAATACTTCTTTTTATATCTGTGGAGGCTTGTTAATAGCTTTTTTTAATTAAGTTATTAAACCTTTTTGTAATGATAGCTGTAAGCCCCCCAAATAAATGTAAAATAAAATGTAAAATAAAATAAAATAGACCGACAAGAACTTTGAGAAAGCTAATTTTGACCTAGTGACAGATTCCGCCGTCCGCAAAGTTACCAATACCTAACACTTGGTAGCTTTTTTGCTATTTCCTTTTCCTACCTTTACAAATTTTAGTACAGAGTTAACTCTTTGTTCTAATTTTATCAATAATTGTGAAGAATCAACAAACACAGAGAACAAACCCATCCTATTAACTTTTTTTTGTTTGAAGGCTTTGACCACAATCTCACCTGATGGTAAGTGATGATGTGGTCGAAAGTGTTAACAGGCTAACCTAGAATTACTGACTCACAAGGGCAGCTGCTGGAACATACCGTTAGATATTTAGCGACAGATTTTCTACTTGAGGGTGGTAGTTAATCAGACATTACCCCACAACGCTGTAACGACTGCCATCTTCAGACAATAACTAGGACCAAAGCACGGAAGCGCTCAGTAGTAAATATGAGTAGCGTTCACCCATCCCAGTTATGACCTCACGAACCTAGTTGATAGGTTAAGAACGACTTGACTGCGCTGTCGTTACCATTAGGGCGATCAAGGCGATAAGATTACTAGGCTTGTTTGTGCGCGCAATGTGCAACAACATCAACCTCACATCGATGTGAGTGGTGGCATGCTGCTTATTAAGCCTTATAATATATATTATTTGTACCTACTTAAGTCGCCTAACGACACACAACACGAGGATATAGAACAGTTCTTATTCCTTTAAAACCTCTACGTACAGCTAAAATAGCAATAAAGGCAAATTATCATCATAATTTCTTAAATATAACATACAAGTAAATTTGATTTTGCTATCCACACTTACGAATTATAGTAGATATTTCATAATTATTGTGCAAATCCTGTTATCTTTTGGCAACTTAACCGATTAGATGACATATGTTCATAAATAGTCTATACATACTGTAGTCCAGTGATGGACATACGTACTACGAATGAACGCAAACTTCCTGAGGGAGCGCAATATAACCATATTACAAGCGAAGCCACACGTCGAAAAAAACAAACAAATCGCAATCTAGATTCCACGTTTTAAAATCAGTAAAATAAAGAAAATGTTGTATACAACACAACACTGTTTATGGTGTAGGTCGTCATTCTAGTAATTAATAAATAATTGCCCTCTGGTAAAGGCGATTTGCGCACTGTGGCGTGGGTCATATGTTTTCCTCTACATGCAAAAAGCTCTGAGCTGTTGTGATTTTCTCTAATACCCACACAATGGCTGGCAAAAAGAACAGAGAAATGTTAATGAGGAGAAAGTGTGATTGAAATATAACTGTCGCACGAATTAATTAGATATCACACATCAGACAATCATAAGATCTCTCATTCAGATAAAAACAGCTTTATTCGTGCAATGAATAGTCACTTCTGTGTAGCTTTTATTACCAAAAGTTGAATCAACATTCTTACCTCGGATTCCCACGAGTCTTTTCCGCGCGATTTACTCTCCTTCATGTTTCCAGAAAACGTCATAACACGATCCTTTGTTCCAGCCGTTGCACTTATGCACTTAGACCTTGCGCACACAGCTCGGTGATAACACCGGCATCCACTGTTCACAGATAGATGGTTTATTGATCAGCACTGTCGCTTTCTGTTACGATTTGCCGGATCGCTGGATGTAAGGTAAACATTGTGCGGAGAGGCGGCGTGAGGTGCACGCTCGCTGGCCGGCCGCGGACTGAGGCTTCGACACTTCGACTCGCGGTAACGGGCACGCACAACAGTTAACTTTCTCTCAACCCAGTCTTACAACTTACAACCATAAGTAAGCGCCATCGAAAGTCGCCACCACCGGCACCGGTACTACTCACGGGTCAAAGCCTTCATTAATATTCTCCATAAAACAGAAATATACGTCATTGCTTACTTTGATATCCTCATTTTAGACTCAATCCGTATTACAGGGTTATTGGTAAAATGCTAACAATCTCTTAGGGTTAACTTCTGCTAGTCCTATGAAACATTGTGAGATGTTTTTTGTTTAAAAAAAAAAAACTTTTATATATTTTTGACTGAATAAGCACGAGGACCACCTGATGTCAAAAGTCTCTTGTGCCTGTAATGTATTATTTCATATTTTTTATTACTTTTCTCGATGTAAATATTCAAATATTTATTCAAAGGGACCACGGCGGTCCAGTGTAGCCGTGGCGGGCGCTCTTGGCTCGGAGTAGGCATTAAAACAATAAAAGAAAAAAAAACATCTCTAAATGTTTCTTAGGACTAGCAGAAGTCAACCCTAAGAGGTTGTTAACATTTTACCAATAACCTTGTATATACATCAACTTTAACTTTTATTACAAGTATTATTATGCCTTTTAAAATTCATGTTTCGTTTTGAATTTAATTTATTACCTGACCTAATTAAATAGGAAGCATGTGCAGGTGTAGATTGTGCAGCGATATAAAGCGTGATTGTGATCATTATTCTAGTTTGTCTTGAAGCAGGTGACATTGGAGGCGAAACAAAAACAATCAAGTATAAAACTTAATGTATAATCATGATATTTACAGACTTACTTTATATAAAACAAGTAATTTTATGGCTATTAATATATACTTATACAACATGTCATTAATTTACAGAATATTAAAAATAAAAGCAACAGTATACAGATTACTGAAGATAGCAATTATAAACCGTAATAGCACAAAATATACGCGTATAATATAATGGAATTAAAGAGATTCCATAATTTACATAATTCTTTAAAATTATATACAGGCAAATTTAAAAAAATAATGTTTATCGATATAATACTACACTACAACGTTTTTTTTGTAGATAATGAAATTAATACGAATTCCTAAATTCTTTACCAACTTTAGTTATCAAATTTATGAAAATATATACGTTTTCTACAGAACCGCCTTACAAAATCTAATGTTGAACATGAATATGGTATACAAGTCGATGGTACATATGAATATTGTCTCGCCGCCTTCCGACGTAAAGTAAAACAAAGTGATGCAGAGATTTACATGGCTTCCTAATAAACATAACAGACTAACAACAATGCTATAATGCCACAATAGCACCATTAAAAGCATTAGAATGAAAGTTTATCGACACAAACCTAGTCACGAAGAAAAATAATACAAAACAATATAATACGAATGGTATCACAATTTTATTCATAAAATAATAACAATGCCTTTACAAATCTATTTGTGATGTCTGTTTTAGTTAACATTATCCCACGAAGTAATAGTTGCAGATGGTTAAAAGAAGTTTGACAGTACGAAAGGTCGTCATAACGACCACTACGCATGGGTAACGTGTATAGTACCACCAACTTAACTGTGCAGTTCGCGAGGGCGCTGCTGGTCAAGGAAATCAACTACAAACTGTCACAATTTGAAGGAATGTTGTAGTTCTTTTTTCTGCCGCCTGAACAGATAAGTTGGTGGGACTGTACATATCGTTGACTATGTAAGCTAGCTAAAAGAATTCAGTTGAGCCTTAGATCTTTGGAAATCTGAATGTCTTACTTATTATATTAGGTCCTTACATATGAAATTGGCGTTTTGTATGGGAGGAACAAAAAGTCGAATATTTTTTAATATAATATATTTAATTAATCAAAGTATGAACCATTATTTTCTATGCACTTTTGCCATCTCATAGGTAGTTCATTGATCCCTTTACTAAAAAAACCAGTCGGACGGGAATCAATAAAATCTTTGAAGGCGATTTGGACTGCCCCATCGGAGTTGAATTTTTTCCCTTGCAAGAAGTTATCCAAATTTCGAAAAAAATTATAATCTGTTGGAGCAAGGTCCGGGGAGTACGGAGGATGTCTTAGACTTTCCAATTGAAGCTCTTCTAATTTAGTAGCCGTCTGTAGCGCAGTGTGTGGTCTAGCGTTGTCGTGAAGCAGCAGTGGCGTGGAGCGATTGACCAGCCTAGGTTGTTTAGCCGCTAGCTTTTCCATCATGGTTTGCAATTCCTGACAATAGACATCAGCCGTAATAGTCTGGCCAGATTTGAAAAAACTGTAATGAACAATACCGGCACTAGTCCACCAAACGCTTACAAGTAACTTTTTTGGGGTTAATTTTCGCTTGGGGCAGGATTTGGCTGGCTGGCCAGGATCTAACCATTGCGCTGAGCGCTTCCGATTATCGTAAAGAACCCATTTTTCATCACAGGTAATGATTCGGTTTAAAATACCTTCATTATTGTGCCGGTTTAGTAATGTAACGCAGCAGTCGACGCGCGTTTGCCGGTTTGTTTCAGTCAATTCGTGAGGTACCCACCTTTCAAGCTTTTTAATCTTCCCAATTTGCTTCAAGTGAATTAAAACAGTTTTATCACTAACATTGCAGCCTGCAGCTAACTCGGACGTGGTTTGCGATGGATCCGCTTCCACAATAGCCTTCAACTCTTCATTATCAACTTGAGTCTCAGGCCGTCCACGGGGCTTGTTCTGCAGGTCGAAATTTCCAGAACGAAAACGTTGGAACCAAAAACGAACTGTGTTTTCTTTTGCAACACGACCGCCATACACATCATTCACCCTTCGAGTTGTTTCCGCAGCACTAGTGCCACGGCGGAACTCGTACTCGTAAATAATGCGATATTTAAGGTTTTCCATTTTGTAAAATGAGTGACGCAAACAGAAAAAAACAGAAGAAAAAAAACAAATGAATGACGATCATTGAAGCACAAATACATGAGTCTATAGCTGTACAAATTTGAATTTGGAATTCCTAACCAAAGAGGAGAAATTCGTGATTAAAGTGGCCAGTACGAAAAACGCCAATTTCATATGTAAGGACCTAATATATCGATAAACATCTACGTTATTAATCTTAATATTTAATTGCAAATCTAACAAAAATGTTTAGAAAAATAAGTCAATATTTTGGCTTTCAACTTTATTCTATATTGGAATGGTCTCAAG
Source organism: Plagodis pulveraria (assembly GCA_963890685.1). Taxonomy (NCBI): domain Eukaryota; kingdom Metazoa; phylum Arthropoda; class Insecta; order Lepidoptera; family Geometridae; genus Plagodis; species Plagodis pulveraria. Next base: position 15,974,114 of record OY982957.1, read on the forward strand.
AATAACCATTAAACATTTTTGTAGCTCGCTATAGTTGTATGTGTGTACTATAACTCGATTACTGTCATTAGATATTATTGTTAATAATACAAATTAACTAATATAAAATGATGATGCAAGTTCATGATACCATAATGACTGATATTTAAAGTTTTTGGCTACTTTTTATTATAAATACAACGTTATATTGCATCGAACTTTATCATGTCCTCTATATGTAAGATATAAATTTCAAACAAGAACTGGTATCACTTCACTTTCCAAAATACGTCACACAAAATGGCACCGCTACAGAACAATACATCGTTTTTATAAAAAAATATTTATAACCGATCCCTATCTACGAGTTTATACTAATAAGAATTATATCATACATTAATGTAAAAAATGCTCTTAACGCTAACTTCGAATAATTTCACGATTATTCAGCTCGAGAAGCCGATAGAAGTTATTATTGCTCCTTTATACTATCGATTCACTTTGAAAATAACTTTCGACGCAAGTCGAACGCACACTTCGTAACAATCACTGTAATCTCAGAAGGCGCACTATTAACAGCTTTAATTTTACAAGAGCTTAATCGATTTAAGAGGCCTTTTACATTATGCAGCCCTCTCACTCGCACTTTTAAAGATAATTTCAAATAGCAACAATATGGTTTATATTTTTTAAAATGTGGTCAATCATTATTTCGCTGCATGCAACTATAGATGTTCTCTACTAATATTCATTTTGATATCTGTAATGGGGGATCCAAAACGCGTAATTTGATTATTTTAAATTTTGGGTCTCTAATTCTAATTGGACTCAACATGTAACAAAGTAAAAATATGTTGAGAACATCTATAGTTGCATGCAGCGAAATAATGATTGACCACATTTTAAAAATATAAACCATATTGTTGCTATTTGAAATTATCTTTAAAAGTGAGAGTGAGAGGGCTGCATAATGTAAAAGGCCTCTTAACTTTTACAAAACACGGCATATGTTACATTTCTACATGTAGCTTCTGAATGTTACAAGCGTATAAACGTTATAAAAAAAAACGACGTATATAAACAATAACTTAAAAGAAATAATACAACAATAATGAAATTAAATTATATTTATTTAAAACTCAATAAATATATTTGAAATTTAAATATTGTGGGCCTTGAATAAATATTTTATTTATTTCATCAAAGAAACATCCATATTATATGCAATCACCTTTTGAGGATACCAGAGGTCGGTTCATACTGCACTTGACTAAGTATATATTTCACCCTTTTTGAAATAAGATCTCTCGAGAGAATAAAGTGAACATATCATGTACCTTAGATAAATATTGAACCAAACATTGCAATTCCGTTGTTTATTTATTATTAATAATCAGCTAGACCACAAAGTTGTGGTCGAAATTGTTTAACTATTATTGGGCAATGAGCTTATCACCCACTAACTACTTATTTATTAAGCAGTCAGTGGGTGATATGGCCAATAGTCATCTTGCATCAATCTACACAATATGGTAAGATAAAAAACATGAATGCGTAGGTGATATAGCCTTATAGATCAGTAACACTCACTTGGGTTCTTCGTTCACACGTATTACAAAATAGAAGCACACTGAGTAGCTCAACATATACCGTGTTTGTCATACATTGGGCAAATTGAGAGTTTTTACCGCGTTATTTTGAGTGCGTTAACGCGATTTTTATGGTGGCTCGAACAGTGGCGTACAAGTGTTGTTCGTATTACCATACAAATTCGCATAGTGCGCGTTTGAAGCGTAACGCGATGAAAACTGACACTCTACCCACAGAATATCGAGTTCATAGCTAGTTCAAGTTCCAAGTCCTTACGCTAGACCTACGCTAGAGAGACGATGCATAACAACTTTGTTCCCGTCGATGTTTGTCTTCACGTACAGGATGGACATAATAAAGCCTACCTATTCAACTTGTTTCACATTGAGCTCAATATATAGTATTTTTCTGTGCTATTATAATAACAACATCGTTCTATTCGTGCGTTTATAATCACTGAGTCTTTCCCTGTACTTAGGAATCTCTTTACTGGACCAGTTTGTCTTAGTAAAATAAACGGAAAAGTAAATCTACATCTAATTGGGTAAGTAATGATTATAATCAGTTAATTTTAAGACATAATTGATAATGGAATATTCATAAAATCACACTACGATAAATAATATTTATTAATAAAATAAAATTGTAACTCACTTGCCGCGGACGTAAAAGATTTAACAATTTAAAGTTTAACAATTTCAATGTAGAAAACAGGTGGCATATTAGCGGAGCTTATATGGTATAAGTTGGTTAACTATTACAGCGGCGGCTTTGTTCTTATTGGATTAGGATATCACTAAGTTTTTTTTTTATGTTTCAATACCGCCGTTCGATAGTTTGAGCAAACCAACCAAAAATTGTGCATTATGATTGATAAGGGTTTTGTTAAGACTGTATCGGGGAAAACAACTTTCTACCCTTTATAGATATCACATAATATTGTTTCGCTGCACAGCAAATTGGAAGCACATTACTCTAACTAGTAGGTAATCAATTTTAATTAATACTTGAGTATCATTCAACATACAGCCCGCAATCCAATATAACACCTATTTTTCTGATTTCCAAATACAATACCTAATAATAATAATTCAAATTCTTACAAAAAAGTTATTAAACAGTTACTTTAATAAAATACCTTTTGATTGATTTAAATATCTACATTTGTTCATTAGATTTTTGGATACCTTAAAATTAAGGAACACGTATTATAACGCGATAGAACATCATTGCAGTCACATATCAACAAATGCAGCGAACAATGTTGGTTTAAAATAAACAGCTGAGTAAATTGTATAGTATCTATGTACTATCCGATATTGCATTGAAGACTGAAAGCTTCAGTGCATAACCACACTTAATTCAATAAAAAATTGTGACCATAAAATAAATACCATACAAACATGTGAAATAAATAAACATTAAACCGAATCTAGCTTAATGACTACCGAGCTATAAAGGCTAGCAAGTATAAGAAAAATCACAATATAACGAATATGATAGATACGTCGACACGTCACATATCAAAACGATTCACTCGCATTAATTACAATTCACAGAGTCCGAAAGCGCATAATCTCCACCGCATAAACAGTATCACTAACCTTTCTCGAAGGTCAATTCAAAGAATGTATAGGTACGCTTAGAATAACGTAAACTTAATATAAAACACCGCATCAATAATATTAATTGTACTCGGCAATAACTACGATATAACGGGTGAGTTTTAAAACGAGATCGCCGCGTTACGCATATACATAGAGGGTAGGTCGCGTCGCTTGGGAACGGTCGTAACGCAACTTTAGAATATTCAACACTTTACCCAACGGCTCTGTCGGAAGGTTCCGGAGTCGGAACGAGTCAATATAAAATATATAATTTGAATCACAGGTGATGCCGCAGTCGGTGTGTGGTGAGTCATCGCTCCAGGCTGAGGCTTCGGGCGGCGGGTTCAACCGAACGCCCGCTGGCGGCGCAACGGACCGGGCCTCCGCCCCCGTCAAGGTCTATGGAATCTGGAACATCACCGGGAGATCACAACCATATTCCGACATTTTATTTTTAATAGTCATATAAAAATCTCCAGTGTTAATGTAGTTATGAACCTAAAAATAAAAATAAAATCCTAACCTAAAAGGCTAAATTTATCTTTCAAATGACATGATATTAAAAATATTTGGTCCAAAATTATAAAGACTGGTTAACTTTATTAGTTGTAATGAAATAAAAAAAAAACTAGTCATTTTCATAATTCTTTTATAGTTACATAGTTATTTAGAGAGAGAGATCTAAAACTACTGTGTTTTTAGAGATCTCTAAAGAGCTAATACTTCAAACCAAACTTCCAAAAACGAAAAGTTGATAAACAGTTTCAGTTAAATTACCGCGCGGTAGGCAATTTTTAAAAATGTATTCTCAGGCAATTCTTCCATTGTTAATTTTGTTTGAACTTCATTCACTTGCTATAAAACTTATCGGTACTTTCTAAACACAAATAGTAACCGAAATGTAATTAATGGTTTTCATACAGGATACAAGTGCCTAATGCACTGTTTTATTATATTTTATATTTTTTGGCAAACTAAAGCTGTACAGTACAGACAGTTTTACAACAGTATTCCTCTGTGGACAGTTAAAAGCAGAAGAAGTTTCACTAAAGTGCACTCTGTAAATGAAAAAAACTAATGTAATTAAAAAACAACACCTGTTTCTTCTTGATTTTTGGATACAAATATGATACTTAGTAACTATAGTCTGGATTTTAATTCGAGATCAAAAATGTAAACAAAGAAATGTCAATATATGTCATTGTCAAACTGATAGGTCAGGGTGATCAATAGTTTTTCTTCAAAAATATTCTCACAAGTGTGGCTCTTAAAAACAAAAAAATCTTACACTAATTTTTTCAGGCTTGAATATAAGCGTAAATATGTACGCGCATATAAAAGTGTTTTATTGTTTCATAATAATGCTATAAATTATAGCATTAAATATATCTTTTACATTAAATGCTCCATCCGTTCCCAAAATTAGAAAAATTACCAAGTACTTGTAATTTATTTGCACGGTTAACACCTTTGTTTACATTTTTGATTTCGAATAAAAAACCAGAGTATAGAAGAAAACTCGTTTAAACCTGTGAGATGTTTAATAAATAGTGTAAGTACCTGGTGAGATGTTTGCTTTCCTCGTGCACCGCCATCTCTGAGCTCTTGAACTCGTTAAGTTCGCGTCTGATGGCCGCCTTGTCCCGCGGCGTGAGGCGAGTCCACGGCTTGTCCGCGCGCCGGTCGTAATCGTGCGCCTGTACATACAACATACCACACATTATTAACACGTAGGCATAGAACATATAAAATACTTCGTATAGAATGGACACTCCTCTCCCCCCACCAAAACGAGTCTTCCTCACCGCGCCACGGATTCTGAGCTGTCGCTAAGCTGACTTGAGTACGGGACGCGCAAGTCGCAACTCGCGCGCGATGACGTGACAACGAAGCGTGTCGATTTTACGAGAATTTTAAAAGTTGAAAATGGTACTCTTACATGTACTCTTGTGCTGTTTACGGTTGCTTATCAACTAAACGAGAAAAGGATTGTTTGTTGTAAATAATGATTTTTTTATTATACGAGAAGAACATAAATTACCTGTTATTGTGATTGTTATTATTATCATTACTTGTATAAAATGTGAACTTAAAATGATACTTTTTGTATAGTCGGAATATTATTGTATATAACCCAAATTGGTTCAGCCGTTTGCGTGGGGGTGTAATAAACATCTTAACATCCGCACTCACTAACAAACTTTCGATTAGATAAAATATACATTTTTCATTTCTACGTCACGAGATCAAAAACGGAAATTGTACCAGAAATGACATAATTATATATCTCACAAGTCTATGGCTTTCTGCCGTAGTGACGTCACAAAGTGGATTTAGTTTACCGCCAAATTGAGAGCCAATCGTATAAATACGATAATGACGTTTTTGAAATAAAGGTTTCGCTAGTTTCACAGATATTTATATATTATCATTTATTTATCAGTGCCCGCCGGAAGATAGCAGTCGCAGCTGCGCACTGGCCCTGATGATGAGCTTCTGGTATGCTCGAAACCTAGGTCGACGTATTCGATCCCTACCCTGAATTTGATGTCGATTAATAATTATATCCAATATTATGGTGTTTACAAAAATACCAGGACAGTCGGGGACCAAAATATGTTAAAATACATTTAAAAATTACCATAATTTTTGTAACTATTAAAAATAAGTAAATGCATTCGTCTTAACTGGTCACATAATCTTTTGGATACTTTCATCGATAGAGGAGTATCTGTCGAGGAACCATGTAACCGATTTCTTTGGGCAAAGCCGCGCGCCGATGCTAATAATTCACAATTACATAATTTCAATAACCACGACCCAAAAAAGGGATTCAGAAGGCTTAACATTTGAAAGCGGAATGAGCGGAGGGGTATAAGGATTGGATGACCAATATATCAAGACCATGTCATCTTGTCAAACTGCTGCCGGAACACACTGTTAGGAGTTATTTTCTACTTGGGGTGGTAGCTATCCAGGCGAGCATTCGCAAATGCCCTTCCACCATGCGGTGAAGCTCAAGGTGGCGGTGGGGATCGAACCATGGACCTGCGGCATGGCAGTCCATAGCTATTACCGCCCGGCCATCATTGCTACATACTCTTCCAACTGAGCAATCGTAGTGAGTCATAGTTCAAATTTATCCCTTCGCTCCTATCGTCTTCAGAGGACGGAAGATGGACTCGCGGTTTCGTCTCCCGCTCGTAGTTTATATGTTTCCATTCTTTGTAATTTCGCTAGCTTACAAATGTTACATTGTTAGTACAATCTTATCTATTACTGTAATTTTAGTCTTCACAGCATATTTTATTAATTTAAATCTACAGACGAATCTCAATATGTAAAAACGCATAGAATAAGTAACGTTTTAAATTATTATAATTAATATAAGCATGTTCTATAACAGCAATGCATACCTGCGTCACTTCGATGTAGTCACTGAATCGAATAATCTTTTTCTCCTTTAGTTCGTCAACAGTCGGCCGGAAGCTGAGTTTGCGCAGCAGGTATCGCTTTTTCTCCTCCTTTTGCTTTTTCTCCTCGGCCGGCGACTGACCTACAAGTTTTGATAACACCAACAGTTTAACAATCACAGTCGATTTGTAATACAGCTACAAGTACAGTTTATGAAATTATTGAAAAGTTAACATTGCGATAGTGTCCAAGTTCTGGTAACAAAAAATAAAACGGTATTATTTTAGTGTTAGCTCAAGTAAAAAATGTTGTTATTTTGTAGTGAGATGATGTACTCCTAAGTTTTCGCGATTATTACACATAGTAATTAAAAAAACTTTAAACGGTTTAAATCGCGTATATTTATCATTAATTTTGTACCGACATTTCAAAAAATTGGCAGTGGTCGTGGTCACGGGATGACTAATTGGTTTTATATGTCACTTGAGTTATTAACTTGAGTTATTTTGATAAATATACACGATTAAAAAAAAAAAGTTGTAAAAAGTTGTTTGATTACAAAGGGAATGTACTCTTTATTGATACAACACGGAAATAAAGGTTGGCTTAAGACAAATTATTTAGGGAAAGTGTTACGATCGGCGGATTTATCACTAAAAGTGATCTCTACTAATCAACCATAGGATAGAGTAAAACAACAAAGAAAAAAAAAATTGTTGAGTAGTAAGAAGTAGAATTACTTTTGAGTATGTTCCTCTCGACGAGTTCCTCGGCCGTGGGCCGCATGGACAGCCGGCGGATGAGACGCGCGCCGATGGCTTCCCAGGACTCTTGCCGCTCACACTCGCTCTGCACCACCAGAATGTTCCTGCGCACAATAACCGACCACCATTACCCCCTTTCTCACGTCGAACACGCACCTAACTCTCTCCCCAAGGCAACTCGCGACACTAACTACGTTTATTACTCCCCGGTAGCTGCCAACACCGATATAAAATTCGCTTCGAGCTTACGCGCCGCTCGAAATGTTTTCATAATAACCGAACGCCATACGCACCTTGGCCGTGTCCCAACTCCTGTATTCGCCGGATTTAATCAATAAACTAGGGTTGTTTGGGTGATTTACATCGTTGCGAACGCGTGTTGTTGTCTCGAGATGTATTGCGAAAACGCGAAATCATTAAAATAAAAAAAGAGGTGAGTGTTACGAGAGCGATCGTTGGAAGTGTATCGATAATGCCATTGCCAAGAGCGAGCTCTGAAAAACAGGAACTAATAAACCGCTGATAACGATGTCTTTGTCAGTTGATGCCGACGAAAATAACACTCCCAGGCGTGCATTGTCGCCAGGCGACGCGACTAGGCCAGTGGTGCAAGCCCCCGCCCATTACTATTACGGGACAGTTGTATAATACGCTGACACCTACCAAACTTTACTCGTACGTGTCATTAACGCGTGTTATTTTCAAGAGCATGAATCAACTAGAATGTTCCGAGTCCAGGTCTAAAATAGTAAATAGTAATATATCGTATTGGTGAGCATTATAACATCGTGGCGAGTGACAACCCTCATTACTCAGGTAAACGTAGGTCATGATATTGACATCGTACCGCTGTGATGTCATACAGAGAGAATGATCGCGATTGTTTATTTATCAAGGTTGATATCCCCCATGTGCAGGTTCTCGTACAAATCATATTTTGTATATCAAATTTATATTCTAATAAATCTAGTATTTCTGTTGCTTCAATTGAAAACGTTTGTGCGCATTTCAATGGTTATTTTCTTTTATTGTACAACTAGAGCAAACTTATATACTACTAGCGTCCCTCCCCGGCTTCGCACGGGTATTTTACAAAAACTATAAATGTACACATATAAAAGGAGTTGTTGTGACATAACTGTAATAGTAAGACATATGGTATAAAATTGTAGTACATCACTTTGCTCTATAGTCAATAATTTCCGCAGCATACGCGATATAACGATTGTTTTGTGTATTTTAGCACGAGTTGCGTTACATTATCGAAGTTTTCCTACGGATCCCTAAGTTTTTGAAAATATTCTATAGCCTATGTCCATCAGGGATAGTGTAGGATTCTAAAGGCGAAAAAATTTTTGTTATCGGTCCAATAGTATTATAGTTTATTCGTTACATACAAAAATGCAAATCATTCCTTCTTTAATATTAGTGTAGATTATTTACGACTAATAATCGCGTCTACGATATAATAATCTTATATTTCTATTCGTTGAGTAGTATGTTAGTAAGTAATTTTAATATAATATTATCTAAATCTATAAAATTGTATTTAAGTTGGTAACTACCAGCAATTTTTCAATACCGAAATAATTATGTACATAATTGAAGCATGAAAGACATTGGCTGACCTTGACAATAACAAACATATTGTTGTCAAAATGTTTTTATTGCTATAGAAAACTCGGTCCGTCACGGGTATCGTTTGGCAAATTGTCTGACTCCCAGTTGTTGCTAGTATTTCCTGCTTGTTTCCGTGCCAACCTGTCAATTACCAACGGTTCTGAATCATAGCTGGTCTTTTCCCGGATTACGATTTTCAGATGACAATAGCAATGTGACACATGAGATTATTTTCGTTGCTCAAACATTTAATTTTAGTACTTTATCAGTTTATAAGAAACTAGAAAGGCATATTGACTCAACCTATAATATCAAAGTGCATTTTTAGTACTAGTATACTAAATTCAAATACCCATACATGTTTAAGTTTTCTCTAATTATTCATTTGTTAACAGCGTCCAAGGCTTAGTACCGCTTTAGAAATTATTAAACGATTTATATCGGTTTTAGCGTTATTTCTTAAATAATGTTGTAATTTAGTAATACTATTTTAACATAATAGTGTAGTAAAACATTTATTCCAATACCTACTTTTAAACTCGCACGAACTCGATCATATCGGTCCTTCGAAAGGTACTCACATAATTTCGTAACAATTGCGGTATTTCGTCGATCGAAGTTGCACTAGTGAGGTCTAGTGTAACAAGCTTTGTGCCTGGGTATTAATACAATTGCAGTGCTAATAATATCGGATAACAATAAGGAAAGAGGAGAAAGAGTATCAGCAGCAGAACACATTTGTCTTTTTAGTAACAACTTATATAATTAAACAGCTTGTTGAAAGAATGTATTTTAGATTCATATTTATTAGCAGACCTGCTAGTATAAGTCCAAAATACAGGGAAGAGCGTTGTAAGCTGAAACACGGGTGATGAACCTAGTTCAGCAGCAGATACTCTTGCACAAAAAAATATTAAATTTACTAGCTAATTTTTAAGAACGAACCCATGTACACTTTTTAAATTAAAGATTATTATTTATTTAGCTTAGGCCCGTGTAAAAGAGAAAGTATATAAGGCATCTAATATACTTTCAGTCATCTATCTCATCAGATCATCATCGTGCCTGGTAGATCAGTAATCTACCAGGCACGATAATCATAAATTTATTCCCGACCGCACTTAGCGTGTGATCTTGTATATACACCGTGTCCCAAAATTCAACGATAAGCCGGCATCGGTGCATGGAACTACTCATGACTCCTCGGAAAAAAAAAAAAATTATAACTGTTTTTTTTTATTAATTACAGAGACTTTTATAAATTTCATCGATATTCGATACCCATTATGCTATTTTCAACTACCATGACCACAATTTGTGACATATTTTTGATATTTTTTGTGCATTAGCAACCTAAGAAGGACGGCTATCTACCACAATCCTTTAAAATTACAGAAAGTCTGTAGTTATTTTACAAAAAACAGTAAAAAAAAATTTTTTTTCTTATAATTTTCATAGATTTTAACATTCTATGCACTTTCTATAGTCTGGGTTAAAAAAAAAAGTATGGACACTACCATGGCAAGTTTTATTAAAAGTTGGCGCAACTTTATAAAAGTCTCTGTAATTAAAAAAAAAAAAGAGTTATAATTTTTTTTTTATTTTTTCCCGAGTAGTCATGAGTAGGTCCATGCACCGATGCCGGCTTATCGTTGAATTTTGGGACACGGTGTATATAACATGAAGACTCAATAGGTTCCCAATATTACCTGTTGATGAGTTCTTGTCGATCAGGACGCAGCGCAAGCTTTATATTGAGGCTCTCTTTCCTCGCAAGTTTGGCAGCGACGCGTTCCGATTCGCTCCCGTAGTCGGCGTCTCTGTATTCGACACCGCCTCCACCGCCGTCCCAGGGGCGCGCGTTCTCTTTGTTCTCCATGGCGTTGTTTCCCACCCGAACTGGTCGAGTGCTGTATGGGAAAAATTACGTAAGTATGCAGCTTTTTAAAGGAGTCTTTGCACGTATCGTCGCAGTATCGTACACTTGCAAGGTCCTAATCTTTAGTATGGGCACGGCGATACCAGTACTTGAGAAGGGATTTTAGCTCTTTCATGATAAAAAAAATAATATTAACACAACACTGTGTTAGAGATAATAATTTATAATTCATTTTAACCAAGGTATATCAGCTTCAAGACACCACATTCATAGTGAATGGAAGAAGATACTGTCTCTACTAACATGAAGGCGGAACTATTTGCATACGATCTAGTGTTCACAGAGAGTATAATGCACCTGGTGATGCAATGGAAAGAAGTGAATGTTTGTGTTTTGAAGTCTTTGCATTTGGTCAAACTTATAACTGTATCAGTACAGTTATTCACTGCTGAAAACAGCGTACCCCATTATGGAGGCGTTTGGCATAATCCATACGCTTGCAGGCGTCTTGGGGATCGTAGTTTAAGATAAGTTCCTCAGAAGACGCTGCTGCCCACCTTCCGATATTTCACCTTCTTACGACACCCACAGGTAGCAAAGAGGGGGTTACATTCTAGCCCGGCATCCACGTGGGTCAACTTAGCGCTTTAGCAAAACAATAACTTTTCCCATCTAATCACATTCAATATTACCAGGAGAACGATTACTGGACGATACGTTTGTTTTGTGTTCTTAAGTGTTACTATAGTGGGGCGTTATTAAACAACAATGGATTTTAGAGGTAGTAAAGTGTGTAGTTATTTGTGTATGACTCGTATTGTTTCGTGTACAGACGACGCCATTATGTGCCAGTGCAACTTGCACGTGTATTATCCAAACGTGCAATACTACTTCATGAACATCTAATTGAACCTAGTTCAGTTTACGGATCATATCGACGGAACATCTATAATGGTTTATACATAAAGCTGAAAATACGGACACTTAACATTTAAAACATCTATTCAGTTCTATAAACCAATAACAAGAACATCCATTAATACGAACGCACATTTTCTCAGTAAAAACATTTACATGCAACATCGAACAACGACAATGATAACGACTATCGGTTATTTAGGATGTAACCATATAGGTGTAACATTTGGAGATTGCTGTTGAAGACATCAGAGTTTTTTTTCATTGCAGATAGGTAAGCCTTTGACACCTGATGGTAAGTGATGATGTGGTCAAAGGTGTTAACATAGAATTACTGGCACTCAAGGACAGCTGCCGGAACACCGTAAGGTGCTTGGTGACAGATTTTCTACTTGAGTGTGGTCGCTAGCCAGGCGAGCATTCGCAAAGTGCCCTTCCACCATGCGTTGAAGCTCAAGCCCGCGGCGGGATTCGAACTATAGACCTGCTGCTCGACAGTCCATAGCCAATGCCACTGAGCCATCACTGCTTCAAAAAACATTTATCTTAGAGAATATAACAGGTATGATTAGTCAGCGGTGAATGAGTTGAAGATGTAACAATAGGCGCGGTAAGTATAGAGATGAGAGATAGGCGTGCATAGCGCAGGCGCAGGCGCAGCCGCGTGCATCGACAAGCGGACCGTCGTGGCAGGTCTCTGGCGAGATGGTCGACAACAATACAACACAATGGGACAGTTACCATATTCGAATCCTCGGTTTAGGTGGCGGCCGCCTGCTCGCCGCCGCGTGATGGAAATAAACAATTTCACACATTTCACTATCACGCCCACAAACCAACTTTATATCACATGGATGATACATGAAATGATTATTTTTTTGTTTTTGAACATGGATCCTTAGCTATACTGAACCCAGATACTTTTAAATGTACGATTAATGATGTAATTTTACATCTATGAATGTCATTACAATGACTCAATATAATAGTGTAGATACAAATCATTTTATATTGTCTCGAATCACTGAGGGGTATGGACAAAAAATGGTATCGAACTACCTATGATGCTGATGGTCAACATTCGGTGTTAAAAAGAGGAACAGATCTCTAAAAACATATTTGAAATAAGACCATTGTTACCAAAGTTTAATACATTTTGAAGTTATTTAGTTACATTTCTAGGATTCCCGAATTTAATTAACCAATCTGGTTCTGTATTATCAACTATCTAAAACCCATTTCTTTATTACCAGACCATTAAGGTACAAAATATTGCCATATTCAGTATATAATCGTGCACAGATTTCACTGAAATATTATTTAAATAGCTTCAACGTTTTATTTAGGCTTCGTTCTAGTGTAATATTTTTCTAAACTACTTATGCTTTGTATAAGTTAAATACATCAAGTAGTACATTTATCAAAAACAGTATAACCCTAAACCATTTACAAGCACATACAAATTTTCAACTTGGATACCGTTTTTAACACTGTTGAATGTGTATAGTTTTTAGCACTGTAGAATATTTAAACAGTCTAGTATTCGAAGTACATACTTATTCGAATATTCATTGTCTATGCCTAAAGATGCTTTTGTAATATTTTATTTTAGTAATTTCCATGCGTAATTAAGTTGCGTAGAGACTTTTCCGCGAACTTAATTTTGTATCATGACGATTAATATTATCAAAATAAAATATTTTTACGATGGAAAATCCCGTTTCAAGTCAATATTCGTTTAATTTAGCAACGATTACAGTTTATAAATCTATAAATGCTGAATTAATATTTTTAACAAAAATACCAATTTGTGACAATAATATAGTAGAGATGTGAATGAATGAGAATAGATAGTTGTTGTAGGATACTAACAGTGATACTGACTTGAAGCTAGCATGATGGTGATCCTGACGTGGCGCGAGCGGCGTGGCGATGGGCGAGCCGGAGGCGGCGGCGGGCCGCTTTTTGAGCGCGGACTTGAGCGGCATCGCGCCGAATATCGGCTCCTTCGGCGGAATCTCCTCTACGCGGGATGTATCCGCCATCACCAACCCCTCCACTTCGTCCTCCTCTTGATCGTCCTCGTCTTCCGCTGTCACAATATATTATACAACAGTAAAAAGTTATTCTTTTTGTAAATCTCCTTAAAAATAAGGAAAAAAATTTCGGTATCGCGATGCAAAAAGGGCGTGGCAACACGAGGGTACATAGATTTTCTAGGTGGACTGACGACATCGTGAAAGTCGCGGGTAGGCAATGGTTACAAGTGTATGTAATGTAAATGTATTATTACTATTAGGCAATAGTAATAATAATAATACATACTTTTCAGTGTTGGAAGTCTGTTCAGATTTTTTAAAATATTTTTTCACTATTTTTAGTTATGTATGCATACTACTGCTTTCTCGTAAAAGATCATTCACTCGTCTGAAATTCTGTTCATCATCGAAAAATTTTCTGTAAATTTCAGTTTTCAGTTTATTATTGGAGTGCTCGCGACACAAAAATATAAAAAAATAAAATAAAACCATAGGCTTAGGATGTACAGCGAAAAAATCCTATGTCTATGAATAAAACGAACCATTCGAATTGAGATTTTTTTCCTTTTTTAATAGACAGTCAAAAATGATAAATACTGTTTGTTGGAATTTTATGTAAGCAAGAGTTGTACCGAAATGATGAGATAATGATCTATGCAATAAATACCAACGCCAGATAATATTTGACTTATTTGGCCCAGCTTCAAATCTCGCCGAATGGTATGAGAAGAACGCACGAACGAATCATCTGTCACATTTACTTGATGACAACACTTCTATTTTGTTACGTACATTCGCGCGCTATTTATTTTTGTACTAGGGAATGCCCGCTTCTTTTTCCACGCGGTATTACGGTACGAAGTTAGTTTCAACAGGCTTTCATGGTCTTCCCTTCCAATAGGATTACAAAGGAGAGTTTGGATCTAATCGACGACGAGCCGGAATGTAACTAAGACTTTTAGCTACACAACAAAGAAAATCACATTGAATTTCTAATACATAGCAGTTTAAGTCAAGTTACTAATCAATTGGCTAGATTGTAATTTTATTGAAGTACCTCTTTAGGTGAAATTAGGGTCTTCAGCAATGAGCAATGAAACACACGAATAAATTTTTGATGATGTAAAAAACACTCCAAGACACAAGTTTTTAATAAAATGTTGTAGTTCCTTTTATTTTTTAAAATAAATGTGTAAGATATGGAATTCTGTAATTGTATCTTGCTAAAACTTGCAACATTTTTACCTATACTAAATTGAATATTTCCAAGATTTTATCAAGAAATCTGATTACTTAATAGTAACATTTAAGATTTAACTTAACATTTAAGAATCTTTAAAAAAACTATTTTGAAAATATATGTAATGACATTTCGGCCAAACTTTTCTGCTAAGCTGACGAGACTTCAGAAGCTCCACGTAGCCGAAGCATCTTCAGGGTCCCAACTGTTCGAGCGCACTGTCGAGAATGGTCGGATAATTACCGGCACAGTGAGTTACAAAAATCAATAACTTACAGTCTGAGAGAGGCGGATGGTGTGGCGTCGCGTGTTGATGCTGGTGTTGGTGTTGGTGCTGGTGCTGGTGCTGATACTGGCGCTGGTGGTGATGACGTGTTGGGCTCGGCGAGCTGAACATGGGTGGCGGCGGAATAGGCCCGATCTCCGACAGCGCTATGGGCGGCTCGGGTAGCTCCGACAGCATCAGCTGTTCGTCACTCTCTCCACCGCCCCCACCACCGCCGCCGCCGCCACCACCGCCACCGCTCTCGCTTCCCGTGCCGTAACCGCCTACTGAAACGGCAAAGACACCAATATGATCAAGCTGTTTTCATTATAGTATGTTATCAAGTAAAAAGCCACCCAGTGTAAACACACCCAATATCGTAGTAGCGGACAATGCGCCAACCCCAGTGTAAGTTCAAGACTTGATTATGATGAAATTTGTGTGAGTTAATTTATGAACCCAAATAAGGGTATAGGATTCTGTTTTATATGGCAGTTTTATCAGTTTTACCCCGATGTAGCACGCAGGTTCCCGCGAGGGATCACCAGCATAACTAAATTCTAACCAAGTTGCGGGAGGAGCATTTCGATAGATTATTTCATTCAAAATTAGGATTCCGCACAAAAACCAGCCACTTTTACGAAGCCTATGATGTAGGTATGCGCAATGCTTCCGTCCTACCTATAAACGTCTTTTATCATTTTATGTATTAAGCATTCAGACATTACTTTAAAGACCTTAACTAGCTACCTATTACAGTTCTAAAGATACACACCTAAAAAGGGCAGAACAGACGATCGGACGTACGGAAAGACGGAAAAGCAGCGTGGGCTGATACTGTTATGTTCTTTACCATATAATATATTTCATTAATTAAAAAATAAATTTAAGAAGTGTAGAATATTACAAAATCACAAATATACGATAGGAAAAATTTAAGTCATGTGCGGGATTAAATTTTTCCTACCGTATATTTGTGATTTTATAATGTAATCCGCATAGCAGGCGTTATTGCAAACCTAACAATATTAAAAAAGTATAGAATATTCGAAAATGGTCAGTCAGATCGAGTAAAGACCATCATAAAGTCATACATACAAACAAAGAAATAATTTAAGTAGACGTCACGGGACGCTAATTTGGTTTTTAATGTCTCATACGCATATAAAATTATCAATGATCCGTTGCATCGAAATCTCGCAGATGTAAATGCTCGCATCAAAGCTGCATTCAACAGTTTTCGGAAAACGTGCCAAAAAACAAATATACTCTCAATAAGCTGGCTACCGAATACACAGTTATATTTTACTCTAATTTGGGTTGTTTACGCATCGACAGTCATCTGAGCGTTACTAAAGATTTATTACTTTTTTGCAGATTTAGGAGAGAAACCGTTAAAGCTAGCGAAAATGTTTAGGTATTAATAGCTGAATATTTCAATCCAGTATACTTCTAAAATTGTTCGTCGGGTGCCGGGCTAGAATGTCACCCCTCCATCTCTTCCCGCGGGTATCGTAAGAGGTGACTAAGGGTAAAATACCGGAAAGTGGGCAGCAGCGTCTCCTGAGGAACTGCTATCTAACAATGCGACTCCCAAGACGCCTGCCAAGCGTGGGGATTATGGCAAATCTCTCCTTGATGGGGGAGGCTGTGTTCAGTAGTGGACAATGCCGCTGATACAGTATACTTCTAAACTTTCAACGATAATTTGTAATATACTCGTAAAGAAGATAATCGTTTAATTTTGAGATAAATATATTGAACTAAATTATACAGCCAACTTAATAACTAGTCTATCAAACTACAAATTATAAAGAAACAAAAACTGCATTTATTGATCTACTTTCATTTGTGAACAAAGTCAAATGATGAAAAAAAAATTAAGAATATGTCCCAGTTCTAGGTTAGATGACCTAGTTGGTGAAGTGATATGTAGAGCATTCACGAAATTCCCGGCAGTATTAGATATAATTTATTTAAAAAATACATACTAGCGAAAGAGGAAGAAAGTTTCTCAAATTATCATCATAATCAACAGCCATGACGTCCACTATTGAACAAATTTCCCCCATTAGGGTGGCCATAATCCCCACGCTTGGCAGGCGTCTTGGGGATCGTCAATGTAAGATGGCAGTAGAGGCATCATTAACGCATTTAATAGTGTATAATTCCTCGCATAGAATTGTATTATGGTACATGGTGGAAAATAGTGTTTACTAAGTAGTAAACAGGAACTTAGTAAGTAGGTATCTATATAAAAACTATTTGAAATGAAACGAATTGGAACTGGTTTACCCAAAATTTTCCTGTCGAACTTTTAAAGTATTATAAGGTAGCTTATAGGTATTTAGCTAAAAGGTATATTCCAGGTCCGTGAGCGGAGATCTATGTATATTCCAAACAAGAAGGGACACATCCATCACGCTATATAGCATATTTACGAAATAACTGGCACGAAAAATCGTCGTATCAGTAACTCGTTTTGTCAACACAGGTACTTTTGCGGCCTGATGAGCCAATTGGTATAGTTTTGAAGCAGTGATGGCTCAGTGGCATTTTCATGGTTTGAATCCCACCGCTGGCTTAAGCTTCACCCCATGGTGGAAGGGTATTTTGCGAATGCCTGCCTAGCTAGCGACCACCCTCAAGTTAGAAATTATGTTGCCAAGCACTAACGGTGTGTTCCGACAGCTGTCCTTTAGAGCCAGTAATTCTAGGTTAAACCTGTTAACACCTTCGACCACATTACCACTTACCATCAGGTGAGATTGAAGGCTTACATATCAGCAAAAAAAAAACAACTGGAGGGTTGTTGACCAAGAGGGTTAGGGACTGGCACGCCGTTAAAACCGATGCCGATCTTTTATAATAATGATTTTTATTTACCTGTGGTTAGAAGACCAATCATTAATTCTATTAAAGGTAGAAAAGACGCTGAATTCCGAATTCAACCTAAAAATAAACCTATTAAAAGGAAATCGACTTTCTATTTGTATAATATTTATTTACCAAGGCGAGCATAAAGCAAATAAAAATGTAGGCATTTGAAATTACAATAAAAATTACATACCGACATCTCCTTGATAGCATATCCGCCGCGGGACCTTGCCTGCCGTCAAGGAGTTGGGTCGCTCAGGCCTCATCATCTCGCCACCATTCTCCAATTTGTCTTTCTTTGGTTCTGTAAATGAAAACGTACTCGATAAAGATTGTTTACATTCTGATCTCTTAATAAAGTCCCCGTCATCGCTCGTCTGTTTTTGGCAAGAGCTGCCTCGATATAAAGTAGCCAGTCATTAACCGAGTTGGAATTGGACATTGTCGCAATTGCCCCAATGTGCATCAGTTAAGTGGAGTATTTTCGAGCGTCAATCGCAGCCACATTAATCGAAGAGTAAGAATAGGAGCGAGGTGCAGCGCCAACATAAACATGGTTACGAGGAAGTGACAGTGTTAGTATGTATATATAGTAAGTTATAGGTGTGGGTGCGCCTGTCGAGGATTCTAATAATAGACGATAGACGAGTACGCTGCTCCATTCACCGGCTGTCGGCGTCGGCGGCGTCGGCCTTGGCCCCATAGAACTACACAACTATTGACGCATCTCCGTAACTCAACGAGATATAATAACTAATAAACGTACATCCAACACGCCTACATGACGCTCAATTGATACTCGTAAACGTTATTTTTATATGTTTTCATCCGCGATTCTAGTATGTTACAGCGATGAAGAGTTTAGCCGTCGGGTTGTTCCGTATTTATCTCGATAAAACTAGAACGGTGACTTCGATTATTATATTTGTTTTTTTTTATTGGATAGGAGGGCATACGAGCAGGCGGCTCACCTGGTGGTAAATGATTACCGCCACCCACGAACATCCGCAACACCAGAGGTCTCGAGGATGCGTTGCCGGACTTCGAGGAGGGAATATGCTCTCTTCTTGAAGGCCCCTAAGTCGTATCTGTTCGGAAATACTTCACCAGGCAGCTGGTTCCAAATTTTGGCAGTACGAGGTAGGAAATGCCGTGAAAATCGCAAGGTTGTAGACTTCCAGACATCGACATGAAATTGATGAAACATCATGCTTTGTTATTACTTTTATGTGTAATATTTATTAATTTAAATTTCAAATTCAGTTCCAAGACAACAGAGAACAAGTAAGTAATGGAGACGATGATCACACGTCATCATCATTATTTTTTTAAAACCATCGCGGTATAAAATATTAAAAACTTCTTATTTGATTTCTTAATCGAGTTACCTAAATCTATATACTTTCGTTAACTTCGTAGCAGTTACGAGCACAAGTAAATTAAACCGATTGCTTTAAACATTTCCACCCAATCGAATTAAAGAAAGTAATAAAACTCATTCTCAACCTGCCCCAATAGCTAAGGCAGCTCAATAATTCGCGACACGAATCACAGCCGTCGCAAAAGTAATGGTTCAATCCGAGTATTACGAGGCGTAGGAACGCCGAGCCCGAGTGAAGCAATAAGAGTTATGCCAGGCCAGGTGGCAGGCAGCGCCAGGCTCGATTCGTGACCTGCTACGGCGAACTTACCTACTCAAAGATATTGCGACATACATCACTGCCAATTACTTAGACACTTTCGACAGCTCACATGCAAATATAAATTTGCCGAAAGGTTACATACACATTCAGCCTTTCTCATACTTGCTTTCAACATAAATTATAATAATCTCAGAAACAAAATAACATCAATAAAACATTGAGAATTACGAAAAGGTCATAGAATAGTAGAACAGAACTCGGCCTATGACATTTTGTCAGTCCTATTATTATATTACAAAGCAAAGAGGACTGGAAATACATATAATATTGCAAGTTATAAAAGGATAATATTGTAAGGATTCGAGGTAATCCCAAAAAGGTCTCTGTTTTTCGTAGCATTGGAGTGGAAGCGGTGACAGCGTCCTCATCTACTCGTACGTATTTATGAGTAGATAACACACCTGTGAGTCTCCCACACACTAAAATCTCATATATTAATATTAATAATACCTTAAATTTTATATACTCATATTTCAGATTTTTGGTAAACCAGGATAAGGTAAGGAAATAAGACTGAAGATTCGTCATTGAAAGATAGTATTTTTATGTTCCAGTGTAAGTATTTTGTCGCCGTGTACTCCAGTTGAACTACTGGTGAAAAATAAATACAGCGTAGAAGTATTGAAATCTTGCGAGAAAATACCTTACTCTATCGACTCTAAATACTAACCCCCTTATTCATAATCGTTTCATAAATTTACGATAGGTTTATAAAACGTCATTAGTACTGGGCAAAAGAAAACTCTTTTGCGCAGTACTAATGACGTTTTACAAACCTACTATAAAGTTATGGAGCGATTATGAATAAGACCATAAATAAATACAGTTCAAAAGAAAAATACATGTTCATAAAATGAACTTCCTGTCATAAAATATTCTATAATAGTAAGTTATAAGCCCATTTCCTTTCCAAAGTAAATTAGTGCCACTGTAATTAAGTGTTACTAACCAGACTGATAAGTTTATCTCAGAAGTGCCTGGAAGTTTGCAAACTACAAAGTCTACAAAACAGAGATAAAGGAGTTGTTTGTGTTACAGATAGAGACGCCAAGCGAGACGTCTCTCAAATTATACATTGAATAAGATTATTGCCCAGATGTGACGTGTATTATTGAGGACAAATTTAATTTAGCCTTCCACAAGTGCGCTCAGAATGCGGGGGTGTGAGAAAACTGATACGTACTCGAATTATTTGAATTTAGATGATTATTAACATAAACTAAGTAAGTAAGTAAGAGTAGTAATTCTGAAGCGCTCGTAGCGAAGTTTACTTAGCTGTTCTTAACCGATTAGCAAAGTTAAGCAACGTCGCCCGCGATCATAAGTTAGATGGGTGACCGCATTATTACTGAGCGCTTCTGTGCTTCGGAGGGCACGGTTGTTGTCTAAGGATGGCAGTCGTTATAGCATGGTAGTAAGGCATTTTGCGAATGCCCGCCTGGCTAGGTACCACCCTCAAGTAGAAAATCTGTCGCCAAGAACCTAACGTTGTGTTCCGGCAGCGGTCCTTGAGAGCAAGTACGTCTATGTTAGCCTGAACAACATCTTCGACCACATCATCACTTACCATCAGGTTAGATAGTAGTCAAAGGCTAACCTATCACGAATAAAAAAAAAAGAGTACCATCGCCATGTCAGCCAAAATAACACACATCATTAGCTCAACAAATCTAAAAAAAGTATAACGAGGTAAAAAAACCGGTCAAGTGCGAATGCTCCTCGGACTCGATATATTACAGATCTGCATAGCAAAACTCAATTCTAGAGGAATAAAAAGTTTTTTATTTAATTAGTATAGTTATTAAATAAAAACGGTCTAAGCCTGACGTGGTTTACTTTAATAGGGAACCATATCTTTATTTTATATAACAATAATTTTCGGACGACGATATTCTCTTAGAGTTAAATAATGTTTTACATTTTGATCCGCTAGTACTGTCCTGCCTGTGCTCTCATCAGATTTAATTCTGTTTATGATTTTGGGTCAACGATTTACACAAAATTATTTCAAGCTTTTTGCTCTTTTCGTGTACGTACCCGAGACCCTTGTCAAGGCCGGACAGACATACAGATGGTAGAGTGAATTAAATGGGGCTTCTTTATCCTCTTTAGTTAGCTAAAAATACGCAATACAACGCGTCACAAACACGTCTTTAGATAGGTACAGTCGCCTGCAATAAGAAGTATACACATTGTAATTTTCAAAACAGTGGCAAAGAGTTCTGTTTTTCTCTATATAATCAGAAGTATCTTAAAATCAACGAAGAAGTTGAATATTTTTATTCATGTTAATGTTAACTTCGATTATTAATAACTTAGCGACATCCCATTATTTTGAAAATTACGAAGTGTATACTTCTTATTGCAGGCGACTGTACAACAAGATAATTGCAACAAGCCCAAACGTAGCTATGGAATTATGTTGTTTCGTTATAGAGCTCCAATGCCCACCTTCCAGCTCCAACACCTGAGATCATTCAAATAGTATCATATTATTGTACAGTAACACATAGTTGCCAAGTTTTACAATAAAACAACAATTAGAACAGGGTGAAAATCAGTTACTTAGTATATGAAAGGTTGTTAGTAAGAATCCTGTGAAGTTTGGTAAACTATAAAATTTGTTTCCACAAAAAAGGTTGAGTAACAATATACCAAGTATATAAGTACTAAAACTTTATTTTACTGATAAATAAAATGAACTATTAAATTCTAAAATTACAAAGATATTGTCCTGGCAAAGAGGAAAAATAAATATCTTGCACAGAAACATTATATCACAACTATACTCGAGGATAATGCCATCCATATCTCAGACGGAAAATAAAACGTAGATCATTACGTACATTATTCTTGTCCTTCTATTTTATCAAGAGAAATATTGGTTAATATATTTGTATGTGTGTATTTCAAGAGAAATACCTCATGACAAAACTCTTATCCTTATTCCTTTACACAGGAATAAATATAATGAGCGATGTAAGTTATTTTTATATATTTTCTTCGCCTACTTGGAAAATACAAGTATTTAGAAGATTGGCAACGAAAGCCTTTGCCAATTCGTGTGGCAATATGCTAGTTAATCTTCGTTTTTTTTACGTCGACATGAGTGTGTAGGATTTTCGTTTATAACGCAACTACAAGTTTTAATTAATCTCATAATGAGTTCGAGAGATAAAATACAAATATTTTGTTACTAAAAGCACAAAATGTTTCAAAACTGTTTGATACTAATAATGATTACGCTTATTAACGTAGATACTATACGCAAATGAGCAGCTATTGAATGTAACGTAACGATAACCATAATTGTATTAGTTTATGATGTTTGTATAGGTCTGTATCGATGAGCCGACTCATCGTTAATTCTGGAAATAGCGGACTGGAGGATACACTTGACTATAACGAAATTATATTTAAATCTCTGTAACGCTCATTCATTGAACGCAGGTTAACAAAGAAATGAGATCATATTCGGTGCTTCGGAGAGTAGGTACGTTAAGCCGTCGGTCCCGGTTGTTGTCTTAGGATAGCAGTCGTTATAGTCGGTGGTAGGGCATTTTGCGAATGCCCGCCTGGCTAGCTATCACCTTCAAGTAGAAAATCTGTCGCCAAGCACCTAACTGTGTGTTCCGGCAGCTGTCCTTGAGAGCCAGTAATTTTAGGTTAGTCTGAACAACATCTTCGACCACATCATAACTTACCGTCAGGTGAGATAGTGGTCAAAGGCTAAACTATCAAGCGTTAATAAAATAAATAACGATTTCTGTTAGATATACATAACATGATAAAAAAAACTTGAAACTATTTTCAAGCTAGGCACGCTGTGATGCATGTAGCCGACGGAAGAAGTATTCAAGCCAAGACGATTCATCTGCTGCATGGCTCAGACAAAGTCCGAAAATGCCGTGAAGCGGGAATGCCGCCGCCGCCGGGAGAGCCGGGAGCTCCGATTCCGATCGATGCGGCGCCCTTGGCCGAGCTGCCCCCGAGGACGTCCGTTCGCTGCAGCGTTACGCAACTCCACCTACACGTGTTTGCAATTTATCTCTCTCACTCGTGTCCTTTAGTTTAATGTCAAAGCAAACCCCGACCTCTACGTATAACTATACTGTAACTATATAATATCTAACCAAAAGGTAACCAAAAGCAAAACGCCTACATAATTATATGCTTATAAATATGCTGTAGAGTCCTCGTTTAAAGTGTGTAGACTGAGTAGTTTAGAAGTAAATTATAAAGAAGCTATTTTATTACACGACTGCTCAAAATAAGGAGTGTTCTGTTTTCAGGGTTCATGTATGTATGTTTGTGAGTTTCTTTATTCCACCTTAACTACTTAACGGCTTAACCAAATTTAATGAATGATATATCATTAGAGTCGTCTTGACAGAGCAGGTGACACTAGGTACATTGAAAAAAAACAAGCGGATTTTAGACGCTATATTATGAGAAAAAAATATTTTTTCTCCCAAACCCTTCGAGTGGGATATCAAAATAAAGGGATTTAATAAAACATTCCATAAATAGAGAGATATATATATAATTTATAGTTTTAATTTAAATGGAACGATGAAACGCTTAACAAAAATATATAATTTGCAGTGGACGCATTTGTACTGCCTGTGAGTCTGCAATGATGTATCGGTATTTATATAATGCTTTTATTGTAGTAGCTGTAGTATTGTATATAGTTCGTACTACTATGTAAATAAAAGCATACATCCGATAGAAAAAAAATGCAGTCGGGTTTTATAATTTTTAATTAATTTATACTTGTTCATTATTAGTTTCCTTATCCAAATATAAGAAAAAACTGATAAAAATTACAATTGTTCTGTGACAGGATATCGCACGTTGGCGTTGGAGTCTATCTCGGCAAAAATATTAAACCTTCTACTAGTATTTGAAACATTCAAAACACGTAAACAAGTGGCTTAAATTGATATCTCTAATGGTTCCGTATATTTTCACAGTGAATTCAGTTGACGGCGATTATGAAGCGCGTAAAGTATTGTAATACGAAATGCGATGAGGTAATTAGGAAGTCATGCCAACATCGGAGCGTTCGCAGTGTGGTGTACCATAACAGCAATGTACAATGTCAAGTGTACGCGTGGCGTGGAATGACCGCCTTGGTTCACGCCACATGGGCGCAAGAACCACGTTCAACTTGCTCATCACGTCGACAACATCGTCGTATCGTGTTTTCGCGCCGCCTTCGCATAAAAAATAAGCTCCACAGTTCACAAACACGAATTTGCTCAAAATAAATCACAAAAAACGAAAACATTCACTTCAGCGCAGTGCTTATTTTCACCTGTTAACTTTCATTACGTTAAAAGAAGTAGAAATTTTGCAGAGACTTGGAATCTATCACAACACACGCCTATATGTTTCAGTCAAAGATATATTTAAGTACTTTCTACGTAGGAGTACCAAAACATTTATTTGAGAATGGTACAATATACATAAATAAGTGTGGTCAGACTAATAAATATACAATCAAAACTCGGTTACATGCTTCAGCGGCTTCAGATTTTTAAACGATGACGTTTAGAGTGGTTTTATTACTTTAGTTTTTGTAAATACCCTGTGATAAATAGGTATCTGAATCCGTAACGAGGACAATGTATGAGTGTAGCCGACAACTGGGTCGCACCACACTGATGTAGAGGAATTCATGCGACCAAGATGAGAAACAGCAGTGACATTGACGAAAGCCGCGTGGGCGGGCGCCAACGTGTGAGATAAAACACATTTGAAAATTTACCTTTAACTACTTTAATTAGTTCATAGAGGATAAGAAACGTATTAAACCGCCCCGTGTTCCATATATTTCTATATTCTATATAAGCCCTACTAATATTATATACGCGAAAGCTTTTAGTGACTTCCGAAACAGCTGTACAGATTTGCATGAAATTATGTAGAGAAAACAGGTACATTCCTTAGTTCCTACACTGGATCATCAGACTTTTGATTCCGATATATAGAATAGTTCCCGTAGGAGCTCAATCAACCAAACTGTACTCTGCAGGCCGAAGCTAGTACAAAATATAAAAAAGGGTTCATCGAACTCTACTCAAGAAATGTCTTATTAGATAGTATTACTTCTTATATGGATATTATTTTAAAATCATTAATACTTAATTGTAATGAAACTGACAAAAATAATACGAGATCATGTTTATATACTATATAACCAACTATGACTTGGCAGGAAGTGAAGTTTTTAAGGTTCGGGGCTCGTTGAATCCTAATTTCTTAAAAGCGAACTATTCAAATTAACAAAAATGGGTCAAGAACGAGTACCATACTAAATTTCAATAGTACACTTCTAAAATGTTTTCTGTTTAGGTTGGTTAGTATTATTGTTTTTGTTTCAATATTAGCTAAATTGTGTAAGTTCAGTAAAGCTCGAGCTCTAAGTTCGTGTGAACTACGAGAAAATGTGTTCCAATATTAGACAAGAAAAACCCACTCAATATCGAAAAGGTTTTCAGCATTTATCCTGGTATTGTATGGTGGATACAAACAAAAGTTTATGACTACTGAGGCACAAAAATCACTGAGAGCAAACAATGCCTATAAATGATTTATTCCGTTCGTTATAGGAAGGTTCCGCAGGAAGGAAGCGGCGGCGGAGGTAGGTCAAGGGCGTCCCGCGGCCGCGGCAGCACTCCCTTCAGCTTTCAGCTTGCCTTTTTCCCTCTGTTATTGCTTACCTTTGTAATAGCCCCCGCGCAATTAAATCTAACGGAGTTGCTCGCTTCCAGCTTCCCACATTTCGAATATAAGTACTTTCTAAGCAAAAGAACAACGAGCAAAGTGCTTTATTAGATAAATACAACTATATGTTCTTTTACAAAATCATCTTGTTTCGCAATTATTGAAACAAGAATCCCTCTCACGTTGGCTCACCAAATAGAGTTAAACAAATTATCTACACATACAAAGAGGTTTTAACATAAGGCGCAAATCAACCTTCGCGTTCATGGTTGTGATCTTTGTGCTCTTTTGCATCGTCAAAGAATGGATATTTTGATTAACTACAATATAAAACGTTGATTTAATAAATAAATCTCTTGAAAATTATATATGATACGTAATATGCAAAATATTAGGTCCTTACATATGAAATTGGCGTTTTTCGTACTGGCCACTTTAATCACGAATTTCTCCTCTTTGGTAAGGAATTCCAAATTCAAATTTGTACAGCTATAGACTCATGTATTTGTGCTTCGATGATCGTCATTCATTTGTTTTTTTTCTTCTGTTTTTTTCTGTTTGCGTCACTCATTTTACAAAATGGAAAACCTTAAATATCGCATTATTTACGAGTACGAGTTCCGCCGTGGCACTAGTGCTGCGGAAACAACTCGAAGGGTGAATGATGTGTATGGCGGTCGTGTTGCAAAAGAAAACACAGGTCGTTTTTGGTTCCAACGTTTTCGTTCTGGAAATTTCGACCTGCAGAACAAGCCCCGTGGACGGCCTGAGACTCAAGTTGATAATGAAGAGTTGAAGGCTATTGTGGAAGCGGATCCATCGCAAACCACGTCCGAGTTAGCTGCATGCTGCGATGTTAGTGATAAAACTGTTTTAATTTACTTGAAGCAAATTGGGAAGATTAAAAAGCTTGAAAGGTGGGTACCTCACGAATTGACTGAAACAAACCGGCAAACGCGCGTCGACTGCTGCGTTACATTACTAAACCGGCACAATAATGAAGGTATTTTAAACCGAATCATGATGAAAAATGGGTTCTTTACGATAATCGGAAGCGCTCAGCGCAATGGTTAGATCCTGGCCAGCCAGCCAAATCCTGCCCCAAGCGAAAATTAACCCCAAAAAAGTTACTTGTAAGCGTTTGGTGGACTAGTGCCGGTATTGTTCATTACAGTTTTTTCAAATCTGGCCAGACTATTACGGCTGATGTCTATTGTCAGGAATTGCAAACCATGATGGAAAAGCTAGCGGCTAAACAACCTAGGCTGGTCAATCGCTCCACGCCACTGCTGCTTCACGACAACGCTAGACCACACACTGCGCTACAGACGGCTACTAAATTAGAAGAGCTTCAATTGGAAAGTCTAAGACATCCTCCGTACTCCCCGGACCTTGCTCCAACAGATTACCATTTTTTTCGAAATTTGGATAACTTCTTGCAAGGGAAAAAATTCAACTCCGATGGGGCAGTCCAAATCGCCTTCAAAGATTTTATTGATTCCCGTCCGACTGGTTTTTTTAGTAAAGGGATCAATGAACTACCTATGAGATGGCAAAAGTGCATAGAAAATAATGGTTCATACTTTGATTAATTAAATATATTATATTAAAAAATATTCGACTTTTTGTTCCTCCCATACAAAACGCCAATTTCATATGTAAGGACCTAATATTAACAATTCTCGAATGCTCAAAGCAAAATGTATAGATTTTAATGATCAAATTCTACAAGTAGAAGTCATTAAAGGTGGGTATAAAAGTAAACGGGCTGTAATGTTAGATAAGACTGATAGCTGTGTGATTCAACAGTGGAGCGAGTCGTTTAAAGAAGATGCAGTCGATGTGGAAGCCGCAATACTAAAGCTCTCAATGTGGATGTAGATGAAGATAAAAAGGAATAAAGGATTTTCGGACAAGCAAACATTTTCTGTAAATCCGTTTGTTAAAGGCATTGGTATAATTCTAATTCAGGTCGGATCTCAATCAGAGATCTAATAATTGGATGTGTAGTGAATGGAGAACAAAGATTAAAGGTATGGAAACAGCATTTTAAATGTTTCGTTTTATAGAGATGATACAGCAATTTTTTTTTTTATAGCTGATAGGTAAGCCTTTGTCCACAATCTCTCCTGATGGTAAGTGATGATGTGGTCGAAGGTGTTAACAGGCTTAACCTAGAATTACTGGCTCTCAAGGACAGCTGCCGGAACATACAGTTAGGTGCTTGGCGACAGATTTTCTACTTGATGGTGGTAGCTAGCCAGGCGGGCATTCGCAAAATGCCCTACCACCATACAACTGCCTCAAGTGAACATAATTGGCGTTAAAAGTGATATATATTAATATAGAAAAACATGTGCAAGCTTTAAAAAGTATATGAGAAAGGATGCTGGGTATGAAATATCGGTCTAGATGCTTAAGGCGTTTTGTAGCGAGTCATCTTCATCGTCTTTAAGCCCAAACACCGGCTATGTACCAAATGACTGGCACGAGGCTTTGATCATTCCGATGTATAGAGGGAAATACTCAAAGCAAGAATGAAAAGGCCCACTCAGCATCGTCCAAATATTATATGCAAATGTATTGAACGAAAAAATTGTGAAAGAAACCGATAAGAATATATGGAATGCACGATTTCGATGGTTGAGGTCTTTTCCTTGCATGTATTGTTTGAAAAGGTTTATCAATTCTTAGACTCACAAACATTTAGCCTACTGAGCATCATCGATAAATAATATGCGAATATATTGATTGAAAAATGGATTCAACTTTACAGTGGGATCCACATATTCATGATCTCTCCGGAAGACTTAGTTCTGCTGCATATGCAGTTCTTAAGATAAGACAGTTAACAGACGTAGCTACTGCTCGCCTAGTTTATTTCGCGTACTTCCAAAGTATTATGTCGTATGGTGTATTGCTGTTGCGATAGAGACAATCTTTATCCTACAAAAGCGCGCAATTCGAACCATACGAGTATATAAAATTGATCCTAGGGAAACTCTCAGGGATCTTTTTAAAGAAATTGATATTTTAACTTTACCAAGTCTGTATATATTTGAAAATATTATGTATGTTCGTAAAAATTTTAGTAAATTTAAATTAATCAGTGACAATCACGATTACAATACTAGTAATAAAGATAAAATGGCGGTGCCAGGTTTTAGATTACTAAAGACAAATAAAAGGTCCTTCTTAGGTAATTGTGTGCGGTTTTATAATAAAGTTTCCAAACATATTACAACGCTCATAGAAGGGAAATTCAAGATGCACGTAAAAAGCATATTGATTAAAAAATCCTACTACACAGTTTCTGATTACTTAAACGACAACAATGCCTGGACAATTCCGCCTCTGCCAAGCTATTGCCTGTCACCTACATAATTTAAACAAATATTGTAATATATTTATTATATGGTAAGTTTGTAACACATTGTTTTAAAAGATGTTTAAAAGAATGGCCCGGGTTTCTTGCCCGTTCTTCTCGCAGTGGCTCTTTACAATTTATTTGCTGAACGTGGCAGTACAATGTAGAATATTTCAATACTAAAATCTGTAATTGACTTTCATAAGAGCGTCGTAGACGCCTAAATTGAATAAATGATTTTAACTTTGACTTTGAAAGAAATGTGTCAGAAACCAATAAGAAAATAAAGGATGCACGTGCGGATTTCGAAAGGGTTATGGAATGTACGGATAAGGTATTTTCTTTGCGATGCATTACTGTAAAATGTTGGCTCAAAGGTCTATTACGCTTTGGTGGAGCAATTGGAAGGGGAATATCTTGGATATCATGTTGTGACCAAATCGGAGAAGATGTAGGAATAAGTCCAGATCGTGGTTCATACCCAAAACGAAACGGGCGTGTGAAAAATGAAATGAGAGTGAAAGAAGCTAGAGAGATACGCCAAGATAGTGAACAGTGGAAATTCGTGTTCTCTATCTACCCCACGTGAAACAGGCGGGACGTTAAGTATGTATGTATGTTTTTTTACAGTTTATTTGCAAGCAATTATATAGACATATTATCATGTATTGTGTTACTAATTACTTGATTATCCAATCCAAATTTGCCATCTTGTAGCACAACTTTGAATTCGATCTTTGGCAGGTAAATAAATTCATACTCTTGTAGTTTTTCAATTCAATAACGATAAATCACTTCAGTTAGCCCAATCACTTCATTTATCTACGAGTAAAATAGTTGTGCCCGGTATGAGTATCACTTCAGGTAAAAAAGTAAAGAATCTAAAAGCAAGCAGGAAGCGCTGTCTCAGTCCGCTAATAATATTTTTACTTTTTAACGAGGTTTGAGGAAGACGGACATCGTTATCGAGTGGAATGTGGTGATTGACATTCGCGGGGCAATTAAATCGGCGTAGCGGCTGGCGCCGACGCTGACCGGCTCGGCGCAGCCGCAAATAGTTGGACAAGGCCACAAGCCACGGAGGCATGCCTCGCCACTACCCGTTATTATTGACATCTCAATCGGCCACGCCATATGGCACGTCTTACCATACATCCGCTTTTCTTCAAGTACATGTCAAGATAAAAGCTTCCGATGCAGACATTTCTTTGGGAATAACGTTAAATTATCTATTATGCCAAAAAAAACGTAGGTAATAGTGCCAATTAATATATGTTTTTATGCTTGATAGGTTATCGTTGGATCACTATATCACTTGAAGGTAAGTGATGATGTGGTCGAAGATGCTGTTCAGGCTAACCTAGAATCAGTTTTGATTGTGAGTCATTATTGAGTTAAAGGTTACAAAATCTTACGACTTCATCGATTCCAGTTCAACGTCGCCCTAATTTACCTGATAAAAATAACTTGAGGTGATTGCTTCCCCTATTTTGTATCAACTTATTGTGTGTCTCAAGTAACTTAGCTAACGGCTAACGAACATAACTTACTTTGAGTCTGATCAAGACTTAATAACTTTTCTTGCAATTTTCTGCTAACTTGCTAGTTTTGTGAGCTCTGCCTATAGAAAAATTGCTGACGTCGCAAATTGATAAGGAATAGGAATCTTCCTGGAAGACCTTGACTATTATTTCAACTGTAGTATAAGTGGCAATTGGTCAAAGATAGTGTTAGTAGCATGCTAAACCTATGCGAAATATCATAGCTTTCAAGGATAAATATTCAAAGGTTTGATAATAATATTCTAAATCTGCTGTTGACTAAGACGAGAAAACCTTTAGTATCAAACAGTACAACACTATAATATAACGCAGGTAACTGAAATTATGCGCTACAAACATAATATTCCAAAAATGAAGATACAATAAAGGTTCCTTTGACGTGTTCTCATATGAAAATATTAAACAACAATGTGTTCCCAAATATGTAAGTGCTCGAGTCATCCACACACATTGTTACTGCAAAGTTATGAAAGGCGCGTGGGCGGTTTAACCTTATCCCGTACCTTTGGGGTTGCTCGCAATGAATATTTAGTGTTATTCGGCAGAACCATCATAAACGGCCTTTGCTGTAATTGAAATTGTTAACAGGGCTATATATTTTTTATTGTAGGAATTAAACTGGACAGAATTCTTTTAGATAAAGATGACGAATATAAATTAAGTTTTAATTGGAAAGTCTTTTATACAGTTGATGTTCTATTCAGATATGGTAATTTATGTCTTTCTGAACGAAGACCCAATTTGAGGCATCTTCAACGTGCTATACTTTGTTTTTTAATATTTATAGTTATAAAGAAACATACAGATTGATGTAATGAGAAATGTTAAGTATTGTTTATATGGACAGATATAGAAGTAGATGATGGAGAAAGATGGTATTGTGTATATGTGCGCGAAAGGTGTGATGAGTGAAATGACGAGCAACAGAACAGAGTTTAGGAAAGATACATAAATATTGTGCCGGTCCTACTAAGAGTGGGATAATGCCAGGAAAAAAAAAAGAAATAAACAGGATGGTTGTGTAGGTGGACCTTTATAGATAAATCGGAAACTACGAAAATTGGCACAAAAATCTTAATGATGATCAAGAATGATTGGCATAAAAACAAAACAAGGAAGTAACAATAGATTACTAAATAACGAATTCTAGCTGGAAATTTTAAGCGCTCGTAGCGAAGTTTACTTAGCTGTTCTGAACCGATCAGCAAAGTTAAGCAACGTCGCGCGCGGTCATGAGTTGGATGGGTGACCGCTAGTGACATTACTACTGACCGTTTCCGTGCTTCGGAGGGCACGTTAAGCCGTCGGTCCCGGTTGTTGTCTTAGAATGGCAGTCGTTATAGCATGGTAGTAGGGCATTTTGCGAATGCCCGCCTGGCTAGGTACCACCCTCAAGTAGAAAATCTGTCGCAAAGCACCTAACGGTGTGTTCCGGCAGCTGTCCTTGAGAGCCAGTACTTCTAGGTTAGCCTGAATAACATCTTCGACCACATCATCACTTACCATCAGGTGAGATAGTGGTGAAAGGCTAACCTATCTTGCATAAATAAAAAAAAAATGGAACTCGTTGATTTTGCAAAAAAATACTCATCTTATTTATTGCACCAGTCGAAAATGTCGATAAAATTCTGTGTAGCAATGTTATATTGGCAAAGTATAAAAATAGGGTACCTTGAGATTTCACACGCATTTTCATATTCCGACTCTTTTCGAATGTGTTGTTGATGAGAACGGGAACGAAAGTCTAAATTGAGTCGATAAGGCGGGATCATAAACAAGAACTTGATCAGCTAGACTGCGATATTGTAGTTTAGTTAACTCTTGCTATTTTGCTATCTTGTCTATAATCGAATCGATAAAAGTACAAGGTATGTAAAAACACTAAAAAGAGCTTGTTACTTTAGCCGTATTTCATTACTTCCAGGATTTGATTCCTATTTTGTACACTATCCACTGGAGCAATGATATTGAATGTATTATTTTTGCATAATCGATGTGTTCGACTTCCGGCCAGAATAATACATTTTTCAAAAATTTTATGCCTAATGCAGTCTATGTTTATATCCAATCACAATCGAGACTCTTTTGATAATTTTCACGATTCCTCATAGAATATGGTATAGTAACGAAACTACAATTAAACAAATATGATTACAAAAATTTGTAATAACTCGGAATGAGTCAATAAGAAAAGCTCAAATTTGCTACAACTACCGAGACATGACAGAGCCTAATTATCACCTACACAATTTTGGCGCTAGATATTGCAGTCCTGTATGCTCGTAGTTTGTATGCTGGAGAATGCAACTGTTGAGCATGTGCCATTGCAATGCAAGGCCACTGAAGGAGTTAGGCCAAATACAGTTTTGTATCAGTAACAAATGCGACAAAGTAGGAATGACGACTCCGTGAATTCAAGACCACCCTTAGTAAAACTGTACCAATTGTACCCCAAATTGTATCGAAGTGTGGCGCTAGATGCTATATTTCGATACAATTTGGGATAGCCACGGTAGGCGAGAGAAATACACAATACAAACGGGACGGCAATGCCGGACTTATCGACACCACACAGAATAAGAATAAGAAAATATTTTGTATTCGCGTATTCAACGACGACGGCTCTGACGATTTCAGTGGAGTTTATAGTTGTAGGAAAGGTTTCTGTATCAACTGGTGCAATAATAAAGGTCGTTATATTTTTTTCAAAATTAACGTGTTTAAATCTCAAGTAGAGTACATTATCTACACTAATAATATTATAATGAGGAAAGATTTGTATTTCTGTATGACACGAATAAACTTAAAAACTACTGGACCTTTTTGGATGAAATTTGGTGTGGAAATAGTTTGAGACCCGGGGAAGGACATAGGATACTTTTTATCCAACTGCGCAAAAACAGGTTAATGGTTTTGATTGATCACCGAAATAAACGCGGGCGGAGCCATGGCCGCAAAGCTAGTACTAGATAACATTTACGAAATCTAATAATGCAGTTTGAGTTTTTATTAATATTAGCCTCGAGACTCTTATCATTCTTCGTGATATCTGAGTTAAAAATTAGCAGATAAGTCCACTTAAAAACCATCATCGGAGTGAAATATATTGTATACAATGAAATATTTGTAATTATTGCGTTTAAAAATCGGCTCCAGATTTTCATGAAATCACAGTAAGTATGTGAAGATGTTTTTCGGACGTAAAACAGATCAGATTGGTCGCACCTCTAGGAAAATAATTTAACGTCGGTGCCGATCGCAGTTAGGTCACCGAGGTGCTAAGGTTAGGCAAATATAAATTCACAATACAAATTTGATGAATGAAACATAACTTATTTTTGGAAATGAAAGCCAATTTTGGAAACAAAATGATTCGTGTTGTGTGATGCAAGTAATGAGAAATATGAATTGCATGCGCAACGAGCGACATGAGATGGGAACGTGACATTGACATTGTGAGTGCGTACATAGCCCACCTAGTGAGCAAGCGGCTGAGTGACAGATGACGTAGTCTATAGAAGCCTTAGTACCGTATAGTGCATGCTCATAGTGGTGATGCTGATGATGCAGCAGAAGAGGAAGTCGGCGGTGATGGTACCATTAGTGCGGGTGAAGAGCGCGAGGCTCGGCGAGTGGCGCGGCACGGGCGATTTGCGCCGCACGTAGTAGTGGTCGTGGCGCTGCGGCGGCGGCGGAGGCACGAAGGGCGGCGGCGGCGGCAGGCGCGCGGGCCTCCGCCTCGCGCCGCCCGCGAAGGCGTCCATGGCAGCGAGCGTGCCGACGTCGCTCATGCTCGCGGCGCGCTCGCGGCTGGAAGACTGCGCCCACCGCACGATCGTTACTTCGCCCCGCAGCCCCCGGTACCGCGCGCGCTCTTCGATCGCCGCCCGCCCTCCGTTTTGTCGTTCGTTTCACCCGCCCACGCACCGCCTCACTTTGTTTTGAATTTTTAATTTATCGTCATTCATCTAGCACTCGTTTCTCTTTAAACATGAAAAAGAGCTCTGCTAAGATTATAAGAGAGCGATGAACCGCAGATTGCAGTTTGGTTTTTGAATGCATAATTTTGAAATGTAGTAAATCTAAAATGAATTATTCATCAAAGCGAGTAACTTGATGATTTTGATAATGTATGTAATCACCTCAGTTAGAATATTTACTAGTAATTAATCATATTATCTTCCTACTCCTGTCGTTTTACCACGCCAAGTTACGTCGGACTATATAACATGTTACAATTTCATATCAAGTTTGAATATGAAATGAAAAACAAAAAGGTTCTCATTCATCTTAATATTCAGCATAAAGTTTGAATGGAGCAGTAAACATTTATGTGAGCAATAAAACAAGAGTTTCTTCGGTAGCGCACCTGGGTATGCTCCGGAGACTAGACTTACTTTATACGTGGCTAACTAAAAACTTAGGTCACTGACATCGCATGTATACTTGAATACTTTGAAGAATATTCATCAGATACGGTAAGTATTATTACCCACGGGAGAGTTCAACAGCACGTTGTTACATGCGCTTTTGAAATATAATCAATACAGTTATATTGTTGCAGCGAACGGAAAATAACTTTTGCTGCACTGACTGTTAGGTTCGTAGGAATCTATCCTAGCCTTGCAGCTGTGTAGAACCTTTTTAAAAAAAACGGAAACGTCTTGGAGCACTGAAAAGTACGAAATAGCTTGTTGATTCCATGTTAATTCAAAACACTGACCTCACATTATCATGTTCCAACTTCCGCAAGCCTATTTCATACTTTTCAGTGTTGAAAGTCACTTCCGTTCTTTTTTAAATATTTTTTTCTCTCTTTGTAGTGATGCATACATACTGCTTACAAGGTCATTGTCGTTCGCCAAAAATACTGTTAGCCATGCATCGACAAGAATTGCAATTACCATTGAATCATCCAAGTATGCAAAAGTCTTTATCAGTTAATTGACTGAAACTAAAAAACTACTACGATGCTTAAACTTTAAATGAGACCAACTTGAAGTAATCATCAAAATCAATTCATTTAAGGTGGAATAATCGCATAACAAACATACAGTCGAATAGAAAACCTTTTCCTATTTTGGAATAATGTTAAAAACCCGCCAAGTGCGAGTCGGACTCGCGCATCGAGGGATCCGTTCTTACACGTACAATAACCGAAGTTCACCGAACTAATTAACTAGCTGTTGCTGTAAATGTAAGTTTTTAATCGTAAATATACAAAAACGCTGCAAATGATTGCAAAATTTTTAAAAAATACTACTAGCTTTAAACAATTACATGCGTGTTTCATTTATAGATAACTAATCATTTGTGATCCGCGCCTTGGGCGCACACCTGTTTTGATTTTTTGGTACTATTCCGAACGACGCTATCGCAACTGCAAACTGCAAGTACAGCGGCAGCACTACCTGGTTTGTATGTATTTGTTTAAAGTGACTTCCATGTGGAGATATATTTTTTAATCCATATTCTCACTCTATCTTTCAAAATCACATCAAACAATCAAAGCATTTCACTGTATTTATTCGACTCTGACCCTTTTTCTGTCAAACACAACTTTTATTACCATACTTAAATGTTTGCAACACTATCAGTCCCCCATGAAAGTCGTCCCAGTCGTACCTTTTTTGACATGTTTCGTTTAGTCTTGAAAGCCATTTCTTTTGTTAATAACAATTTCTGATTTCAAGTGTCAATCAGACAACACTAATTTGCAACCGAACCCCACTGTAGTGGAAAGATTAGAGCCGGATAAACATGGCAAAATTAATATATAAAAAAATAATTGTTTTTTATTTTATTTATGGCCTCTTCTAGCCTGTGACCACTATCTCACCTGATGGTAAGTGATGATGTGGTCAAAGATGTTGTTCAGGTTAACCTAATAGAATTCCGGGTGTATCTCCATATTAGGAGTATTAATACTCCTACTCTGTACTTGCAGTTCCAAAATTAATATTAAATGTATAAGGAACTATTAATGCATCCATCAGCTCGTGAGCCAAAGTGACTTTTAAATCATTTTTATTAAGTAACTTTCTTGTTTGTCTGTCGGTCCGGATGGAATCTTGCAACTCAAATTTTGAGCACTTCCCGATTAGCTATCCGGGCTGAATATTTCAGGGTAGCTCACAACTCGATGATATGCATTATTAAAAGTCATTTTTTTGTTTGTTGGGCTGTCTAACGTTCTGCGTGAAATCATGCAACTTAAATTTCAATATCTGACCGAATCATTTTATTCTTTTATTTGCATGGTGGTAAGGCATTTTGCGAATACCCGCTCGCCTAGCTACCACCAACAAGTAGAACACCTGTCGCCAAGCACCTAACGGTGTGTTCCGGCAGCTGTCCTTGAGAACCAGTAATTCTAGGTTAGCCTGAATAACATCTTTGACCACATTATCACTTACCATCAGTTGAGATAATGTACAAAAATATATTTGTAGGTACTCTATTCTATAAGCTCATTGAATACAAATAAAACGTTGCGCTGATTTTACACGACAGCCTAAAAGGAGGTTCATGTACGTACATAAGTTTCTTTATTCCACAATAACTTTTCAAATGTGCTGTACAGATTACATGTACGGAATAATAATGGAATGAAAATGGAATCTATACAACATTCCGAGTGGTTCTGTACTGTATCAGCCGGGTCGTCCACTGCTGAACACAGCCTCCCCTATTAAGGGGTATTTGCCATAATCCCCACGCTTGACAGGCGGCTTGGGGATGGCAGTGTAAGTTGGCAGTACTTTAGAAGGCGCTGCTGCCCACCTTTCAGTATTTTTCCCTTAGTCGCCTCCTACAACACCCACGGGAAGACATGGGGTGGTGCAATTCTAACCCGGCACCCCACGGGGTTAACACAAATACTAAGTAAAGATATTATAGTGCCCTACTAAAAAAAACTTAGTGCCACTGTAGCGATTTTGATTCCTAATAAATTTGCTTGCTGTTAAATTAACAATATTTGGATTTAACTTTTACTTGCAAAATTTCATGATTCTAGGTCAATGAGTGGGAGTAAGTAGTTGTTTGCGTTGGCTTAGAACCCCGAATTACACATTCAAAAGGACCGTAGGTAGTATTTAATATTAATTATTATACTCGTTCCAGAAAATGGGCCTTGGCAGACGGGCAACAAAGTGGGGAAATTTACCCTAAATTAGCAAAGAGTATCAAAGCAGTGATGGCTCAGTAGCATTGGCTATGGACTACCGCGCAGCAGGTCCATGGTTCGAATCCCGCCGCGGGCCTGAGCTTC
The DNA here is from genome assembly GCA_963890685.1 of Plagodis pulveraria. Classification (NCBI taxonomy): domain Eukaryota; kingdom Metazoa; phylum Arthropoda; class Insecta; order Lepidoptera; family Geometridae; genus Plagodis; species Plagodis pulveraria. The sequence goes on from OY982957.1 coordinate 16,012,943, forward strand.
ACCGCTAGTGGAAGGGTATTTTGCGAATGCCCGCCTGGTTAGCGACCACACTCAAGTAGAAAATCTATCGCCAAGCACCTAATTTATAATACGCGCTATAAAAACGGACAACAGCATCTGTGACCAAAGCCTTTTTTTCCGGATGCAATAAAGGCGCACATTATTCTGTAGCAAATCAATGTAGACCTATTACTAGTCCAAATTTTCACGGCGGGTTCTCCTACTTGCACCGCTTCAAGTGCAAGGAGAATTCGTCATAGAGGAGTGTCCTGCATATAATAACTGACTGTCCAATATACGGCAAACGTAGGTTCAATACAGAATACGAAATAGATATACATACAAATATAGAAAATCTGCGTAAGATATTAGAAAATAATGGAATAAGAGATAAATTCAAAGTGTACTGTAAACATATAGCAATAAAAATAAATAGTAAAAATAGGATGCACTGCTGTATCCTATTTTTACTATTTATTTGTAAACCAGGGCGAGTCGCTAGTTTATTATGTAATATTGTTTGTTTAATTGGTTACGTACATGTCAAATTATATACAATAACTCATTATATATTATTGTATGTTATATACGATAGCTTAGTTTATTAAGACGTCGCCTCAATGGCGTAAGACTCTCCCAGTTGTGATCATAGTTTTCCGTCTCTTGCTGTCCTCATCCACTCTACTCCATGTAGTTGTGGGAAAACATCTTCCCATCGTCTGTTTGGGTTCCCTCTTTTCCGTTAATCTTCCCTCGATATCCACTCTATTGTCCATCTATGGTTATATTTTTTTTTATATGTCCATTCTCCGTTCTTTTGAAGTAGGTGATATTAATTACCTCCTACTACATATTATAATATAATATATCGTTTAGTACGTCAAAAACGAAGAAGTGCAATGTATAATTGTAACTTAAATAAATAAAATTAAATATTTGTGCCTATAGTTATAAACTAGTATAGCACAAGACGTCGTGTTGCTTTTATTTTTTCTAAAGTCGCTTATATGAAAAATTAGTTGATGTTTGAAATTCTAATCACTTTTCCTTGCGCTCGCAGCAAGAATCGAAAAATTTTGCTGTGAGTTTTGATTTTGAAAAGGTTTTAGAAATAATAAATTTTAAAACAATTCGAAAATAAAGAAACTAGATTTTTTTTATTTAAAATATAAATAAACTCGAATTTACTATTTTATTTAATAAACTAGAAAATTCGTGTATGTTACTTATACTGTTTTTCTTGCACCTAGCTATTTTCTCTTGCGTGAGGTGAAACATTGTGTTTTTCTCTCGGCTGCAAAGTTATTTTGCGTCTCGTACCTTTGAAATCCTGAGCGCAGCGAAGGTTCAAACGTTTTTGAAACGCCTCGCTTTGCTCGTGGTTCAATCCTAGAAACCTTCGCTTACCCAGGTTTCAATAGAAGTGCTCGCTAAATAAAATCTTTGCAGCCTTGCATGCTAAATTACTATTCCTTTAAAGGTAAATATATTATCAGGCATTTACATTTCCTAACATTTTAGGCAGTGTATTCGGTGACACTTAATTTTAACGCTCACCTTTTTCGAAAGCAAGCAAAATCTCTAAACATACAGAGAAATTGGTATTGATTCGAAAATTTGTAAGATGCATTAACGATTTTATGAAATTTTCTTGTCAGTATAACCCTACCTACAATCTACCCCGAATGGTAAGACCGGAGAGTCGGATACCGGATTCGGAAGTATCTGTTCCATCTCTATTTATCACCGTTGTATCACATTGTACTATTGGCAGGAGTTCGTGCAGTTGCTCGCTAACCGTAGAGAGAGAAAAGGAATATCTCAACTGTAATTAGATTTATCTACGGTACGGATGCTGCAATGTTATCGGCGGTCAATATTTTCCACGCAGTCACTTGTCTCGAATTTTACGTAAATACTTCTAAGTTTATGATATTATATTATTAGCGTCATGCACACTTAAAAGCCTGCTAATATTATAAATGCGAATGTATTTTGTGAATATAGGATACATTTTGTCCTGATTTTTATACCCGGGGATCCAAATTCCATGCACTCTAGCTTGGTCGCGGACAGAAGCTGGTATATAATGTAAAAACATACTCGTATAATCGAACAATATACATATACATTTCCCATAAAGGCAACGGGGTCAACTGGACAAGTCCCAATGGTCCTTTATAATTTTGAACACTCTGTCCAAATTAATTTTGAAACCAATGGTCTCTAAGGCGGAGTATAAACACGCATATTTCAACATACTCGTATTTTCAAATTGATATTTATATATTATTGGTGCGTTGAAATAAACTGTTTATCATTTCATTAATGATGCTTTCGAGATATGCATAGTGTCTGGGGTAATTTTAAGAAACTTATACTGCTTACTATCAAATTTGTAGCAAAATTTCGACATAAACATGCATGATCAAAATACTGTTATAGTATATATTTAACACGTGCATATATTTTTTTTAATTTGATATTTTATGGTACTAACTACACACATAAAAAGTACCTAGTAGGGGTTAAGTACGTTTTCGAGTATTGTCGCAATAGAGGACTTTATTCGTGTGATTTTCTGACGTGTCCCGTTTCGGTATGCGGCCTGATACAACGCGAACTCGAGTTTGAAAGAGCTCTGGACGTCAAGAACGTTTATAATTTTGTCAAGAATTTCACCCATATCGAGGAGGAACAATAATGGTTTGGGCCGGTATTTGGATCGGTGGAAGAACAGATCTCATTTGGATCAGGGGCAACCTCAATGCTCAGATTTATGCGGAAAGTATTGTTTCAGAAGTCCCTTTGTGAAGCCGTTCGGGTAATTCGTTTCGTCTAATGCACGTCCGCACACGGTTAGAGTCGTAACTCGCACTCTTGCCGATGCTCGTATCAACGTTCTGCCGTGTCTTGCTCATTCGCCAGACCTCAACCCCATTGAACATGCATGGGATATGCTACAAAGAAGAGGTCTGACAAGTATGAATGCCGTGCATACTCCACAACAGCTTTTTGACTTGCTACAAAGAACGTATAGGAATGGCCGCCCATTCCTCTAAATTATTTTGAAGAACTGATTTTAAGCATGCCAAATCGCTGTGCTTGTTTGATAAATGGTTAAACAGATTATTTATTGATACATATAATTTTACAATAAACATAGCAAAAATCCTAATATTTTCGTTTTTCTGCCATTGGATTGACGACATTAACTTAGGTTACTTCAAATTGCATAAATTGAAATGTTTCTTAATTCATGCATAATATATTGATTCGTTGTTAACTTAAACATAGGAATTAAATTACAAAAGCAGTCTGGATAATTAAATATTAATTGAATATTTTTTTATAGTTCAAAATATACATGATCCCTAAGCACATTTCATGTGTGTATATAAGGCTCATCACAAGACCTTCAAGTATATGGAGTACAGAAAAATGTCAGCATCTGATCAAACAAAAGATCTTTAAATATTAAGTTTCCCGAGTCAGCGTTCACCCTAGTCTGATTTTCTTAGATAATACGATAATATCTTAATAAAATGAATAGATTCAGGCGTTACTTTGCGGAAATCCATATTTAACAATAACAAATATTTTTAAATATTTTACGAAAACATCAAATTATAAAATACTTAAAAATATAAAAATATATCTAGTGACAATTCCGCCTAATTTTCCTGCTAAGCCGACGTGACGTCACAAACGCCACGCAGCCAAACCGGAAGAATTTTCGACGCGTTTCGCGTCTACACGAAGCATCCTCAGGAGGTCTTGACTCTACGAGCGCACGATCGATAAATTTGGGAGGAATTGTCACTAGATATATTTTTATATTTTTAAGTGTTTTATTAAAATATTAATTTGATGTTTTCGTAAAATATTTTAAAATTGTTTGTTATTGTTTAATATCATAATATATATTATCTAAGATATATAATAATATATCTTAGATAATATCGATTTTCATCCAAGCGATAAAAAAAATATTCCCATATAAAAAAACTATGTGATTAAATCCTCCTATCTCAATATATGCCGTCAATAGCATTAAGCAAGCAAGATCCCGATTACTACGCATACTACCGGTTTCCCAATGTTCATTTCTAAGGCTACGGCCACTCGAAACGTTTCAGGTTTAGAGCCAGCAACTGGTAGGTCGTAAAACAAACTATCAATATACGACGTCGTCAATCTTGTAATTTATTCGTGCAATAACCGAAATCACACTCTTCAAGTGCATGGCATATGTGCCACATGTGACATTTCATTGAACCGAACATCACTGTCTATTTATGGGTCTTTTTGTTTGTTGCGCTGAACTAATACACATTTTCTTGCCTGACTGACTGGTAGAAAATGCTACATAGCATTAAGTCCTCCTTGTACACTTATTTGTGCAAAAGAATGAATAAATAAAATACAAAATATGCATTATTTTATTCGGACTTCGTTACCAAATGAGAAATAGAGAGCATAGGGAAGTCAATCGAGTATAGGGTGATGAGTGGGGTGTGAAAAACACTATAAAACCATGGGGTGCCCGGCTAGAAAGCTACCTCCCCATCTCTACACCTGGGTGGCGTAAGAGGCGACTAAGGGTAACACACCAGAAGGTCAGCAGCGCTTTCTGAGGAATTGGTATCTCACACTGCGATATCCAAGACGCCTGCCAAGCGTGCGGATTGTGGCGAACTCTCCCATAATTATTGAAGTGGGGAGGCTAAGTTCAGCAGTGGACAATCTGGCTGATACAGTATACGAAAGTTTGTCCATATATTTTATTATTTGTATGATTTTATGGGGATTTGTTGTCACTTACTTCCTCAACAGCCGAACGAGTTTTGATGTACCTAATTCGGTACGTATATTTTTTAGATCCTGATTTAGAACATGGGATACTTTTTGACACCATTTCTCCCTGAGAAAATGGACGACATATATAAGCAATTTTAACGCTTTCGAAACCACAGACGGGATCCAATATTACTAAAATAGGTTAAGAGCTAATTTCACCATACATTGTTAGTTAATTTAACGCCCTGTTATGACGGATAACGGAGTGTTATGTTTAACGAGTGTCCCACCATGCATTAACGGGAGGTTATTTCTTTTAATCTGACATTAAATTTGATCAGAGCTTGTAAGGTCCGTTAACTACTTAACGAGAGATCAGTCAGTGTCAGACTGTCAGCTGCTCTGAATATAAAGTATTATTTCATTTCGCTATTAGGCTATCGAGAAACAAATCTGATCTGTTTCCAAATTAGTTATCTATAATGGAATCCGCTCTGAATTACTTAAATGAAGAGGAAGATATTTTTCGTTATTTAGATATAATAGAAGATATAGACAGACGCCCAAAGATATTCAGAGAACGCCGTAACTATTTTGAGGAATATGATGATAAAGATTTTTCTACAAGATTTCGTTTATCGAAACAATCCACCTTGGATGTGTTAAATTTGATTGAAGATAAGCTAGAATACCCATCAAATCGGTGAGTTATTAATACGTTCTAAACAGCTTGTATCACCTTTTTTGATATACACATTCACATGGGTACCTGTATTTTTTTGATATTATAACCTAACCTTACACTTAAAACCCACTTTATGTGCTTTTGTTTGCAGAAACGAATCAATTTCACCGATTAATCAACTCCTTTTGACATTAAGATATTATGCAACAGGATCCCAGCAAATTACAATGGGAGACTACTGTGGAGCAAGCAAGTCTACGTCACACAGAATCATTCACAGAGTTACTGCTGCAATAGCTGCGCTAAGCCGCCAGTTCATACAATTTCCCAACACAGACCAAGAACTTAAAAAGACACAATTTGATTTTTACGACATAGCACGGTTCCCAAAAGTTATTGGTGCTCTAGATTGTACTCATATACGTATTCGGTCTCCTGGTGGTCACAATGCTGAATATTTTAGGAACAGAAAGGGATATATGTCCATAAATGTGCAAGCAATTGGAAATGCAAATTTGGAAATACTGGATCTAGTCGCAAGATGGCCAGGAAGTAGCCAAGACCAAACAATATGGAACGCTTCATACAGAAATGCTATCTTTGAAAGTGGCCGTTATGGCAATTGTGTGTTACTAGCTGATAGTGGATACATGAACCGACCATATGTTATGATGCCCTTAGAAAATCCACAATCCCCAGAAGAGGTACTTTACAATGAGTCACAAATTAGGAGTAGAAATCCAATTGAACGTTTGTTTGGTGTATGGAAGCGCCGGTTTCCTGTTCTTGCAGTAGGTCTGCAGATTAATTTAAAAAATTGTCTCCCTGTGATAGTGGCAACAGGTGTTCTGCATAATATTTTAATTAAAGCAAAAGAAGATCTACCACCAGATGACCCTGAACTTCACCTTTCAGCTCCTTGGACAGAAGTGATAGCAGCTGGTCACATAAGAGAGCAAAGAGTAGGAAATATAAATAATAGAGATATAAATCCTGTGAGAAGGAGAATAATAAATGATTATTTTAAAACATTATATTTAAGTGGCATATAAGATTTATTTTCCACAAGTGTCTTAATTAGGTATTTTATTAAATAAAAGGCAATATGGTGCAATAATTTGAGATATTTTAATCAACATTACCTTACAATAATTATTGTTGTTACTTAGTGGTTTACTTAAAATGAGAAATTGCCCTATAATTATTGAATTTTATGGCATAAAAAATTTAGCTATGTGCAAGTAGGATCTTGCTCTACTAGGTATCAGCATCGCAACAACCCATGAATAAAAATCTTTATTAGCTTTATTCAACTAAACTAAAAAGTAAATTTGCATTATCAGATAATCAGTATTTATTGTTAATTAAGGTACATTGTTAAATACTAGTTTGGTTTTTAAGATAGACCCTATGGTAAAAACTAAGCTCTAAAATTAAACAGTTTTATTAATGTTAACAATTAAAAAAAATAACTTATTTTACAAGTGTATTTTCTTATTTTGCAAAAATAGAACTTATTCTAATCATAACATAACAATCTCTATTACTAGAAGTCCACCATAAGGCTCTGTAACGAATTTTAAAATATTTTAGTACACAACGAAAACTCTATGAGGTCTATAATCAAACAAAAATGATTCTGAAATATAAGTAGACAATATATATTTTTAAGGCTAACAAATGTTCAGGAACCCATCTCTTGCCACATTCTTATTCTAAATGGGGGTGATATGTCCTGCACTGACGTTACGCTTGGGGAGTCTTGTGCATTTCCCTCACCAGCTTCTACCCAAGCCATCCTAATTCCTTAATATAGGGGAGGACTCTTCAGTCTCTGGCATATGTGGTTATGGTGAGGATTTCATAGGTAAGAATGGCTCACATAAGCTACAAGTGCAATAGTATATACTCCATCTCTTCTTCACACATACAGCCTCTACATAGAAGACTGTCTTTTGCTCCAGTTTTGTGCAGAAAGTAATTCAGTTTACAGTGATCTGTAAAGAGTCCTACAACGAGGCGCAATTCATCCGGCTGTAGCTTCAGCAGCTTATTTGTCAGCTTCTTGTTTAGAGTTGGAAACGTGGCCTTTGCATGTTTACAATCTTTTAAGTTATCCCACAGGTCCACATTCTGTCCGTATTGAAAAGAAGGAACTTTCCCTCATGCTCACTTTTAAATTTGGGTGTAATGTCCAGACATAATAATGCCCTCGCAGCTAGCAATAGGCCCATTGCCTCTATTTGCATTACTGTAATTGTCATCTTATACATTCCTTTTGAGTCCAAGATTCAAAGTTCTGGAGAGTAGTAACCACAGCCTACACTTGTTTTGTTTTTTGGTCCATCTGTATAAATATAGTATGATGGTGATAAGTCTGCCATAGCGCTGTTTTCAGTAGCCAGCTTGTCGTCTAGCTATTTTGTTAATGCCTTGCCTAAGATAAATCAATTGTATTAAGAAACACATAGAATCAATTGTTTATTTCTTTGTTTTTTAAGTCAATCAGCAAAATTTCCGTCCTAATTTTTTCTTGTTTTAACTGCTCATCTAATATAAGTTTTTTTACTGCAGCTTCTTCTTGAACCTTCTCTGCTAAAAGGTCAGTCAAGGCAATTTTTTTTTTAATTAATATGTCCTGCAGACTGTCTCTTGGCCTTCTCCTATGTATCCATTTCTCCCCAGAATCCAAACCTTTTTCTTTAGGTGTCTTCAGAACTTCTGATTTTGGCATTTTCAGAATGCCTGGAGACCAGCTCTTCCAAGCTACTTCCGAAATAGTGTCAACATTTTCCTGTAAACAAATAGTAGTTTTACAATAAATTACATTTTGTAGTACATAACCTAATTATTTTTCATAAATAAAAATAGAACTAGAAATATATGTATGTTATATTATTGCCGTAAGTATTGAGTGGCAGTGATAAGGATTGTCACATAGGGTCCATGGTTTGAATTATCCCATGGGCTTTATCAATGACGGTAGTAGGTATATTTATATGTATAATTGCACCTGACCACCTGACCAAGTGAACTGTTTGTCCCTGCAGCTACCTAGCGAGCCAGTTCCAATGCTGGATTTAGTTTATAGTCTAACAATAAATTTGTTTCATTAGTATTATACCTATAAACAGCAACAAATTATTAAAGAAGAGGTATATTGCATATTTATGTATGAATGAGTACCTGAGATTGTGTTGTAGGCTTACTTATTTCGGAAGCGCTTTCAATGTCTGTAGACTCAATTATTTCTATCGGAGGCTCTGAAGTTTCAACCTGAATGACAATAATATATAATGTTACTAGTAGTTGGCATAAGCCACATCATATTTTCCTTAAACATAATAAAAAGACATGTAACATAAAGCCCAATTTTGTAAACATTCGCAAACTACCTGTGGTGCTTGAAATTGGGCATCACTGTCATATTCATTGACCATTCCATCCAAAGTTGGTCCTAGTAATATATGCACACGGCCTTCAAATGGTGCAGGCGGAGGATTATGAGAAGTACCACCACCTAAAACAAGTATAGAATACTATTAAAAACATATTACTTAAATAAATGTACATAAGATTTATCTTCTTCATCACTTATTATTTTCTCAATAAAGGCTTTCCAGAAAAACTAATGAAATTTTATGCAAATAAGACAATATAACATTGACAACAATGAATAGTTACTACCTAAGTAACTATTTGTTGTTGTTATATTGAGTTATTATATACATTAAAACTTATACAGGAAATTCGAGTTTCTTCATAACGTGATGATTTTTTGACAACCTGAATATATAATATTTGAATTATCACACTATTTTCCTACCTGTTAAAAGAATCTCCTTTTTTGCTTCAGCTTTATTTTTCCTTGCTGATCTCTTCATATTGTCCCAACATGTCCTGAGCTGATCAGCATTCCGTACATATTGGGAACTAAGAGAATTGAATTCTCTGCTTAACTTTTGCCAGCCTTCATTTTTTGCTGAGGTGGTAACAGCATCCGTTTTTTTGTTTTCAACGACATCTTTGTGCTTTTCGACGAGATGTAATATTAAATCTTTTTCACTAGCAGAAAAGTTCTGCCCGCGTGATTTTTTTGACATATTGCAATGTGAAGAACTATATTCACCAACAAAAATTTACGAAAATTAGCAAGGATTACAACTAGCACCAAAACAAAACTTCAATTCAACCAACCAAATTACCAAAACAAACAACAGAAAGAGAAAAAACTATCACTCAACCCACCAAATTATATATACTCTCAAAACCTTGGCGTTTACATGCAATTTTGGTAAATCAAAACCAGACGCATTATAGACCTAGCCAATATGATATGACCGAATAGTATGACCCCACATTTTGTGACAATTGTAATAAAGTTAAAAACTTTTTAATTTATTCGTATAAGCTTTTTGTAGCATAGACTATATACATCCACAGATATAGCACTCATTGTTCACTCATCATTCACATAAAGCTTGATTAAGCAACGCCTCGTCAATTTTTCATTGTGAAACCTAATTATCGTAACACGCCTTTAACAGCAACATTTAATTTAACGACGGATTACTTAATGTCGGATTTATAATGAATTGGTGAAATTGGCTCTAAGATTAGCAACAACTATGTACAATTACAATGTAATTTATCGTAACTCTGTAAATTTAGACGCAGCCGTTTAAATATTTTTAATGTAGAGTTGTTTCCTTAAATCGAAGGCAACGAAATAAAATAACATGGCCAACCTCGAACGTGGCCCCACAGGTACGTGATCATTTATTATAAATATGTTTGTAGCTAGACCGGAGACAGCCACAGGATGTATACTATACGTCATGACGCAGACCAAGTTAAACGGCAGCTTGTATTTTAAACTTTCTACGGTGCCTATCTTCGCCTAAGGCGAACATTTTGCAATTTAAAGTGATATTTTCTAAGATTGAGTCCGCTTGAAAATCATATTTAGAAAAGCAGACACGTCGTTAAAATCAAAGAGTGATCGAATATCTAACTATAGTCCCTGGAATATGGCAGCACCGCCTTTAAGTAAAAACTAATTACAGGGCAAAATTTAGCAGGGGTGCTACGGGTTTCCGTAGCGTGAATCTGAGAAGATTATGCGCTCTTAAAATACGCGTAGGTGTAAATTTGGCACAGCATGCTACAATAGCAAGCTTATCATGCGTCTGAAAATCCTATTTAGATACTTATTAACATATTTTACTCGTTATGTAGTTATGAACTCCATCGTGATTTCTTTATAAGTGGACATTATCGATAAACTCCACAACTAATAAAATCACTTCCAAGCCCACTGAACCATCCCCAAAATAACTTTGTCCGGTATAGTTACAGCATTATGTGTTTATGTTTACAGAAAATAATAATAAATATTTCTATTTCTACGGTAGTGGTACGGATTTGTGATATTTAGAGTATAAACACATTAAAGACTATAAATAAACTAGCTTGCGAATTGCAAATAATCTGGATAATATATTAAATAGAGATACTCAGATAGACAACACTCAGGGAATCTATATATAGTTTATTAGTATGGTATTTTTCCAGTCTAATTATTTTAATTGAAATGAACCGCGTATTGAAACATGTTGGAGGACATTGGACATATAAAAAAGAACGCATAATCTTAGTTAACTATTGCAGACGAGTTCTGATCGAGATCTGTCAACCGTTCAACTGGTGTACTGGAAGTGTTGCGCGGTAAGTTACGTGGTTTACACAGCTTGTATTTTTTTATTAGTATAAGCTATATATAGCTAACTTTCGACCGTTTTATATTATCTGTTGGTAAGTGCCGATGTGGCCGACGATGTTAAACACAGAATGTGAACTCTGAAGTACAGCTGCTAGGATACGACAGATTTTCTACTCATGGGCCGTGTAAACAGGCGAGCATTTGCATAATTACCAACCACTGTGCAGTTACGCTCAAGCCCCCGGCAGCATTCGAACCACGTTCCCTCTGTGCGGCAATCATTAGACATTGCCACTAAGCACACATACAAGTTATTGTGTGACCCCGGACCTACGTGGATATAAAATTCCATTTAGATATACTCTGTTTTTATTTTTATTTTATCGTGACCACCTAATGTTAAGCGGATTAACCTCTGCCTATAACAGATGCATTTCATCTCGAGTCAGGAAGTGCACTGCGCCCGTCACTTATAGACAAGGACTGCTGCCGGAACACACCGTTAGGTGCTTGGCGACAGATTTTCTACTTGAGGATGGTAGCTCGCTAGGCGGGCAATCGCAAAATGCCCTTCCACCATGCGGTGAAACTCAACCCGGCGGTGGGGATCAAACCAGGGACCTGCGGCACGGCAGTCCCTAGCTATCACCGATCGGCCATCATTGCTTCATAATAATTGTTGGTACTTATAGAATATATGTGATTTGGTGCGCGCAACAAAAGCACATTGTATATGTGTTCTTTTATAGGATAAGTATAAACGCGTAGTACTGCGTAGTGTGTACACTACAGCCATGAGAACCTTGAACGATTCAACCACATCTCAAAACATGTATAGCTATCAGCGCCGAAACATTACAAAAGAGAGGACGTTAGCTACTCAGCGTATGAAGCCTCTTTGCGATAGACCGCAAGAAAAGTTCCGATAACGTTGAACGATAATGGAGGCTGTTTAGTGCCTAAGTGAAAGCGACATTACTCCGAGTAACGTATAACGTACTCATAGCGATGACGTACTAAATATGCGGCTTGGAATCCGAGCACTTACAAGCGGGCTTAATGGGCTTGTTTGGAGCACAAAGCGCGACGTTAATTAGGGTTTTCGAACGCGAGAGAATGAATAAAAGCTTTGTGCAGGCTACTCTGGTGATTGTGTTCAATCAAATGCTTCAGTGATAAGTGGGAATAGAATGTAGAGTTTGGGCAGTTGTTACGCACCTCTGAGACAGGCGCACCCCATGATGTAGCCCATCATGGACTGGCGATGCGCGTGCGGCGCGCGCGACGTCGGCGGCGGCGGCGGCGGCGGCACGCGCCTGCCGCGCGGCCCAGCTCGCGACACCGCGCCTGCTTTATCCGCAACACTTTACCCTCCCGCGCCCGCACACACACATTTATAAATTGTCAATCTTCCATCCAACATCAACAAATTATCAGTCTTATCCTTGTGTTGAGCATATTCATATCAAATACTGCGGTCAGTGCGTATATCCCCTTCTTTTACGGCATTATTTTTATTTTATACGTGGTATGGTAATTGGTAATGCCAGTGTACACTATAATAATTGCAGTTTTGGACATTTTGTCAATTGCGGATAGCCATCAGTCTTTTAATAACACATTACTGCAGTTATGATAAACAAAATCTCTGACAAGAATCTAAAATCAGTAAGTGCAACTCAGTAACTTTGTATGTATATCTAATTGTTAATAAAACTGTCACGACAAGATTCTAATTACTTATAAGCCACTTTTAAATAATAATAACGAACTTACAACAAATCAAATGGAATGTGTACCTATAGGTAGAGATTTATAATTTTAAATTAGCTCTACCATACATATGTTGCCCATTTAATTCTGCTGAGTGGATAATAAAATATGTAGAGCAGGCAGCGCGTGTGTTTATGGTGCAATAACTCGAGTTCAATTTGGAGCAATTGAATATTTGATGGTTCTTGTGTAGCTGAGCGATTGGGACTAGGTGACTTGGAGCCACCATAGAGGTTGGCGGCGGCCGCGGCCGGTGCACCAGAGCCGGTCGTCGTGGTCGCGTGCCGCGCGCGATCGATACCGCACGCAAACTTCCCGCCTTACCGATCGAATACAACTATTTCCCAATGTAACATTAGAAATTTAAAATATTCTTTGAATTTAAACGACAGCTATGCTAAATATATGGATTTTCATATGGCATGTTTGAGCTAAGCGTTACCTAACACAAACAAGCACTGAAAAGAACTGAAGGTTATAAAGTAGGTCACGTTTTATTGACTGCTTGGTGCGATACCATCGCACATTAACTACATTTTTAAACCAATATCTTCGTAGGGCACTAACAGGAAGAAAATAAATTGTATCAATTATATGTCGTCTTGGTCACTTCGATAATTTTAATAAGAGTTAGTGTCCATAGGATACTTGATTTTGTGGTAGTTTTATATACAAGCGAAATAAGTAACCAAAGCAGGAATCCTTAACGTCCATAATACGTCTATATTGAGATAATGTACATATATGGTTTAAATTCTTAACAACAGGGATACCATTCAAACAAGAGTACCATCACATCAAACACGCCGCAATACAAACAACCCTTTTACGTTTGCTTTGTGAAAATGAGCCGACATAAATAATCACAACCGCAATACAACCCTAAGTTTCAGGTCGGTCAATAACATTGGTGAATGCACCGGGTGCGATAGGGTAATGGGGACTAAAACTGGAATGCGGCACGGGAACCGGCGAGGATGTGACAGGTGGTATGACTAGGTGGGCAGGTAATGTAGTGAGGTTAGGACGAAGGAGGCAAGGGTAGCTTTGCGGCAGGTCGCGGGCCGGTGGGCGCGGGCGGGCGCGGGCGCGGGTGGACCGACACTGAGGCGCGCGCCGCACCGCTGCCGCACCCCCCTCACCCCGCGGCCGCAACCCCGACCACCACCAACACGATCTAGACTTTTGTAGCGACCGGCGACCACCGACCCCTTCCTAGCCTCCTACCTAGACCCTCTTCACTCTAATGGTATTACGTGGTTAAACACTTCACCAACACGGCATGCTTGCGTTAGGAGATTGATCTTGCGATACTGTTGTATACATATAGTCACTACTTATACATGGTGGTTATTTAAGATGAGACAGCAAGGGATGCCTCCAGTTGTTTTGTAGCTAGGGCAAAAGATCACAAACCGAAATAAGTATGTGACGGCTCCTGAAGTGCAGCCAGTCTTATAGATAAGTATGTCTCTTTTGAAACAGTACAGTTTAAAATTAATGTTATTTCGTAACAAAATAAAAAGATAAGTATAAGTGCCAATTTCAGTTTAAAAATAACTACAAGAGATGAAAATAGAGCTATAGTAAATTGGTAGTAAAAGGAGAGAGACTTGTTTAAACATAGCAAAGTTCAGAGCCACTGGGCTACCACTGATTCCAAAGTAACACTTATTGATTTTCTGAAAATCACAAGACAAGTGCTTATTGTGCAGGTCAACAGAAATCACATACTTCAATCAGTGAGAGCTTTATTATATAGATATAGGCAAAAGGGACGTCTGAAGTTGTCATTTTAAATAGAGAAGAGACAGCACTCATTCCTTCAGTTGTAAGCCACACTCGTCGGCTAAATAACAAAAGAATAGCTGAGCAGCCCTCAGACAATCTAAAATGAATCCAACCTAGAGTAGACACTCGATAGAGTTTGCAAAAGTGGAGTGCATTGGGTGCGTGCTCAATGCGCTTGCAGCCATTCACCGTCTCCTATATACGGCAGTCTTCGAGTTCTCGAGTAGAAGTTTGAGATACGAATAAAATATTTTGTATTAGGTATATGCGCTAGCAGTTTGAAGATTCTAGACTTATAGTTTGATTAATTATTTATTAATTATTAATCTTTAGCTACATCGTCACTTACTAGAAGGTGAGATTTTGGTCAAAGGATAACCAATCAGCAATAATAAAGTAACGAAAGGCAAAAAAGAAATAAAATATACTATCCTTCCCTCTTAGACCTTTACATATTATACTTAGCATTACAATGTCTTGCATGCAGAAGCTGGAGGAGTATAAGAAGGATTTCAGTGCTAAAAAGTACAGATTTTTAAAAACCGATACGTCAAGTTCTTGAACTCAACTCAATTCGTAATGTAAGCGTAGGTTTTCAGTATCTTTGTAAGTACACCGAATCTTCCGTCATCGAAGGATCAATTACGGAACCTTTTTTTGGATATGTAAGGTTTTCAGGTAGGATTTATCAAATGTATAGTAGGTAGTTTTAGTATAAAATGAGTTTCCACATTTACTAGTCAGTAAGATCACGAATGCATAAATCAATTCAGTTTGCGGTGAACAAAAGTGTATGTTTTCTTTGTAGATTCGGCCATTGCATAGATTTTTTTTTTAAATATTGATGTTAAATAATTTGTTTAGGTTATGGCCACCACTACCAACAATATTAAATTAAGGTTGTTCTTAATTTGACACCTATGTATGTTTTTTATTTTAGTTGAAATCTCTTATAAGTTGCGATTAGGATATTTTTTTCTATTTTCGTAATCGTATATGCTAAGCGAAGCTTCTCGTGGGTTGCCGGGTTAGAATTGCACCTCCCCATATCTTCCCGTGGGTGTCCTAAGGGAAAAATACTGGAAGGTGGGCAGCTGCGCCTTCTAAAGAACTGCCAACTAACACTGCGATCCCCAAGCCGCCTGCCAAGCGTGGGGATTATGGCACATCCCCCTAAATAGGGGAGGCTGTGTTCAGCAGTGGACGATCCGGCTGATACAGTATATGCAAAGCATAATTCATGGTTTTTAGAAATTGAAAACTAATACGGTAGAGATGAGTCATGATTTTATGCTTTTCGGTATAAGTAATGCGGTATACCTACATACAATTCTCTTCCAATATTTTTTTGCGGACTTACATAAAACTTACCTTTCGTTGTATTGACTCCAATGTATGTTTTATGTAACCATATTACTACAAGACGAACACACCTAATCTCGCATGAGCCAGGGCGCAAGTTATGATGTCATCGCCTGTGTCAATTTGAGTTAGGGTGAGTGTCATCTGTCACTGTCAATCAACATATTATTAGGGCACCTAACATGTTGTGCGATATTGACGGCATTGACAATCGTTTATCACAATTAGTATTTTTGTAGCTGTAATATTACAATATAAATATTTTAAGCTAATTAACCGGGAGAGGCGGGTTCGATTTCCGGCCAAAATTGGATAGTGCTGAAACTCTTGAAATCATATTTAGATAAAAATAAAACATTGTGTGTTGTGAGATTCTAATATTCTAAATAATCGTAGGAACTTTTTCTACAATACTTAATATTTTATAGATTTTCTAATGTTTGCTAATGTGTATAGAGACGAGAAAATTTATGATAAGGGATGATTTATATTAGACCGGGCCGTGTCCGGGCCGTGCCGTGGACGGGGCGGGCCCGGGGCGAAGCCCGTCCGTACGTTAGTAGGCGGGCCCGGACGGGACACGGATCAGGCACGGTCTAATATAAATTGCTTCATACAAAATGTATGTAACGTTTCAAATCCGTGCCCCGTACGGGCCACGTGCACGGCACGCCCCGGGCACGGCCCGCTCTAATATAAATCTACCCTAATTCTTAAAATTTCTGAGCCACCCCTTATTAAAAACCAAAGTAGAACGTAACGGACCGCGATCCTGATTTTGGTTACAGTCTAAAATTAGGATGGAGATGGAAGTTAACGGTTGAACTTATTAAACGATGTAGATACCTTACCACATACGAGTAAAACAGATAAACATATGGGTATTTCACATATAATAATAATAGTTGACAATAAATTATCATATGTGAGGACTATAATATGTAACAAAAAATAACCCCTAAAGTGAAAAAAAAAATCGCATTTTAAAAAATTGTAATGGAAAACACGTACTACGGCATTAACAATAACGTAATTTGTGAATGTGGAATAACATCGCATATTTAGACTAAGTTTTGTAAAGCTCAAGTAATCACTGACAAAAATGTAAGAAAGAAAGACAGAAAATACATTTATATATAACCATAAGGAAGACCAGCGATGGTTTTAAAAGCTAGCTTTACAACCAGCACTGGTCTTCCGCTGAAGCCGGTTCATGTCGTCACCGTTACATTTTATAACAGTTTCAATAAAATACCTGTTATAATAATATGCAGTTTAAAATAATAAATATTAAGTGAGTTATATTAGGGTAAAAAAAAATCAATTTCAATAATATACCAGTCGGAATGAATAAAAATAACTGTCACTATTAGCATTCATGATCATGAATGAGATAATTATCGATTATCTGTATCTAAATCTACATCATCTACAACATGTTCATAGATACATAAGTTGTATGAGAATTTGAGTTGGCAGGTACCTACTTAATTGATTGCTCTTTATGGCACTTGTATCGTGTTTTTTAGTATCTTGATGTTTCTGGTGATTCCATATAAATTGCCTATCTGTTTTAAAGCCGACAATGTTATGCAATTCCATAATAAGTGGCGGATTCGGTGGCAATATTGACAAGAAACCACTGGTCATAGAAATAAAAGATGTAAGCCCGGTTCTATAATCAATGAATTGATTCCGTCAGGTGTTCAACACCCCTAAACTATTGAACCGATTTCTATGAAGTTTGGCACAAAAACATAATGGTGACCTGAGAAGGACAGTTTGCTTTTTACCCGGGTTTGCACTAATTCCAGCGATGAAAACAAAACAGCTAATACCCACGCAGGGGCAGTTGATGAAATATAATATACAACACAACTATTATGGATACTTAAAAAGTCAGAGAGGCTGGGTGCAGTATATATTAGAACTAGCGGCCCGGCCCGGCTTTGCACGGGTATTTAATAACAAATATAAATTGAAACACATAAAAAGTAGTTATTGTGACATGACTGTAATAGTTATACATATGGTATTCAGTACTTTTTTTTAGATATTGATGTCTCCTATAAAATTGTTGTAAATCACTTTGCTCTATCATTAACAAATTCTGCAGCGTATGCGATATAACGATTTTTTGGTATTGTTTTTCACACGTTGGGTTCCATTATCGAAGTTTTCATACGGATCCCTAAGTGTTTGAAAATATTCTATAGACTATGTTCATCAGGGACAGGGTTGGATTCTAATGGTGAAAGAATTTTTCAAATCGGTCTAGTAGTTTTAAAATTTATTTGTTACATACAAAAATACAAATCTTTCCTCTTTACAATATTATTATTTTTTATTAGATTAATTGTTATAATTTCAAGTGTCTGCCTAATACGGTTCCAAATCCAATATGACAGATGGACGAACAGGCTGAGCGTCAGCGATTTAGGATCAGGTGTCAAACTTTCCTCCCCATTTTCACTCCTTCTAATCAACCTTAGCAAAAATATTATTGTGGCATATTTTTGTTTCAAAAAGCCTATCCATATACCAATTTTCATCACTATAACTTCAAAAACAATAATCTTTTTATACAAAGTTTCATCCCCAATTTCACCCTCTTAAGTGATCCCTGTCAAAATAATGTTGAACGTATCATTTTTTAATTTGAATGATCTATCCGAATAATAATTTTCAAAACTGTTAGTTAAAAAATAAAGGACTTTCATACAAACGTTATCACCCATTTTTACCCCCTTAGGGGTTGAATTAAAAAAAATCCTTTCTTAGTACATGTCTACGCATCAAGACAAATAGACCCTCCAAATTTCAAGTATCTTCTACCAGCGGTTTAGGCTGCGCGTTGTCTGTCAGTCAGTGAGCCAGGACTTTGATTCTTATATATATAGATGTTTAATCGCTTTGTAACTAGGGAACCGGAACCCCATAATCCCATGGAGTGAATGACGTCACCGAATGTAACGACGGCTGTCTGCGGCCAGCTGGGTCAACGATCGGCGCCGTCCTGCCAGGACGCCGCTAATTCCTGCCACGCGTCACCGCTCCCGACGCATTTACATTGATAACACACGAGCGATTAGTAGCGCGATTTAATTGCTCCATCGCAAAAGCTGGTTACAGTCGGACTGTGATATGCAGATGGGATTTGATTACTTAACGGGGCGAATTTGAATTTCGTTCAATTTGATACATTGGTCTAGTATACGTTAACCATTCTGAAAAAAATTTGACTATAGTTGTCAATCTATATACAGTGCAATTACACGTTAATAGGTTCCTTTATATCATAAAGTAATGAGCCGGACAAGTCGCCCGTGTCATGGCAAGCGTCATGACTGTCTATTACAGTTGCACTGTCACCATCAAACCACGGACCCGGCCTCTGCATGATACAGGATACTGCATTGCTTCACTCCGAGACGTTAGTTCTTATACCTTGTTCGCCCAGTCATTTCATTTGCCTCAGTGCCTTTCAAGCCCAAACCCTCTGGTGTTTTGATACTACTGCTTGCAGGCAGAATATCTGGCACTGCGGACCTACGTCTCTTCAGCAAGAGTCTGTCTTCGTGGGTATCACCGCAGTGTCATGGGTATCAAAGCAGTAGTGGGTTTGGGCTTGAAGGGCACTGAAGCAAATGAAATTACTTGGCGAAATGCCCAAACGGTTGTAAACCAAACAAGTTAGTAACCTAACATTTAGTTTAAAATTTTGACGCAAAACCAAATGTTGAATATGAAATTAGACAATAGATGAGAAGAGTTCAAGTGATCAGTATAAGTATCTACACGTCTTAAGCTTAGGGTATAGTTGAAATACATTTTTCTATTAACAAAAATATGTTAATTAAAAAATATTTTAATAATAATGGTATACCATTTTTGTTACGAGGTCAATCCTAAATATTGATCCGGATTTCGAATACAATGAGGCCGAATTAGCATTTGACCACTATATTAGATAATTATGGTATGTACCAAAGAGTTAGAATTTTTGAATTATGACTAGTGGAGTTAATGATAATGCAACGTATGTTACGATCGCTCGTGTGAAACCAGCATAATGTTATTCACGAATGCAAAACATAGGAACGCGTTTCCGCGTAATTACCATGGGAATAAATAGCTGTCAATTAATTAATTAGCTTTTAGCGAAAAGTTATTTAGTTACCACGCACCCGGTGTAAACATAATATTCTCATTGGAAGGCACGTTGTTAGGTAATGGATATAGAGTCCCTTATTTTATTAAATCGTGAGATTTGGAACATATGTCTGTGTTCTAGGTTATCCTGAACAACATCAACATCATATGTCTTTGAGAGCCAGTAATTCTAGGTTAAGCCTGTTGACACCTTCGAACACATCATCAATTACCATCAGGTGAGATAGTGATCACAGCCAAAGTGATTCGCCCTTTCGATAATCGAATAGGTCATATGTAGCATATGTAGCGTGATTGTATGACTGTAGCATATGTAGTGAGTGCATTTTTACGCACTTTGTGATTTGAAATGCACTTAATTATATATTTCCCATATTCCAAGAATCGAGCTGCTTTTAAGGGCTATTTTCTCGTTCTGTAGCATATGTAGTGAGTGCATTTTTACGCACTTTGTGATTTGAAATGCACTTAATTATATATTTCCCATATTCCAAGAATCGAGCTGCTTTTAAGGGCTATTTTCTCGTTCTAATTTATAAAAGTTTTACAGTTACAGACAATAGTTTTATATATTATTTTCAGATGAACTAGTATATGATTGGTATCTCACCTGAGACACTTGGTAAACGTTAATTGCGATATTTGAAAACAATGTCATCATCATCATCAGCCGGAAGACGTCCACAGCTGAACAAATGTCTTTCCCATTGAATAAGAAAACAATGTACAGTACAAAAATAAATAGTAGGCTCCGCCAATACAAAGATATACTATGATAAATATTAGACAATATGGACAATAGCCGACGTATTTAAAAATAATTCTGGTAACCGTGATTATACGTTATTAGTATGTTATAACGCCTTAAAATTTCGTAGTAATTACCTAGTGATTATTATCACATTTAACTTCCGTATCTATTAAATATATTCGTACCATGTACGTATCATATTCCTACGTACATAGGAAATAACACCAATCTCGCTTCGACAAAATCGCTATAGCGATACTGAAAAGATATACAATGTAGGTAATTATCTACAGTCTCTACTTTTACCTATTTTAGTCATGTCCGAGTCAGGTCATGCATGATCTATTAGAATTCATTGCACCCCGTGAAAGTAAATTTTTTTTTTTTTATAACAACTTTATTTTATATACATATACATTCCTAACAAAAGTATTTGTGATAAACCCCGTAATAAAAATTATCTAAAAATGACAGCTTTGACAGTCTCAATTTCTTTATTTTTATACATAAAAAAGCTATATACTCTGTTCATGCTAAGGCACAATTATTTTTTTTCCTCTAGAATACTGTACTTGAATTTCTAATTTAATATTTGCTTCCGTTTTAAGTCATTGCGTTTACGCGCTACAAGAGACCAGTGATATACGCACGGACAGACATACCTACAGCTGAGCGACATTAATAGGGCTCCATGTTGCCTTTGGTTAAGGAACTCTAATAAGTGAGATATTTATAATAATGTTAAAAATATAAAGATCACCACGTCTGTATTCCCCGAAGGGTTCTACTCAGACTAGGGTTACTCAGAGGTGGCTATACAACCACCTTGCGCCAAACATGTGTTTGTTCCATATCCAAAAAATCTAATAACTGTCCAACACGGGGATCGAACTAAGGACCACAGGATTCCAAAACGACACTCTCGCCACTCCATCTCTCCATTTCGCCACGCCAGTCAACCCATGAAATCGTGTAATAACATAACAGACTTATCTTATCGCGCTCTTACGAAGACATACAACTATCAATTGTTTTATATGATTTATGTATGATACACTAATGATATTACCTAAAATAGAATCTCAAAAAAATAATTTGTATATCAGTTACACCACGTGAGCGTATTTACTTTCGTCGTTAAGCATAACAAGAACGTGTCGTCAGGATGTTGATAAGATTCGATTAGAATCAAGTTTCCTCAATAACTGTTAACCACCGTTAATTGCTTCTGTATTTAGACTCGCGTTTCCTAGGAAACCACGATTTGGACCGGGATAAAAAGTGACATAATTTTGTCCATCATCAGAACGGAGCATTTTTGCAGCTTTTTATATCTGATAGGCTAGTGTTTGCCCACTACCTCACCAGATGGTCAGTGATGATGTGGAAGATATTGTTCAGGCTAACCTGGAATTACTGGCTCTCAAGGACAGGTGTCGGAACACACCGTTAGGCGCTTGGCGAGATATTTTTAACTTGAGGGTAGTAGCTAGCCAGGTGGACATTTGCAAAATACCCTACCACCATGGTATAACGATTGCCATCCTAAGACAACTACCGTGACCGACGACGGCTCATTTTGCCATTCTAAGCACGTAAGCGCTCAGTAGTAATGTCACTAGCGGCCACCCATCCGATTCATGACCGCACGTTGCTTAACTTACTTAATCGGTTAAGAACGGCTAAGTAAGCTAGGCTACGAGCAATTCAAAACTTGTTACGCTACGAGCGAGGCGCTTCGAAACAGCTGCCCCTCTTCGCAATATTTTTCGCATAAGATTTGGTAATATTGCACTCATTCTATATATTTAATTGGGACAATTGTATCCTCGTCCGAGCTGCAGGACAGACTATTACTGATATAGTATACTCTGTAACTATGAGAAGAATCGTTCAATTAACTGTTTGTATATTATTCGTGAACAAGTGACAAACAACAATAGTAGATTGTACGACGAGTAAATATAACAAAACAATCTAACCGAGACGTCTAACAGCCCGAGCCACAGGCGAGGACTGGCATTTAAGTCGAGGCTAGATCGAGTTTTATGCACGAGTATATAATATTCAGATTTTCACATCAATTACGAGAAAATTAAACAATGACATTTTTAGTAATACCTACCTTTAATTGAATTGCATATTTTAAACAACGTTATATTTTGAGTGTCATTGTTTCGAAAAAAATACACTTATTTGGGTATTTAAAAATATCCCTGATTGACGGGTGTCATTAAAGACCTAGGCAAACTTCTTACAATAACAAACAGAACCTATTTAAACAAACTAAAAATCAATCATTATGACGCATTTGTGCTTAAAAACAGGCGTTAGTGCGCTAGAGGATAAAAAACCGTTTTAGTCCGCTTACACCGGGCATAAACAATAACTGTACCACCATAATAAGTGAAAACTCATTTTCGTATTTCTGTAAGCATGTAGAAACTGTTAAATAATAAACAAACAAAAAATTAAATAATTGAAAATCAATATTTAAACTAGGTATAAAAGAGTTAAGAGAGTGTCAAATCAGCAAAGAGGAACAAAGAAACTTATATGTATATTATTAGCGTGAAGAAAGTATAAAATCAGTGATGAAGGATAAATAAACAAATGTTTTATTCTTAACTCGTAGCGGAGGCGCTACGCCAATAAAGCTTGATTATCGGCACGCCGGATAAGCGACCGGTTCGTATATAAATTACCCGGGGGATCCCTAGCAATTTCGCAGGCGATGGTAATTTTTACGTATCGCCTTCGAGCAATGATATCGTCAGTTTTACGGTCCGGTCGCATATTTTGCATAAAAGACGACCTAGCAACGTTAAATAAAAATTACCGTCCATACCTTCATATTGAAGCACTCGTAGCGATGTTTGCTGAGCTGTTCTTAACCGATCAGATAAGTTTAACAACATCCGCCACGGTCAGGAGTTAGATGGGTGACCGCTAGTGACATTACTACTGAGCGCTTCCGTGCTTCGTAGGGCACGTTAAGCTGTCGGCCTCGGTAGTTATCTTAGGATGGCAGTCGTTATAACATGGTGGTAGGGCATTTTGCGAATGTCCGCCTGGCCTACCACCCTCAAGTAGAAAATCTGTCGCCAAGCACCTAACGGTGTGTTCCGGCAACTGTCCTTGAGAGCCAGTAATTCTAGGTAAGCCTGAACAACACCTTCGACCACACCATCACAATATCACCATCAGGTGATATAGTGGTCAAAGGCTAACCTACCAGGCATAGAAAAAAGATGTCAGTAAAACATTGTTCGTTTATAATTGTTATTAGAACTCATTATTTGTCCAACACTCAGATATTATTTAAATCTACACCAATATTTATGAAGAGTCATGATTTAGTATTTTTGTACGTAACGAATAAACATAAAGACTACTGGACCGATTTGAAAAATTCTTTCACCATTAGAATCCTACATCATCCCTGATGAACATAGGCTATAGAATATATCCAAAAAAAATTGAATTGTTTAAGTGAAATTTTTGTTAAAAACCCACGCAAAGCCGGGGCGGGCCGCTAGTTAAGTTATATTTTTATTATAATATAATATTATTATCATTAAATAGATATTACTATAATTGTCAACTGATATTACGCCGAACCTTAATAGTTTTATAATAATAGTTTTCTAACTATTCCTTTGAGTGTCATATGGGCATTCGCAGCGACGAATGTACTCTCAGAAATTTTGCCTTTCATCCACCAATAAGAAAAAAAATACTCATGTCATGTGGACGAACTAGACAAAGCAAATGGAATGATTTTTTAGTGTTGGTTTCAGCATGGCGCCAGGAACAAATAGCCTACGTTCATACCAATCTCTAGCATAGATAGGTAGTTGGCACGAGTGGTCAACTGTGCCGATAGCTTAATGTGGTTTTGTTCACTGAATAGAATAGACGACCGATTCAGTTATCTGTGGTTTTGCCGAATGACCGCTATATATTACTTTCACTTCGATGTTTATGGTTTATTAAAGAAACGAATCGAAGATGGCACTTTGAATCATGACATCTCACTTGCACACTATAGAACTGTTTATAGTGTGCAAGAGAGATGACATGAATAGCGACGCCATGTATTTTCGGAAAAACATAGAAATTTATATGTTTTTCCGAAAATACATGTACATTACTAGCATAAGAAGTGAAAACTAATAATATTAGACTTATCTTATTGTCGATGTTTTAAACAAGTTATTTGACAGATCGGAAAAATGCATTAGAGTTAAGGGAGAGAATATTGAAAGGGATATTATTTTTTGGGATTTACTTATATTTCGTTCCTTGCCATTCCGCGACCTTTTTGACCGCCCATCTTAAGATACTTTTCACATTGGGTACGGGGGTGAAATCGCGGGACGCAGCAACTAATAAAACGATAATTGTACTAAGGTTTACACAAAGTAATGCCTGAATCTTTCAGGTGTCATTAAATAATATAACAGAGAATAACAGTTACAAGCTAACTCAATTCAAAAAATATCAACAGTATAAACCGCGGTAGACCCATATGCAAACAAAAAGAGTTCAAAACTGAATGCTTGAAAACAAAACGACGAATATTGAACAACAAGCATAATAATAATAATCCTTTTATTTGGAACCTTAACACGATTTTGTTATAAACACATCAGAATCGATGACACCTGCAGAAGTATATGTCAACGCCCTGCTCCGAAAGTAAGCTAATTACATAGTTCCTTAGTAATAAGTATCATGGGTAAGCAATAACATTGTGTGCACAACTTTCCCTTCCTATATTACTCTACTAACCACTTCATATCCGAACTTTACAAGTAGTATAAATCTGAAACTAACTTATCTTGCAAATCTAGAGGCACCTATTAAGAATATATCAAAAACCACGGGAGAAACGTGAAGGCATAATGCTGCGATCTACGCGCACTTGCACTTCGAATCATCACGCTAAATAACATAGCAACAAAAGAAACTTTACAGTCAGTTGATAGTTACTGAATAATTAGTTGTTATAATTCAAGAGCGCGTGGTAATCATACGCGCACAGAGATGCGCCGTGTTTCTATGAATTGAAGGAATTATGGCCAATGCATACGGCAGGGAGACGGTCCCATAATCATTGAGTTCACTTCATCACAGTACCAGGGAAGCAGCTTTTTTATACAGTGCCGCGTCTAAGCTAACGCTAAGTCACATTTTCAGGCGACTCGTTTTGCGACTAAAACAAAGCTACAGTGTCTATGATTATGGCTGCAGTAACGTACATGTAGTCATGCACATAAATTGTTAAGGCGTTGAAAAGTGCTAAATAGCTTTACTTGAACAGATTTGTAGCAAAATGTATTTAGTTTGTAGCAGTAAGAAAATTATATGTTAATCTTGATCATATTACCTAAGGCAAAGTAAAGTCCGAAACCCGTTTACTTAAAATTTTCTCGATGGAATAAAATTGCTAAGTTGACTCTAAATTACGCTTGTAGCGTAAATATCTTAATTATGAATGTGTATGAAAATATGTTAATAAAATAACAAAACCTTATTAAGAGTGACAAGAAAAGTTACATTTTCGACTTACTAGTTTTGTGTTATTAAGCTTTCTTTCGGATTTTACCTAAACTAATCGCGATTTTAACATCACTGCCTCTCTTTCACCCCTATACGCCGCCCGATAATGACAAAATTTCAGCATTTGAAAGCAACTTAAGCGTGTTATAGTCGATAATGGGCGGCAGATCGCGTCAATAGCTTATGTACCTTTATTCAGCATTATAGTTAAGAAGTGTAGTAGTTACAGTAGGCGCGCGAGTTGACTGCAGTTGGGGTCTGAGGGAGCACCATTTCCTGCCGCTCGCACGCCTCCCTTTCGTAATTACTGCTATGCAGTCAACTCACGCGTTCACTATAGGTAGGTAGATAGAGTACTCACCAATGACATTATTATTTTGATGGTGATGGTGCGCGGCGGCGGCGGCAGCGACGGCGGCCGCGAGCGCCGCCTGCTGCTGAGCGAGCTGCGACGCGAGCTGCGCCTGCAGCGCGGCGTGCATGTTCGCGATGTTGCGGTCCTGGGCACTGGGCCCACCTCCACCGCCGCCGCCGCCGCCCGCCTCTTCGCCGCCATACGTCGGAGACAACTCCTCATCTGCACAACACACAATTTAATTTTTATTTTAAGTCACTCGCCTAATGGTAAGCGTCACGTCCGTCAATTACATTTACATTGTCACTGGTTGAAACTACACTGAGCTCGTTACTCCTAGACGTCAGTTCTTATATCTCATTCGTACAGTAATTTCACGTGCCATGGTGGTAGAGTATTTTTCGAATGCCCGCCTGGCTAGCTACCCCCCTCAAGTAGAAAATCTGTCGCCAAGCACCTAAAGGTGTGTTCCGGCAGCCGTCCTTGAGAGGTTATTCTAGGTTAGCCTGAACAACATCTTCGACCACATCGTCACTTACCATCAGGCGAGATAGTGGTCAAAGGCACTATCATGAATAAAAAACCCATTCATGCCTATACACAGTATAGAGCTGACTTCTGGGAATGTCTGACACTACGATAGTCACCCATCAAATCGGAATCTTGCTAAAGACACCTGTAATAGTAATTATACGACATTATACCATACATGCATAACACCACGTCAGTTTCCCTGAGGTGTAGACGTAGGAGTGACCACGACTTTACACTGCCTATGATCTTAATTAACGTTGTTTTACTCTCATCGTACTTTCCACCTCTCCAACAGGAAAATGACAGTTTTTTGTGTTAAAAAACTCGAAATAGATTTTTGCTTCGGACTTGAGCGAAATAAAAAAGATGCTACATTTAAAACCTGCAGAACTGGAGCTTTACTTGATTACGATCGTCTTAATTACGTATCACGCGGAGCCGAAATCGTACATTTATGAACGAAATTCAATTGTTATTGTTGATTGCATGGATTTATAAGTACTATACTGTATCAGACAGATCGTCCGTTGATACACACAGCCTCTCCATTAAAGGTCTAGAGGATCACAGTGTAAGATATCAGTCCATCAGAAGGCGCTGCTGCCCACCTTCTGGTAATTTAGCTTTAGTCGCCTCTTACGACACCCATAGGTAGTAATTGGGGGGGTGACATTCTAGTCCGGTACCCCACGGTTCAGGTCGGGGATTTAATAGTGCACGTTGATCCTTTTTTTATAATATTATGTTTGTAAATTAGTTTAAAGTTATTGTACAATATTGCCTTCAGGGTGTTTCTGACTGGTAAAGGTAAAAATGTATTGCATCACAGGAGAGCTATTTTGTATAGGTCTCATGCCTATATGTCCCTCACTGTGCTCAATATAATCTATAACAGAATCTTCGCTGCACTCCTAATTCAATGCTAGAATACTTCACCAGCTCGGGATTTAAAGTCGGCACTAGCACCAAACAACTTTGCTCGTGACCTGCCTTTCTTCTTAACGTCTATGTACAATCAAAGATAAGATAATTTATTGCCAAAAAAGATTTATATGTAAATACAATTGTTAACTTAGATTCTAGAATAATTAAAATTCTTATTGAGTAACAGATTGACAGCGAGCCCCAAACTAAGCACTAAGCCTGTATTTTGGGTCGAGTGCGGTTTTCTAAAAGTTCGTTGTGTTGTTCATGACAAAATAAAAATAGATACAGTGGCAATGTAAATCAAAGGGATCTCTTCCCCTTTAAACTATTTCATTTACAATGTCGTTGTATATACAATTTATCTATATGCTTTCTTCCACCGTTTTCTAGGTTTCCAAACCATCTCAACATTTCTTGCTCTACTAACGTCAATATATCCCTATTAACTAACATTCACTAGCCATGTATTTTTGTCACGACTTTCCTTTCAAACCTCACTCTGTTTTTCAGTTTCAAGACACATAATTATTTAAGGTATCGTGTCAATTGCATTTATTCGGCTTTAACCCCTTTTCAGCCGTGACAAACTTTCACTACCGCACATTAATGATGGCACTAACACTCCACCAGCAATGCCAGTTTAGCAGTTCGAAAAAATAAAGACTTACTATGAATTAGCCATAATAGAATCAAAGACTTCATAATATGTACTTGATAATCAAATACTCTACTAAATAATTATAAATGAACTAAACGGAGTTATCATAGTGTGTAGAGTCATACCGAGTTACCAAAGAATAATATGTAAACAAGTCTCCATCAAGTCATATGACACTTATAAGCCCTTTAGTATTCACTTTGAAATACTTTTACAAACTTCAAACCAATTCGCAAAACAAACGAATTTATATACGAACTCGTAGACTGGTTATTACGAAAAATTATACCTATACACTACAAATAACTCGCGGAAAGATAATCCGTGAAAGGTTAGATATATTATTAGTATGTTTCATTTTAAAATGGAGTTATACGTTCCGTATATTTTATTATTCACCTGTTTGTTTTTTATTTCAATCAGTCTGAATCATACCACCGACAATGATATCACTGCACCACTGACTGAACCCACTCGGCAATGCATAATTTATATTAAAAAGACAACTCTCTCAGACTGTATGGTCTTTGAGCCGGTTTCACTATTGTTTAGCGTCGCTACTCTCTGATAATCGTTAACAATATTTTCCGGCAAACTTTCATAAGAAAACTGTTGGTGAACTGATACTTAACAATTTAATACTGGCAAAAATACTTAGTTTTTATTAGGAAAACAAGACTTCTTTCGTTGGTGTTATGAATATTGCATACAGACCAGATAGTATAACCACATAGTATTATCAATGCGAAAATTTGTGAAGGAGGGTGGATCTCAGTTTTTTTTTTGCCTAATAGGTTAGCCTTTGACTACTATCTCACCTGATGGTAAGTGATGATGTGGTGGCAGTACAATGTAGAATATTTCAATACTAAAATTTGTAATTGACCTTTATAAGAGCGTCGTAAACGCCTATATTGAATAAATGATTTTAACTTTGACTTTGGTTGAAGATGTTGTTCAAGCTAACCTAGAATTACTGGCTCTCAAGGACAGCTGTCGGAACACACCGTTAGGTGCTCGGCGCCAATTTTTTTACTTGAGGGTGGTAGCTAGCCAGGAAGGCATTCGTAAAATGCCCTACCTCCATGCTATAACGACTGTCATCCTAAGACGACAACCAGGACTAAATGTTTGTTACTTCTTCACGTTGAAAACGCTGAACCGATTAGGATGAAATATGGAATATAGACAGTTAAGTCCTGGACGTAGGACATTCTACATTATTGTCTTTGCGGGCGAAACCGCGGGGCGTAGGTAGTTTTCAATTAATTGGCAAGATCGGGAGATGAAGAATTTGATGAGAATGAAAGAAACCAAGATAGCAGCAAGTGAGAATACGCGGTATCTGACTACCCCTTCGTGAAACTTAACTCTATGCATGTATATTGTATAACTAAACCTTAATGTATGTTAAAACCAAAGTAAGTTAACAACAAGCATTACTTCATATTGAAGCCAAGCAAGTGCAAAATAACATGATTATACTGGTAGCATAGAACATTGCTGAAGTGTGTTAGTATTTCTGTATGAGCATTTACTTATCTAATTAAAAATAATGCCAAGTTAATTTATTATACGAAATAGAGAAAGCTACTGTAAAACCAAACGTATAACGAGCGAGAGTTAAATTAAAAAGAAAGCGTACATCGAATTCGGTTTTGGACATCAAATGTTCCTTTTCCGCCCACTAATACGACTGGATAAGGAGTAAAGAGTATCACGGACTTCAAACAGTAGGGTATTCTGACGGAACAAGCTCGAGGCCCACCTGATATTAAGCGGAGTAACCTCTGCCTAGAACAGATGCATTTCATCACAAGTGACTACGCCCGTCACATTGAGACATATTTGTCAAGTTTCACGTGCCTGTAATTTCACTGGCTATTAAGAACAGCTGTCGGAACACACCGTTAGGTGCTTGGCGACAGATTTTCTACTTGAGGATGGTAGCTAGGCAGCACCGGTATATCGTTGCAGTAACGATAATAGCACCGCGCAAAATGCGTAAATATTGGACAAATTAATGTCTACTATTCATTCAAGTATCTTTGCTTTATTTCAAAATCGTACGAACAAATTATGCATATATAGTACATTACATTATATTCCCTCTTATACTATATATTGTCCTCATCAACTTCTTCATACAAATAAAACGGTACTAAACGCTGTCCATCGTATTGTGATACAAAATGTGACATATTTACAAAGCGTTAAGTCTATTTTTTCTATAAATTTAATTCATTGACTGAATCTCTATTCATTGACAAGGTTTTGAATGAAATCGTCCACGCCTTCTTGAAAAATAGGTAATTTTATTAATTAAATAATTCAAATATTCATTTCACAAACACATTTAAAACTTTTTTATATCCGATAGGCTAGCCTTTAACCACTATATCACCTGATAATGCTGTTTACCTGGAATGACTGGCTTTCAAATACATTTACCAGCAGAATACAGCGTCAGGTGCCTTGCGGCAGGATTTCTACTTGAGGGTGGTAGCTAGCCAGGCGGATATTTGCAAAATGCCCTACCCCAAAAACTCAATAAGTGTTAGTGCTACGTAAAAAGATTACGGAAAAAATATATGCCAGTAGGTTCTTAAGTCAAATCCAATCCTCATTTTAGTCAGGGCAATCAGGTAGTTTGCTTATCGAAAGAAATAGCAAACAGAAAAACTCACACCGCCAAGCACCTAACTAGCTAAGTAAACGTTAGCTCAACGCTCTAACATCAGAAGAGATAACATTATTAGATTATGATGCTACTAGAAAATCTATTTGATACTTACTGAATGGCTACTAGACAGGCTTTAACAACGTTAGACAAAATGCGAAGTATAGACAACATGCGTATTGGACGTAAAATGTATTTGCCACTATGCGACGACACGAACCTACCTATACAATAGTATAGGTTACTAACACTCATCTATGTATCACGTATCACGTCCTACCTCGTACAACACATAAGAGCCTTGGCTTTGTTTGCTAGAACAGTACGAGAGGCCGTTTCAATGCCTGCAATGACGACTAATTTACGGTTTAAATCATTTATTTCTCAAAAGAATTTAAAATTCACTTACAGAGAAATACATTTTATATCTTATACCTCGTAAACATACATGTCGTTAGGTAAACAATAATATGTATTAGTAAGATTGAAGGTAGATAAATTGTCTACTGTGCGATTGTTGTTGATGCATGCAATGATCCGGTACGGACTCAGTGCTGCAAACATTTTATTATGGGATTATAATTATATAAAACATGCAATTCAAATTTGAACTATCCTTTAAAAACATGGGCTTTGAGTAATTTTTTGAAATAATTTAGAGAGTTTATTTCCTTTATATCCTTAGGCAACTCGTTATACATTTTTGCGCCTTCATAAACTAGACTTCTTTTACCGTAGTTGGTTCTGGGTGGTCGTAAGCAAATATTGTTAGCTTGTCTGGTTAGTCGTTTTTGGATATGTAGCTTTTTGGTAAATATAATTTGAGTATGGATATCTTTAGTGAGAATTTTTCTAATCAAAATGCAAGTCGCGTATTTGTAAGTTTGTGCAAGGTTCATGATTTTAGTTTCCTTATAAATTTTGATAGTAGGTGTTAAATAATCGTAATGAAATGAATTTAATAGAACCATGTCAATTTATAATTAAAAGTGCAATAACTGACACTCTTGCATGCAGCTATTAGCCCACTTTCCTGTTTTTTATCCGGCGCGAATATAGACAATTTGCAAGTGATGTGCGTGCACAACTCGGAACCATGAATATATAATCCATAAAATGTTACGTATATCTGTATTATGGTTAATTCGTAATGGCAACACATGCTCATAGCCATTACATAATCCTTATCTTAGAAAGTAATGATGTGCATGACTTTCAGAAACGTACGCATTTGCTGCAATATTTGAAGAGAAATTGAGAGATTCTTGTATGTAACAACGCAGCGCAGCTTTTGCGTTTATTGTATAACGATCGTGGATTAGCAATCGCGAAACAGTTTTATAACAATACTATCGCTAGTTTTATAGTGAATAATAATATAACTATTGCGAGTTTTTAACTGAGTCACACGAAATAACAATGGTCTCTGTTTTGGTTACAAATGACCTGATTTAAATCGAGAGATTGCATTCAGATTGCTTTTACAACATTTATATTCCGTGTTCTGTTATTTTTGTGCATGGTAAACGTATTCACAGAAAACGGTTCAAAGAGGACTGATTAGATTTATATTACCAGCGAAGAGCCGTCTAAATATAAGGTATAACTCCGTAGCCAACTACTAACGACATATTAATTTAATAAAATAATAATATAAAATAATGTATGGATAGTAATAGTGACAAAGTCGATAATGGTTTGACAATAAAACTGTTGGCCGCTGCCACTTCTTGGTAGGAATCGACCATTGATTTTATAAAAGTATCTGAATATAGATAACTGATACCAATTTATTTATAAATATACTCACTGTCTTCGGGTACTGGCGTGACAGGACTCTCGGGCATAAGAATCCCCTTTTGCACCAACTCATCTCTATTCGCTCGGACGGATATCTTTCTCTCTAATGCTGCAAAGAGGTAAATAATTATGGTTTAATAAAGGAAAGCAATGCTTTAGTTAGACACATTGACATTTAAAAGTTACCGATATACAATAACAAATCCATAACATATAGTTTATTCAGGTTTATAGGAAAAATGCAAACAACATCTTAGAGTTGACTTCTGTTAGTCCTAACAAGCATTTTTAATAGAATGTTATTTTTTTTCTCTATCGTACTAAAAGACAATGCTTACTCCGAGCTAAGAGAGCCCGCCGAGTCAATACTGGACCGCGCCGGGCTCCCTTTGAATAGATTTTGATTATTTACATCGAGCAAAGTAATAAAAAATATGAAATAATAAATTACAGGCACAAAAACTTTTAACATCAGGTGGTCCTAGTACTTATTCCATCACAAACAGATAAAAAAACATTGTATTGAAAATGTTTGTTAGCACTAACAGAAATCAACTCTAAGAGGTTGTTAGCATTTCTCCAATAACCCTGTATACAATCTTACTTATTAACGATTTATATATTCATTCTATGATTGCTGAAATAAAAAGGCACCGAAACTAGCGGTAAACAGCCTTTCAGGATCTAATTTCATAACGAAATGTATGATAATACTCGTATATAATTTCATAAAAACTCGATTTCCCTAAATCTAAATCTTATATATAAAATTCTCGTGTCACAGTTTTCGTTGCCATACTCCTCCGAAACGGCTTGACCGATTTTGATGAAATTTTTTGTGCTTATCCGGTATCTATGAGAATCGGCCAACATCTATTTTTCATCCCCCTAAATGTTAGGGGTAGTCCACCCCTAATTTTATTTTTTTATTTTTAGACAAAAATTTTTATTTCTATTTTTTTATGATACAACATAAAATACATACAATCCTCAATTTTCACCCTTCTACGATCAACCCTTATTTTTTAAATTATTTATATGGCAAAACAACGTTTGCCGGGTCAGCTAGTAATATATAAGATTATGATGGTATATACTTTGAAATTTGGAATTACTATCCCACCAAGAAGAGATATAAATAAACAACGGTGTGTTCGGAACTTCGGATTAAATTGCAGACATATAGTTTGACGTCAACCGCCCTATATGCAGGGAGTGGCGTAATGAGAAGATAACCTTTACCTGCGGGTGGCGGACATCATGACTATTCAGAAAGTTAAACTATTGTAAATATTATTTATATAGATTTAGAGTGGAATACGAAATTTGAAAAAATTACGCCCTTACTCGAAAGGAATTTCATTCTGTTTTATTACTTGGTACGATTTCATTACATAACCAGTGAATAAAGCGCACATCCGAATGTGGCATAAGTGAATATTGCCATAAATTATGTATTCTGGCCCTCACAAATACCGGTCCGGGCCAGGACTTTTGGGCCAAGGCAGTTGCACCATGTGGGTCTTCAAATTAGTACATTAACGGCCATCTTACTTAAATTACAGAATAAAGGTACACACTATTCATATTATTTCATTGGCCCAGTACATAGCATTACTAATTATTTATCGAAAATGTTATCATTGTAACCAATTTTTATTTTTAACATTTTGCTGTATGAAATTGTGTATTTTATAGCTAAGATACTTGTTTTTCTCCTGTTAATTTTTCTATAATTGCCTTTGTATGTTGGTTTATTTCGATATTTTTTTTGTAATATGTTTATGATATTGTGGGAGTACACTGTAGATTGTGACGTGCGTGACGTCGCCGCCGGTTCCAACGGAAGATCAGCGCTAGTTGTTTACAACTAGCATTATGCTGAGTTGAAACCGATTTGTGGCAGGAAATTAGACCATTTACGCAAATATATTTAGATATTGTACTGATAATACGTCAGGTTCAATATTGTATGTGTTATGCTTTTGGCTACAAATAAACTTTATTCTATTCTTTATTCTATTCTACTATAGTGCCTCAAACACAGATCAGATTATTATATCATGTGTTTTGTAATGTTTCACATTGAAGCATATTTTATTATGAAGTTGCTACTACATTATAACAAAATTACAAATTTTTAAGTTTTATTTTTATTTTATTGTGTTGGAACATGCCCGAGGCCCACCTGATGTTAAGTGGACTATCCTCTGCCTATAACAGATGCATTTCTTCAACGACGAATGGCACTGTGCCCATCACACTGAGACGTACAGTTGTTAGGTCTCATGTGCCTGTAATTTTACTGGCTCTCAAGGACTGCTGCCGGGACACACTGTTAGGTGCTTGGCGACAGATTTTCTACTTGAAACTGGTCGCTAGCCAGGCGGGCATTCGCAAAATACCCTTCCACCATGCGGTGAAGCTCAAACCCGCGGCGGGATTCTAACCATGGACCT
Source organism: Plagodis pulveraria (assembly GCA_963890685.1). Lineage (NCBI taxonomy): Eukaryota > Metazoa > Arthropoda > Insecta > Lepidoptera > Geometridae > Plagodis > Plagodis pulveraria. Next base: position 16,048,978 of record OY982957.1, read on the forward strand.
GCTGCACGGCAATCCATAGCCAATGCCACTGAGCCATCACTGCTTCTAGTAAATACTTTCGAATGTGTTTTTCAAAGTTAAAAATAATCACATCGTCAAGATCGGGACCCTTTACAATGGTCCATCAGTTCACCGAACTACCTGCCGATTTTTTGCTCACCTGTTTTTGCCACAATACATCATCCAGGCCAGGTCAATATACGAACCTATTGTGGCAGAGTTATTATTTATATCTTACGTTGTACTGAGAGATCAAAAATTGCTCTTTGTTATTAACTGATCGAGGCAAACTATACAATGTTTAAGTATGATTTAATCATGCTGTTATTTAGGTTCAGGATCATAATGTTATTGCATATCATGTGCATAAAGTCTTAACTTGGTCCATTTTGGACACATTATTGACGTAAAATATTATACCATATAAAGTCACCACTATGACTAAATAAAAGGAATAATAATTATCTTATTCATATGGGGACTATTAACACGCGTTACTTCGTTGTATGGCATTTTGAGAATGCTCGCATGGGTAACTATAGTAGCTTGCGTGTTCAGTGAGGTTTCAAGTAGAAAATGTGTCGCCAAGCACCTAACGGTATATGCTCAGCTCCGGCAGCTGTTCTTCAGAGCAATATATCAAAAATTATTTAGCCTGCTATAACAGCTGTCTACCAAATCATCACTCGGTAAGATACTAGCTCAACGTCTAACTTATAATCAATTTGAAAGTCCCTAAGCATGAATATCAATAAATTAATCATTTATTGACAAGCAACAATAAATATTAAAAGATATTTAAAAATATGATAATCAGCTCTTTGTATTCTGCCGGCATGTAGACTGCAAATATAAGAAGTCCTTTTTATCACTAAAATATATAAATTCTTTTAAGCTTTAAAGTCTAATAGGTAATATTAATATATAATAATAGGTAATACTTTTAAGAAAATAACCAGTCACATAATTTAATACACATTATAATTATATATCTTCCTACATTCATCTTACGTATTTATCGTCGATGCAATACATTTTCTCTAAAAACGCATAAGACGACATAGAACGATATATATAACACTGTGTTGTTAGGGAAAACATTTTGGTTATCAACCGCTACTTTTAGGTTAATGGGGAATTAATTATATAAGGAAAGTATTGTGGAGAGAATAATCATGTACACCTAATATGTTGCAACACTGTTCCTTGCATTGTTTACCTGATATACTCGTATCTACTGTAACACAAACGAGAAATAGTACATTGTACACCGAGGAGTGAAAACGATCTATTTCTGTTCGAGAGTTTGTTTAAGCCCTAAGCGCAGCGGAGGGCTTAAAGGCAACTCGAGAACAGAAATAGAACTTTCTCCCGAGTGACACATAGTGCTTTATATTACACCTACGAGGAAATTACAATCATTATAAGTTTTCTCGTACTTATCTCGAGACTTCTCAGGCAGTAAGTTCTTCGTGACTTCTTCAGCTGCATTTCTTATTTCTGGTGGCGTCATCATTATAAAATCGTCACTTTCACTTTCAGATGACATTTTGGAAAATTATTTAGAATAATTAAAAGCGTACTGTTAAATTTAATAAAAAATCGAATTTATCGAAACATAACAAATCACCGCGCTTTTTTTCTCGTAGTGCAAAAAAAGGTTGCAAACCTCCTTTCATTGAAAATCGAGTACAAATAAAAATCACACCTCTTTTTTCTAATTATTTGGTATAAAACCTTCTTGAGATTGTATTTTTTTATGTGAGCAGCTAAAAAACAAAAGAACGCTACCAGGGCAGGTATGGATTTTCATACAACATTCCTTCACTGCTACGGAGTGAAGGAATGAAAATCCATATAACTTTCCCCGCCGTACATAATATTTAAGTATATAAGGGAGAAATGACGTACTTTATAACATGTTTTTGAACGAGTAATGAGACGATTTCTGAGTGGGTGTGGTATAAAGAATTTTCTCTTTGCGAAGGTCTTAGATAAGTCAGTACTTATAGTAAAAATAATATGTCTAAAACTTACTTCTAGAAGCTGCTTCGAACTTCTCAGATTTCTTTTTCCGTTTCCACTTCCATGGTTTGAACAGTCTACCGAATGCTGAGAATTTTGACTTGGTCCTTTCAACGGGCGGGGTCCGCGCGCCTGAGCCCAGGCTATTCGTCCGCACCGCAGAACCATTCTGTTTCTTTGCTGCAAATAACAAACGATATCAAGTGAGATTTTATAATAAAAAGTAGCAAGGGCGACCATTGAAGCGCTCTTAGCGAAGTTTGCTTAGCCTTTCTTAACCGATCGGCAAAGTTAGGCAACGTCCGCCGCGGTAATGAATTGGATGGGTGACCGCTTGTGGCATTACTACTGAGCGCTTCCTTGCTTCGGAGGGCACGTTAAGCCGTCGGTCCCGGTTGTCGTCTTAGGATGGCAGTCGTTATAGCATGGTGGTAGATAATTTTGCGTAGGCCCGCCTGGCTAGCTACTACCCTCAAGTAGAAAATCTGTCGCCAAGCACGTAACAGTGTGTTCCGGCAGCTGTCCTTGAGAGCCAGTAATTCTAGGTTAGCCTGAACAACATCTTCGACCACATCATCACTTACCATCCGGTGAGATACTAGTGAAAGGTTAACCTAACAAGAATAAAAAAAATAAGATTCAAAAGGTTAAAGTTGTATAATATACATAGAAAAGTATATGCGCGTCGACTACACTGTTTTCCCGCGATCACGTTTGTTTTCAATCACCTTTTATTAACAAAACATCAGTACATAATAGAGAAGAACAAAGTACGATATGAAAGATGTTCCCACGTCAATACAAAAATACGTTCCATCGCGCGTCAGTATCAGCACAAATAGTAGTCGCACGTATACGATGGATACATCCACACAATCAATGGCACCATTATGTCGAGAGTCTATTGTTGAACACTGTCCGTACCTATCACAATACAATGCCAACGGGAACTACATACACGATCAAAAGAGAAATTTTCTCGTCAATCCCTCCTTTATTCTTTGCAGTTTTTAGCCCTGGTTAAGAACATTGAATTTAGAGTAGGCATACTCTACCCCTATTCTAAGACAATTAATAGTACAAAACCAAACGTCAGAAAAAAAAATGTATGTAGTACTATAAATATATGTATGCAGTACACTATAAGTTATAAGATTTTTTTAGGGTTCCGTACCCAAAGTATAAAAACCCTATTACTAAGACTTCGCTGTCCGTCGCTGTCCAGACGGACCTGTCACCAGGCTGTATCTCAAGAACGGTGATAGCTAGACAGATGACATTCACGCAGATGATTTATTTCTATTGCCGCTATAACAACAAATAAAATAAAATAAATATTTAAGGGGGCTCCCATACAACAAACTTGATTTTTTTACCGTTTCTTGCTCTATACTAATAACGGTGACAGGTAGACGCTAACTATTCACAGAATATATAGTTACGGAAACCTTCGTGCGCGAGTCCCACTCGCACTTGGCCGGTTTTTTTATGTTATTGTGACGAAACAAGCTCGAGGCTCACCTAATGTTAAGCGGACTAACCTCTGCCTATAACAGATGCATTTCGTCTGTCACGAATTGCACTGCGCCCGTCACCTTGAGACATAATTGTTATTATAGTATCATATGCTTGTAATTTCATTGGCTCTCAAGCACTAACTATCATGCAAATATCCATCTGTTTCAGATACATGTTAAAGAATAATGGTATCGTCGTACACATTACAGTAGTTTTCCTACAAAGAGCTATTACAATTTGTCTTCTTGTGCAAAAATATAAGCACCTCGAACAAGCAATATATTTCAATCTATCGTGAGAGGAACTGGATAGGATGATCGTAAGAAAGGAAAGTCACAAGGCATGCATACAAAACCGTACCACAGGTCTATTGATATGCATGCAGCGTCAATATTGCCGGGTCGAAATAACTTAAAAGTTCAGTTTTCCAAGAAACAAGGACTAAAACTTGGTTGGAATACAGGAGCAACTTATGGAAATATGATACAAGAAGTTTTTAAGACATCAGACAAGGTATTGGGTTTGCGTTGCCGACAAATTTTATATTACTATATTCTTCAATGTTTTCTGCTGAGGATAGTAATGTATTAAAACAATATATGTCGCCGTTTTACGGCTGCTGTTATAATAATATATTTATTGTCCTATTTTCCACGAACTTTATGCAATCAACGTTAGAAAGTATATATGTTTCTCGACTAATAGTTTTAAGAATTAGATCTCTTTTATAACTTTATATGGTTCGTATCCGCTTTTATCTCCAATGGCACAGATAAAAATGTGTTTCCGCTAATTCTATCTACTACTTCTAATAGATTTAAACTCATCTCGTATTATGAAAGATAGTAGCATGCCACTGCTGTAAAGCGTGCATGGTATTGGATTTTGGCTGCGCAACACCATCTTTATATGGAAGGTCTGCGTCAGAGGTAGAATAAGATTAGGGAGATGACAATAAACTAGTGGAAAAGGTAGGGGGTACTCTGTCATCATTGTTCATTTTATTATTCCCCTAGGTTGAGTCTTCGGCAGTGAACTGGCTGGTCAGTTCTCCATACAAACGTCGAATGGCGATTACTCCCTTATTTGAAGGTTTAACTTTCGAGGCTCATAACTCTCAGGTTAATTATCTTATTTAAAAAATGTTATGATACAAGCCTAGATAATGACGAGATCAATCGATATTATGCTTTATTCTGGACCTAAAATCTCAAACAAGGGAGTGATCACCCTACGACGTTTGTATGGAGAAGTGACGGGCCAGTTCAACCTTAATGTATCCTGATGGCAAGAGATTTTAGTGCTCTCAATGACAGCTGTACACACGCTGAATACACCGTTTGGTGCTCGGCGAGAGATTTTGTAACTGAAGGTAGTAGCTAGCCAGGTGGGATTTCGCAGAAAGCCGTACCACCACGAAGTGAAGCTTAAGTCCGCCCGCGGCTGAGTTTGAACCATGGGCCTTCCAAGCCGCAGTTATAGCCATTACCACTGAGTCATCATTGCTTCAAACTGATGTGGTAGCCTTTGACGAAATGTCACCTGTTGGTACATTGTAATCGAGGAAGGTAGCAGTTTATTCCATTATCAAGTTTACAAAACATAGTTACATCACAACAACGACTAACGTGAGAAATATTTGTCGAAAGAATTCAGTTCACAATTGATAAGGAATAGTGTACCAGTCACCTGGTATGTACTTGATTTCCGTCGCAACCATTAGTCTTATCATAAACGTGAACAATACAAAGGCACAGGATAAACTAAATAGTTTGAGCTTAGAATAGATATCAAGATTAGAAGATCAACAAACTTTAGAGTATTGAGTATTTACTTGAAACTATGCCCCGGTCATATGTTATTAAAATTATTTACGTAATGATTCTAATAACATCACAATTTAACATACAATTTTAAGTAATCCTGATTACGAACAATCCTGATTCCGGAGAGTCTAACTTGGTATGTTTCGAAAATGTTTTTTGTTTACAACAAGAGTATAGTTGAAAATGGTGTGCTTTATTTTTAGAATCGGCTTAAAAGCCTTTTCATTGAATATCTCTCACGATAGGATAGAGAAAAAGAAGTTTAAGTTTGTTTTTTTATGCAAAAAAGAGTTGACATCGTAAATGTTTAATTGAAATATTTTTAAGAACTGCTGGTCAATATTACTATTCAGACCTCTAGTACAGATGTGCCAAACGGCTAACCTGCACATCGATTTGAGGTTTTTCATCGTTATTGGGCTCGTACGCCTGCAACTAATACTAAGCTACGTCGCTTGACCACTCTTTACCCCCTAAGATCAATTTACCTTCTTCGAAATCGTTACGAGTCGGTACCTGTATGTACTCATACCGTACTCTCAGTATAGATTTCGCGAAATTTTAATTAATACTGATACATATTAACATAATTTTCAACTCAAAATATCTTGGTCATAATGAAGCTGACGCAACACCAGGAAAAAAAATTGAAAATAAATATATAAATTTAGGTAAACATAATAACGCCTTGTTGTACGCCAATAAACCTGAATTGAACTAACTATTATTCAATGCTTTTTAATTTACTCTAAAGTTGTGAAAATGTTGAAATGTACGAATATAACAGACCCGCCCAAAACGAATCAAAGTATAAGTTCCAATCCTCCACGAACCTCATGGAATGCAGAGATATCACAAAGCAAAATATAAATAAATACTTACGAGAAAATTAAAAAACCGGTACAAGTGCGAGTGGGACTCGCGCACTAAGGGTTCGGTACCATTATCTGTAACCTAATCTTGCAAGTTATAGACACTTTTCGCACTGTCCGATTGAGCTAGGTAGGTACAGCTAAAACCTCGTTTATGGTAAGGGAACCCCCTTAATTATTTATTTTATTTTAATTAATTATATTTAAAGAGAACATAAAACTTAATATTCTGTGAATAGTTAAAGCGTCTACCTGTCATCGTTATTAGTATCGAGCAAGAAACGGTTTATAAAAATCAAGTTTGTTGTATGAGAGCCCCCCTTAAATATTTATTTTATTTTATTTTTAGTATTTGTGGTTTCAACTGTCTAGCTATCACCGTTCTTGAGGCACAGCCTGGTGACAGACGGACGGACGGACAGCGAAGTCTCAGTAATAGGGTCCCGTTTTTACTCTTTGGGTAAGGAACCCTAAAAATCACTTCCATTTTTAAATTTGGTTAAAAACACCTTCGAGGACTTTCAGGGTTCCACTAAATAGTAAAAGTCAGCATATAAAATAACGTTGGCGAAGAACCATATAGTATAATAACTCGTAAATAAAATACCTTAGCAAAATTAATATACAACAAAATCGATGAATCATAGACCACGACCAACGTACTCTGTGAATAGTAATCCATTCCATTGTTTCTGATTAACTACGTCTAACATAACTAAGAGATGACTATACCACACCACCTTTACACAACTTTATAGTATAATGTAAAAGAACAAGTACATTTCATCCGCAATTAAAATCATTCAATACGCAAAAGAATAAATTAAATAAAACAGAACAAGTTTTCACATTCATATCCCAAAAGAAGGTTTAAATATCAAGTGAAGGATACCAGTATACATACAAAAAGAACATAGAAAACGTCTTGAAAGCTATTTGGCAATACGGCGGACAATGACAGTCGGACCTAAACGAATTAGGAATTCTATTGGCGCTGTCCGTGGCATTGACAGTGGCGATACGGTGCGACTCTCCGTTTTATGTGAAAAGAACGGATAAGCAGGTACTGTACGATTAGCAAATGACTGATTAGGCGACAGAGGCCACGGTTCACGTTTTGCCATGAGTCACGGTTTGCCATGTTGCGACGGCTGCGCCCACACTTCGGTGGCATTCTAATTCGTGAACAACGACGTACTCAACGTCCTCACATCTCACCTTGCCTTAAGATTGGTCGTCCTTTTACCTTCTAAGGCCGTGACATATTTTTATTGACAGATACCACTAGTACTAAAAAAAAAGGTTACCAAGACGTACGTTTGCGAATGTAGATTACCGAACGATAGAGGAAGATAGAACATTTTGAAGCGCTCGTATCGAAGTTTGCTTAGCCGTTCTTATCCGATCAGCAAAGTTAAGCAACGTCACCCGGGGTCATGACTTGGATGGGTAACCGCTAGTGGCATTACTACTGAGCGATTCCGTGCTTCAGAGGACACGTTAAGCCGTCGGTCCCGTTTGATGTCTTATAGTAGCAGTCGTTATAGAATGGTGGTAGGGCATTTTGCGAATGCCCGCCTGGCTAGCTACCACCCTCAAGTAGAAAATCTGTCGCCAAGCACCTATCGGTGTGTTCCGGCAGCTGTTCTTGAGAGCCAGTAATTCTAGGTTAGCCTTAACAACATCTTCGACCACATCATCACTTACCATCAGGTGAGATAGTGGTCAATGGCTAAACTACCAAGCATAAAAAAAAATTGCAATTAATATAACTATCATGGATAAATTAATGATTATGAAGTACTTCATTCAAGTTCACATACATATTATACTTTTCTGCGTACGAATACAGGTAGATAATGTACAATATCTAACATTATACTATAATGCTAGTATTGTATAGCATGTTTGCGTAACCAATATCATTATTATGCTCCTCGGGTGTCACATACGGTAACAAAGAAACATTACTTAGATAACGCCTCAACCATTTGTGTTGTACGCATGCAAGTATACAAGTATGTACCTTCGTGATGTGACAGAGATGATAGCAAGTAAACGCTGTGTTCGAGAAGTATCACCAGATTTGACCGCGCGCCGACCTCTTGATTGGGCTCACCACCGAAATAGACACAAAGACTATTTGATTGTGGCAGTGGCAGCCTTCTACAACTGCATAGGTACTACATTATTCCACCAAATTTTGTGATATAAATGTATATTATGTAAACTATTAAAGCAATGCTCAAAGCATACGTGATATATATATCGTAATGCGTTAATCATAATGTTTGAAAAATTAAATTATTTTTAAGATTTTCTGTTCTTCAAACTATGAAACTGCTTTTTAATTCTGACTTTGAGTACGTTTGCAAAGAATAAACTATGTTTTTTACGTGTTTCATGTTTTCAAGCACGTCCGTTTATATGTCTATTAAAAATGTTATTCTTAACGTTCTGCACAAAATAGAATTAACTGGGTAGTTACCTACACATGTTGCAAATAATAAACAAACATACTAATCACATTACGATAATTAACTTAGTATTAGGCAGCTTATGCATGAAGAAAAACGTAATTAAAAATACAAAGGAGTGTATTATACCACCCAGTAACATGTCTAAGTAACGGTTACGTAGTTAATGTCAACGGCGCCTGAAGTCGCAGCTCGAAGTAGAGGGGTATAACATCTCTATAACCTGCTTAAAGATCTCGGCTTATCAAGAACAACCATAATTTTCTTTTAATAACGGGCATCCAGAGCGGCGTTAGAAGGATTCACATCAAATTTGCCTAGGAATTGGAAGAATATTGTGGAATGAAGGGCAGCATTGATGTCCATCGTAGAGGTCTCCTTAACAATACCATCTGGACTGCTAGTCCCGGGCATGACTAGGTTAGCCAGACCCGGCGACGCCCACTAAATAATCATCTGTCCACTCTCCATCATATCCAATATCGTCAAATATATGACGATTACAAAATATGTGTGTAGTGCTGTTTCATAATATTCTATTGCTATATAAGACGCAAACTAAGCACGCCGTAACACCAAATATATTCAATTAAAATCACTCCTATTACTTGCGTACGCATAGGTATGTATAAATTTCGGAAGATCAGAGATAAGAATAGTGAATCAATCCTAAACTCTATGTAAAACATAGCATCGAGAGATACCGTTATACTTGTAAACAGCGGCAGTGAAAACGGCAATATGACATCACCAAACCGTGAATAATACTGCGGAGATAAATATCTCTGATTTGATCTTTTTTCATTACAACAAAACAATGTAAACTTTCCCTGTATACCGCAGTTTCACCGGACCGATTAGAAATATGTAGCGCTCGTAGACACCGTGTAAAATTAGTCAACAAAAACATGCTAATTTAGTACTTAGCATATTCGTCACGTGCGGTTATGCAAACGTTTTTACATGACAACTCTTATCCTCCGCATGCTATTTGAAGGTTTATTTTAAGAAGTATTTCATTGTTGTATATATCGGGGTGAAGGCGGTACCACGCTTCTACACCACTTATATTCAACTTACTAGTTATAATCAGTTCCCAAATGTTCCATGAAAACTTCATTTTGACTTATCTAGTGTTTGAAATTATAACTGTCTATTGTAATCTGATAAAACCACTAGTTAATGTTTAACTGTTTAGTTAAACATTAACTTACTAGTTATAACTGATTATAACTAGTAAGTTGAATATAACTAGTAGTTGAAGTAGAACTGGTACCGCCTCCACCAGGATATATACAATATGTTGAAATATCAAATACCCTCGTTTCAATGTTACGAAGAAGAAGACTGTAACAAGGACTTAAACTTACAATTCAAGTAGTACTGCTGTGAATCAATAAAACGTTGAATCGGATGATCATTGAACTTGATTGAGCTGATTACTTTCATTCATGTCGTGACCATCCAATTGTTATGAAGTTTGTTAGTTATTCTAGTCAATCCATATCTATGTATGTGTGTAATAAATCTCTTTGTACCTATACTTTACAGACAGAAATATAAACACTATTATATTCCTGTCTCTATATAAATTAGTATATCGGTACTTTGAAAATATTGCGATGGTTAAAATTATGTAAAATATTTATAGTGTTCCGTACCTCAAAAGGAATAAACGGAACCTTATAGGATAACTTTGTTGTCCGTCTGTCTGTCAAGACCCTTTTTCTCAGGAATGCGTGGATGTATAAAGCTGAAATCCTTTAGAACTCTGAAACCAAACTTCTAAGCCAACGCAACTATAAAAGGTACAGCAGTTTATGCCGAAAATTTTCGACACTCGCAAGGGAATCAAAACCTACAGGGTACTCCCGTGAACTTAGAATCTTGAAATTTGTTACGAAGCACCGTCTCATAGACACGATAAAGGAAAAATTGCGAGAAGCATACATTTTTAGTTATATATATATATATATAATAAAAATATTTTTAATCATTTTAAAACGTTATGGATTTCATTTAGCAATAAAAATACCATAACTTTAACTTGTATATCTACAGGTTTGAACGGAACCCTCGGTACGCGAGTCCGACTCGCACTTGGACAGTTTTTTTGAAAATTAACCCTAAAAACATAATATTTATTCTTAATTACATATGTATAGAAGTAATCAATGTTTTTATTAAATCGCAGCGTTGTACAGCTACAGCTGCTTACAGCCGACCTTACGTTTGACTACATCGAGGCTACCCGTCAGCAAGATTTCGAAGTCAAGCCTGAGGTTAATTCCGTGATCCGGTCAGCCATGATCGGATATACAACACACTTACCATCATTGTTATACTTTATTGGCGTACGACGATAACAATGGAGATCAAAACTTTTTACATCGAAAATTACTTTCATTTATTTGTAGTTTAACATTGAACAAGCATTAAGGTCCTATAATATCAAGCTTTGACGTTGATAATTAGTCGATCGATAACAGGACAATTAATATATTTTCCTACATAGTGACATAAAAGTTACACATTACTCGCAAAGGTTTGCTTTTTATATGGTACTTGTAATGACATAACACCAGGTGCTTAAAGTATACCAGTATCGTGACAGGCTCTAACCACTCCCGCAGGTAGCGTGATGGACTGATGTTGATATGCATGATATCATTGGATGTTTTATTTTCTATGGCTATAATATAATTACTTTATATGTATTAAAAGTCGGTAAACGAATACGGATTCAAGCTATCAAGACACGCCAAGGTAATAATTAAAAATTCATTGTAGTAAGTAGCTTCATTGTTAGTTTTTGATTTAAAACCGCAGGCAACTATTCTTCTCGGAGTGATTTAAATTGCAGATGGGTCAGCGTTCACACAAAATAATAGCGAAACTTAATAACATCTATTCAGTGAACGCTCAATGCGTGGAATGTAAACGTGCAGTGCAAACTAAGACCAAGTACATTACTTGCACGAATCTTTGATTTCGCAAAGCTATTGTTAGGAATGCAGCTCGCGGTTGGAAGACAGTAATGGAATGGAAACTGACCGGCAACTGCAGCCACCTCCTTCGCCCCGACATGCAAGAAGTCAGTGAGAGACAGGGAACTGGCGATCAATTGCCTGCGCTCCTGGAAATCAAGCTGGTCGAGGCTACTAGTCCTGGTCCCGCGCACCGCCTGAACGGGCGCGCTCAGCGACATGTCAACTACGCGTCGCCATATCGCACACACCACAATACGGTAACAAAACAACACTAGCACTATCAATGAACACCAAACAAAACAATGTACACGAGATGTGAAACCGGCGTTACAAAGCCACTCACGTCATAGCGAAGTGCTTGCGCCGCGAGGGACGCCCAACGGCAAACTGGCGCGCGGGCCTACGACACGGTGCGGGGCAGGGTGGGGGCTCGGCTGCCTGCCTTTGTCGCTCCTGTCCTGCATGTTGCAATGCATGCACCCGACTCGCCTCGCCGACTAGTGGTGAGACGACTGGCTGGCGACTCCGCCATCATGGCAAGGCTGAACGTGTGTTTACGCGAAGCGGCCGCGACTGCCCGGGATTCAGCCTCGCCATCCGGACACCCGGCGGCAACACGCGGCGCGTTTACAATTCTCGTTTTGTTTCTCGAAAGCAGACACTGGTCTTATGAATTAATAATCTGCATTAATAACCAATGCAAACGTATATATTATCTGTAGACTGAAAAATAAAAGATGACTGGACAGTGGACATAGCCGGTGCATTGTATTTTTAGCTGGATATTTTAGTCGTAAAAGAAAATACTCGTTTTTTGTCTGCATCGTACGAGTATCTACACCAGTTAATTGTCTCTAGCGCTCTACAGTTATATCATTGGTACTCTCAGAAAAAAAGGGTAATATTATCACGAATACATTATGTGAAATTTGGCTGTGAGAGATGTGCTTATTAGATTTAGAATTTATAGTACCACCAACTTAACTGTGCAGTTTTCGAGGGCGCTACTGGTCAAGGAAATCAACTACAAACTGTCACAATTTGAAAGAATGTTGTAGTTCTTTTTTTTTGCCGCCTGAACAGGTAAGTTGGTGGGACTGTACCGACCGAAGCGAGGTCTATGAGGCAAGTTGGGATCCTGACCATTTGTATGTTAGTAGTGTGTAGCCAGTTACGTACTGAGGCCTACGCTCGCCACTGTGCACAATCGTGACTCTCTGATGAAGAACTCCAAATAAGTTCAAAATTGGTCGGAGCAATATCCGTTAAATATTACGCGAGTACCTACTAGACGGTCACTAAATAATAATTAGTAGTATATGTGTATTATACACTTCTGGACTCATCTATTGGCCCACCTTGTATTTTCAGTTTCGTTTGGTCCTAGCTAAAATTATTCTGAATTCAAATTTAAAATATTGTTTTAAATTTGAATTCAGAATACCATACGACATGGAGCTACGCCTAACAAGTCGGATATGCGCCTTGTTAAAGGCAATTGATTTTTGAATAAAAAACATGTTTTATCAAATAAAGGTTTAATTTAATAACGCGTGTTGCCTCCATGGGCATCTACCACAGCTCTCATACGATTAGGCATAGAGTTTATCAACCGCTCTATGAAATTTTGAGGGATCATCTCCCATTCCTCTTCTATGGCAGTTTTCAACTCCTGCATCGTCTGGGCAACTGGCTGACGAACCCTAACACGTCTTTTTAGCTCGTCCCACATGTGCTCAATAGGGTTCATGTCTGGGCTTCTGGCTGGCCAGTCCATAACTGTGATGTTCACATCCCGAAGATATTCCCTGACGATGCCGGCCGCATGGGCTCTTGCATTATCATGCATAAAAAGGAAATTTGGGCCCACATAGTCCGCGTATGGTATCACGTGAGGTTCTAAGCACTCACGAATGTACCTTTCAGCATTTAATGTTGGCAGCCGTGGTCCTGTAACAACCTCAAGTTGAGTTTTGCCGCTCGCGGATATACCGCCCCAGACAGTCCATGAGCCACCGCCATAAGCAACCCTCTCTTCAAAGCAGCATTGTGCGAAACGCTCTCCCTTACGTCGGTAGACCTTCTTCCTTCCATCATTGCCATGTAACACAATTTTAGACTCATCAGAAAAGAGTGCACGGCTCCAATCTTGCTGTGTCCAATTTAAATGACTGCGTGCGAAATGAAGGCGCGCTGTTCGGTGGGCTCGCGTTAGTTTGGGCCCATTCGCTGGCTTGTGTGGTACCATATCGCGTTCTTTTAACCTTCTCCGAACAGTTCGAGCGCTCACAGATACTCCGTGGAAGTCGCGAAGTTGGTTTTGTATCTCAATGGAGGTAAGGTGACGATTTCTCAAGCTGGTCGTCACGATGAATCGATCCTGCCTTTCAGTTGTGACCCGAGATCGTGGCCTTCCTTGGCGACGAACAAAGCCGCCAGTCTCTAGGTACCTCCGATAAACATTTCGGACCGCAGATCGACTTAAATTAAGTTGAGCGCTCACGTTTCTTTGGCTGTGTCCGGCCTGAATAAGTGCCACAGCTTGGGCGGCGACTTCAGGTGAAGTATCCATAGATTATTGATAGAACCTCACCTTAATGTTAAGAATAAGTAATGTTTGTTGCAAAACCAAAGATATCAATCACTTTTTCAAGAATTAAATCCAAGTAAACCAATAAAACCAAGTTTTCTTAGTATTCGATTGTTTGATATCAACAAACAGGCTCCAAATTGTCTTTTGTTTCTTTAAATTCTGTGTTCGAAATTCAAAAAAAGACTATTGAATGAAATTGTGAATGTGCCAGGTTCAAAACTGCATAAAAACTTTTTGCTCGACCTAATATAAAATTTTAGCTAGGACCAAACGAAAGGTGGGCCAATAGATGAGTCCAGAAGTGTATATTATAATAAGTGTATATGTGTATTAGCACGACGATAACTTTCGAATTTCTAATCGATTTTTTATGAAGGTAGGATCATTATAAAGTTTTTTTTTGGTTTGCCAGTCTTAAAATAATAATATAAGTCTTAAAAGAAAATAATGTATTTTCTATATAATTCGGAAGAGTCGTTTTTGTATGGGAAATCTAATTTTTACATTTAGGAAACAATAAAACAAAAATGGCAAGCAGGAAGCACAGATGTTAGGTTCAAAAGCAGGCATGTAGCTGGCTTTGAAGAGCTCGTAGCGAAGTTAGCTTAGCCGTTCTTAACCGATCAGCTAAGTTAAACAACAACGTCCGTCACGACTTGGATGGGTGGCCGCTAGTGACATTACTACTGAGCGCTTTCGTGCTTCGGAAGGCACGTCAAGCCTTAACACAACTCAAAACTACTATTGGTTTATTTTAAGTTTCTCATTTTAATATTATAAGCTAAAATGTGTAAAATTGAGTACACCGCGAGTCCACAATACGCGGGGAACTACTAATTATTTAAAGTTCTCACAATACAGGAAATAGTTACTAAACCATATACTAAACCAACCCAAAGCCAGCAGTCAAAACAGATCTTGAGTTACATGTAGTCATTCCCGCTACTTAATTATTCTGGTTTTGTCGAAGCGAATTCATTGACTGAATTCTAAGGCTAATACTAATGGGGCCTCAATTTAGACAGAACAGATATTATGAGTCAGCCTTAGAGAGCAACGCGAATTCGCATCTTAACTCGCGATGTTTATTAATAATCAGCTCCTTATCTTGCAACTACAGATAATGGTCCTCAAAGGCGCAACAATTATTTAAGTACAGTCGCCTGGAAGAAGTATACGAGGGCTGCACTAAAAGTATCGGGAATGGAACATTTCCACTGTTCCTGTCATATTAAAATCTTTTTAATTGAAAACTCTTTGGTTTTAAAAATCAAATACCATTATTTTTTTTTTAAAAAGATTCTCGGTCTTGTCACAAGGTTTTGTCAAACTTGTTTAGTCGTTGGGAAAATGGAATTGACTCGAGAAAATTCAGGAGCAATGATTTATTATGACTTTCGAAGTGGTTTAACACAAAAACAGTGTGTTGACCAGATGATTTCTGCATTTGGTGATGAAGCCCCATCCAAAACCACAATTTATCGCTGGTTTGCTGAATTTCAACGTGGACGTGTCAAGCTCAGTGATGATCCCCGTCAAGGTCGTCCAAAAACTGCAGTCACCCAAGAAAACGTTGATGCTGTGCGTAAGCTGATTGAGGAAGATCGACATGTGACATACCGCGAAATTCAGGCAACTTTAGACATTGGCATGAGTCAAATACAAATAATCTTGCATGAACAATTAGGTGTAAAAAAGTTGTTTTCCCGATGGATACCGCATTCGCTCTGTGAAGAGCAAAAAGCGGCTCGCGTTACTTGGTGCGTCAGAACTCTCGAAAGATTCCACGCAGGATCCTCAAATGCTGTATACAACATCGTATCAGGTGACGAATCCTGGATATACGCGTACGAACCCGAAACAAAAAACCAGTCACGAGTATGGGTGTTCGAAAATGAGTTAAAGCCAAAAAAAGTTGTTCGTTCACGGAGTGTTGCAAAAAAAATTGTAGCCACGTTTGTCTCCAAAACCGGCCATGTTGCAACTATTCCTCTTAAGGGACAAAGAACGGTTAATGCAGAATGGTATGCTAGCATTTGTTTGCCACAGGTCGTTTCTGAACTCCGTAAAGAGAACTGCAACCGCCGCATCATCCTCCATCACGACAATGCGAGTTCTCACACCCGCACAGAACAAAAGAGTCTTTAGAGCAAGAAAACATAGAATTATTAGACCATCCGCCGTAAAGCCCCGACCTAAGCTCTAATGATTTCTATAATTTACCTAAAATAAAGAATAAATTGCGTGGTCAGAGATTTTCATCACCTGAAGAAGCTGTGGACGCCTACAAAACGGCCATTTTGGATACCCCACCTTCGGAATGGAATGCTTGCTTCAATGATTGGTTCCATCGTATGGAAAAATGTGTCAAATTTCGAGGATAATACTTTGAAAAGCGATAAATTTAATTTTAAATAGTAATGTTGTGTCACTTCCTTGACGCCCGAAATTTTCAGTGCCGCCCTCGTACACTTCGTAATTTTATAAATAGTGTGATGGTGCCAAGTTATTATTAATCGAAGTTAACATTAACATGAGTAAAAATATTATTATATAATATTATTATTAGATTACATAGATAAAAACAGGACGCTTTGCCACTATTTTGAAAATTACAATGTGTATATACTTCTTATTGCAGGCGACTGTACATGTAACCTATACAAATAATAAATTAAGATACTTGTGATTTCATGTATTCTTCTCATATCTATTAATACATTCTGATAAAAATCAAGTTGGTTCTGGAAATGTCCACTTTCTTATGTTTAATCTTATTGAGATATGTATATGCTTCATACTGGATGTTAAAAACTCTCAGCCTTACTTATAAACGCTACTTAAATTTTAAGCATTACTTAGCCGCTGATTAGCAAAATTCCTTACTCATAAACGCTGCATAACTTTATGCAGTACCTAAGTACTGCTTAAATCAGCTGTCAATTTAAACACCGTCCGACCCTTGTTTAAATATTTAAGTAGCAAGATGGCGCCCATATTTCTGATCAGCTGATTTAGTTACAGACCCACCAACTTATCTGTTCAGGTGGCAGAAAAAAGAACTACAACATTCCTTCAAATTGTGACAGTTCGTAGTTGATTTCCTTGACCAGTAGCGCCCTCGAAAACTGCACAGTTAAGTTGGTGGTACTATACAAAGAAAAGTATTATATTTACTTTTTAATTTCAAGATATTTAGCACTAGATACATGCTATTTGGCCATTTAGGTCATTCATAATACTTTTTAGTACAATGTTGTCAGTTTAAAATACGTTCGACCTCATTATCCATTGCTTAGCTAAACAGGTGCTATATAGCGTTTATAAGTAAGAAATATTTAAGCATTACTTAAACACTGTTTAGTTATCCATTACTTAGCAACTACATAGCGATGTTTTTATAAGTAAGGGGGTAAATCTATAAATATTTGTTTAAACATCCGCAGTCTTACTTATAAACGCTACTTAAATTTTAAGCATTACTTAGCCGCTGATTAGCAAAATTCTTTACTCATAAACGCTACATAACTTTATCTAGTACCTAAGTACTGCTTAAATCAGCTGTCAATTTAAACACCGTCCCACCCTTGTTTAAATATTTAAGTAGCAAGATGGCGCCCATATTTCTGATCAGCTGATTAGTTACTATTGAGGTTTTTGTCAAGGAGGCATACAAAACTATAAACACGACATACTCTGTTAATAAATCGTAAAAATATAGCAAGTAGAAACATACATTGGATGTTGAAATGAATATTATGCGTAACCTACTTACTTTTCGTGATCTTATTGAAGAGTATACCGCAGGTACAGTTCCTGAATTAGGAATATAAGGATTGTGCCACACTCGTATATATTCTTGTTGGATGTATTAAAAGGGAATTTGGAAAACGATGCGCTCAATGAGTGGTGTAGGTTTTTCAGTATTATACCACTATTCATGTTGATATATGAGTAGGGTGTTGCTGAACATTGGGTGGAAAACAGTTCAGTGAGAATTATGGCCGAAAAGGTAGCGGGTAGGTATACTATACCTGCTACTAATAAAGTTGGTTGTCGATTATAAAATCAAAGCCAAAAAGTGTGGTTCTATGCGTTGTTAGCGAATATTTTAAATATGTTGTTGCTTTTTATTTTGTATTGATATAGCTGAGATATATACTGACCCTACATAAGGGGGATATATCTCCATAGCCTAATAATTGTTGGTGATATACAATCCTTGTTAGGGTAGGACGATTCAATATTACTCTGTACCAACTATAGTAGGTATAAAATACCAGTAAGAAGACGTAAATAATGTAACTAGAGATTCAATTTAAAAGCAGAATTGAGTACTTATTTGCGAATTTCAGAATAGATGTCGATTCAGTTCAGCAAAAAATATATATTTTAGGAGTCGAAATTTTTTTAATTGTATTAAGGACTTATCATTTAATAGGGCGCGAGTTCATAACCAAATGGTAATAAACTGGTCCAAATTAGACGCCGAACTGTTCCTGAAAATCACTTTCTCATTAAAACCCCAACAACTGATCCGATCCGGTGATCGAGCTCATTGTAATTTTCTTATAGCCGCGCCACGTGGTATCACCCGCGTAGACAATGATGATGAAAAGTATGGAGAACCTAAACTAACTAAGTATTCCGTTGCTTCATCCAAACCCTCAAGCCGTTAAAACGTGAATACACGTAGAAGACAAAAACACATACTTACATAAACAACATACATACATATAATCACGCCTGTATTCCCCGAAGGGGTAGGCAGAGCTAAACACCTATGTTTCGGTCAATTGGGTTTTGGTCCCATGTAATAGGGGATGAGCCTATTGCCATTCACCAGGCACCGTTTCAGGGTCATATAAAATCATTTCTCTAACACACTAGACGAAACACAAGAACATATTACAGCCTTTATAATATTACTGTGATTTAAGGAATCGCTATAGAATGATTAAAAAAATATGAAGATTGGAATCTTGGCTTCATACAAAAAACGTAGACATAATTGGGCATAGGTATTGTTTGGGATGGAATAGGATAACTTCCAGCGGGATTTGACGGTATTCGGATTTCCATAATGCATTTCCAATTATGCTAAGGAATAGGTTGCTGGATCGAATTGATAGAATATTAGAAACTTTGAATTTACCATATTGCAAAAAAAAACTCGCTTCAGAAGTCTCCAGTACGCCTAACCATATGTACAAAAATCAGTAGGTATCTACAAAGAATAGTATTTTTTTACTTTTTAATTTTAAGATTTTCAGCACTAGATACATACTTTTTGGCAATTTGGGTCTTTCATAATACTTTTTAGTTCAATGTTGTCAGTTTAAAATACGTTCGACCTCATTATCCATTGTTTAGCTAAATAGTTGCTAAGTAGCGTTTATAAGTAAGAAATATTTAAGCATTACTTAAACACTGTTTAGTTATCCATTACTTAGCAACTACATAGCGGATTTTTTATAAGTAAGGGGGCCGGTGTATAAGGATGAGGAGGCGCATCGAACACTGATAATTCCTATAGCAACCGTAATAATATCTTAATTTACCTATAATGGCTAGAATAAGTGAAGGTATTCACCATTTCGAACAAATTAATGCTTGCATTAAAACAGCGGAAACAGTAAACAAGCCTTTAATAAACAATTAACACAATATTGTAAATTGTGTAAAATGAACGTGTATAAAATTAACCAAGTTGACGATCCCCGAAACGTAAATACCCAATAACAGATATTAAAATACCGTAGATAATGTTATCATTGTCAATTGCACGCGAGATATTTGAGTACCTCCTACTAGTACAACCAATTAGCTCAACCGTTGACCAAGTTAGTGGGTATGTTGTCCTAGTACTTCAACTGCGTATTTCTTTTAAGAGGCGGGGCTGAAATACTACCTCACCGTGAGATTTTTATTCACGATGAAATGCGTTAACATGTCCAGTCCCAATCCATTATTAACAACAAACGCGAATGGTGCCCCGTGGTTGGTTTTGACTGGCCTGACGATTCCATCATTACGGCTACTCCGTACAAATTTGCAGTGGCAGCAGTGTTAACGTTGTGCTTCTAAACAGCACGGTAGGAACAGCTGAGTAGTTACTGCTAGGTCGATCAGCTACTCAAGCTCCGTAGTAATGAGGCGACGACACACGCTTGAGCAGCGGAAACTTGGCTTATTTTTTTTTTTTTTTTTTTATGCCTGAAAGGTTAGCCTTTGACCACTATCTCACCTGATGCTAAGTGATGATGTGGTCGAAGATGTTGTTCAGGCTAACCTAGAAGTACTGGCTCTCAAGGACAGCTGCCGGAACACACCGTTAGGTGCTTGGCGACAGACTTTCTACTTGAGGGTGGTACTGGTAGCTAGCCAGGCGGGCATTCGCAAAATGCCCTACCACCATGCTATAACGACTGCCATCCTAAGACGACAACCGGGACCGACGGCTTAACGCGCCCTCCGAAGCACGGAAACGCTCAGTAGTAATGTCACTAGCGGTCACCCATCCAACTCCTGACCGCGCGCGACGTTGCTTAACTTTGCTGATCGGTTGAGATCAGCTAAGTAAACTTCGCTACGAGCGCTTCGAAAAGTTTGTTGTTGGGAGTTGCCTTCTACACTCAATGTCATTATCCTTGCACGTACGATTCCCAGAAGACCGTGGTATTTACACTCGAGAGCAATGAATCCGGGTCACTTAAAGAATGTTAAAAATCTCGGAAACTAAAAATGATAGGTTAATGCAATAAATTGTATTTAATAGACAATGTAATACTTCTTAAATGAAAGTAAAAAAAATATGAGTCACCATACATTTTATTAACACAAAATTACATAAAGAAAAAAACTGCTGATCTCTCCTTAAAACAAAAATAGGAAACATGAAATTTTTGAACTTTATTACGATTTTCTTGAATTTTAATACTTCGTATTGCCTCCTCGTGCTTCCATTACTGCGTTTACGCGGTTTGGCATGCTGTACACCAAGTTCCTTATACGATTTTGGGGAATATTCTCCCATTCCTCTGTGAGAGCAATTTTGAGCTCACGAAGCGTGATTGGGGGAGGGTTTCGTTGTTTTACGCATCTGCCTAGCTCGTCCCAAGCATGCTCGATCGGGTTGATATCCGGGCTGCGCGCTGGCCACTCCATACGAGTAATGTTCATCTCTTGAAGGTAGTCATTCACAATCCTACCTGTATGAGGTCGGGCATTGTCATGCATAAATATAGCATCCTCACCTAAATTGACCATAAATGGACCAACGTGATCATTGAGGATTTCTTCCACATATCTTACGCTAGTTAAAGAGCCGTTTTCTATGATCACCAGCTCTGTGCGACTTTCAGAAGAAATTCCGGCCCACACAAGTACAGACCCACCACCGTAGGCTACTTTTTCTTCGATGCATGCTTGCTTGAATCTTTCCCCTGGTCTTCGATACACTCTGTGTCTTCCATCGTGCTTGTAGAGCATAAATTTTGATTCGTCGGAGAACATAACTTTTGACCAATCTTCAATACTCCAATTTACGTGGCTCTGGGCATATCTTAGTCTCGAAATACGATGCCCACGCTCCAGTTTAGGGCCGTTTGCAGGTCTAAGGGGTTTTAAGTTAGATTCAGCAAGCCGACGTCTTACTGTCCATGCACTTGGGTTACTTCCTCCGAGGCGTCGAAACTGATTGGTGAGTTCAGTTCCTGTGAGAAAGCGATTTCGAAGCATGGTGTTCACCAAGTATCGGTCTTCTCGTGCTGTGGTACACCTGGTTCTGCCCGTTCCTGGTCTGCGTAGGTTAGAACCAGTTTCTTCGTAACGTCGGAGAACTCTTTGTACTGTTGACAGCGACACACCGACAGTCCTGGCTGTATCGCGCTGACTCCGGCCGGTTTCCAGCATTGTAAGTATTCTGGTGCATTCTTCAGGCGTAAGCGACATAATTTCAGCTTGAATAATGAATATAGAGCACTATCAACATGGTTTATGTACCCACATAAATGACAGATTACAAACAAAAGCAAAACCAAATGCTGTAATTTCGTAGTTCCATCTTCGAAAGTGGCCCTTTTTCAAATTTGATTTTTTTATGATATAACTTTACAATAACTAAGAAGTTTTAATACCTTCATTTAAGGAGTATTACATTGTCTATTAAATACAATTTATTGCATTAACCTAGCATTTTTAGTTTCCGAGATTTTTAGGATTCTTTAAGTGACCCGGATTCATTGCTCTCGAGTGTATATATGAAGGTTACATTAAGGTAATATATTCCCGTCAAATTTTGTGACCAGGTTCGATAATAACATATATAGTTTTGCCGATACAGTTTTGTATTTGAAAACGGCGTTATGAGGGTTGATATCGTAAATAAATAAAAACATATTTAAAACGCAAGGTCTTCAGCTCATAGAGCGCTGCCTCTTCTGAATTTTCGAAGAATAAGTGCCAATGATACCACCGGACGAAAATACCAAACAGTTACTTTTCGGAGTGTAGAGGTAACTGATAAATCTCACATTTATGCTTTTTACGAAGCCATCAAGCCACTTTACCAGTAATTAACCTCATCATCACTGAAGATGATTTTCTCCACAAGAAAGAGCGAGCAGAGAACTGATTTTGTCAATACATTTTAACAATTCATCGCGTTGTTGAAGCGTGTAGAATTCCATGGTTAATTGTCAAGACTAATTAAGTATTCCAGCCCAATTTTACAGCTGTAGCTTTACCAAGATGGCCGGTACACTGTCATAGTTTGAGTACATCTATTGAAAAATCTTTTACTATCTACCTATGATATAAGTTAGTTTGAAAATGGACGAAACCTTTTCTGGTCTCTATCAAGCTTTCAAACGCAATCCTTTAATCTTGCAGCATTGTGGTAACATCATAAATTAAATTAATTATTATTGTTTGTCTTATCGGATATTTTTTTCGTGCTCTAAATAATGTGATGCCACACTCATTCCCGCTTCAATCAACGCAATGAGTACAAAAAACAACATTAAATCATAAATCACATCAAAACAATCTTTTTCAGTTTTGATATGACAGGAATTCACGCATAGTCTTTGCCAAATCATTTTAATGCGTTCAAACAAAAATAGCACATATACACACACACACTTGAAATATGTCGATGAAACAACGATGTGTAATCTCAAAGATAATATGCATATTCTCGCTTACAATTTCCTTAAATTATTGGCATCGCCTTGTTTTTTCTGAATAAACAAAATTAGACCCACTAAAAATAGATGAAATAACTAATTCTGCATAACAGAATTTGCAAAAATCAAACAGTTTAATATTATCGATCAATGACACTACTACTTATATTATAAATGAGAAAGTAAATTAGTGTTTGTTACTTCCACTTTCCTCCGCGCCGAACGATTGTAATGAAACTTAGTAGATAAATAATTATTCCATAAAGGTCCTGCGTTGGGGCATTCGATACTTTTTACGCCGATATATCTACTATTACCTTTCATACAAGCGCGCCTTGACCGGAAGTTGTTAATCATTCATAGTGGAGAAAACGAATGTCTTTGCCAAGCAGTGCGACTACCTGGGTTAGTGTCATGCAGTAAGCCGACGAAGACGGCTAGTGAACTGGTGAGGTCCCAATTCTCGTAGAAGCTATATAAAACCCCTGCTCTCCAGCTTCCCTTAACTGACCAAGCAGTTTAACTTTGCGAGTTGAGTTATATTGTATCTGATTCACACCCCTCTACCTACTATAACCACATGAATAAAGAACCGTACCACCCACACAGACGTTGTCCCGTTCTTCACTAGCTGCCTCTTCAAGAGACTAGTTCACTAGGTGACGAATCATCTATTTCCAAAAGTATTCTCTCTAATGAGAAAAATTTAAAGCTTTATTTACATAGCCCAGGAATCTGATCACCGTCTATTAATATTGATAGCCTTGGCCCAAATTTCGTAACAGCTCACTTCTTCCCTCCAAAGGAGTAAGTAGCTTTTTTATATCATTGTCATTTAGGTACTAACCAGACTTTTCGTGTTGGCTACAGAAACACTCAGGGCTTTGCAAAAGCTACGTCGGAGCGATAAGAAGCGAGTAAAGGCTAAATACTATAGGTAATGCTAGCTGGTGATGAGATGCGTGGAAAATTGTAGGTACATGTAATTGTTTATATATCGAGTACTTATATAATGTAACCTACGGTGCCTCTTTATTTAAGGTGAGAGTTATCGAAGATAAATACGATGATACGTAACGTAAAACATGCCTTTAGCTCGCAGTATACTTTCCAGACATTTTTTCAGGAAAATAGGGAAAAAAAATAATTAAATTCGAATCTAACTCTAAGTCGTTGACAACAATAGAGAAAGACCTACAACTAACCTATCATTTCATTCTATTGTAATTATTCATCGTGTATGCAAGAGTTACAGAAGCAGCTCTGAAGAATTAGAGATATTTTTTACCCTCTAGCCCTACCTTTCGCCTTAAGCTTCTATTAGTAATTGGAAAATGGCGGACTAACCTGAAGGACGGAGATATATTAACAACTCGATACCAAAATAACCTAATAGCGCCTAATACTCCGAAACTGAAAATGTATACAATGGGCACTTTTCCTATATCAACAAAATTGAGAATAATATCCCGGAATACATTAAATATGAAGATAGTGATAAAATATTCATAAGAAAATTAAAAACTATTCTATTAAAAACATAATTTTTATAATTAAAAGGATTTTTTTAATATTAAACTTTACATAAAAAATAAATAGTAGGTACGTAGTAAGTAGTAGAAAAAAATGTACTACTACAGATTTGGTAAAGGGTTTTTAAAGTAATCAATACTTTAATGCCACATATGATTTTTACATTAAGTGTTAGGAATATATTTCCATTGCCATGTGACTCTGAAAGGGTGTAGCCATATAGACAAATAGTTCTAAGCTTCTTAAATAAAGTATTCAGTACCTACTTTAAAAACTATTACAAAACCTGTAGTTAGTATATTTATTTCTGTATAACTCTAAAATACCTTTTTATTAAGTTATAATATAATGTAATGCCGAATGTTTTTTGTTTCGTGAAACACACAACTGAAAATATTCCTTGGCATTTTATTTTTCTATGTACGCCACACATACGATCCATATACCTAGTCTAATGTACAGTAAAAGATACCACTGATAATAATAATAATAACATTAAATATCCATGAAGACGCGCCTAACGCACTTACAATCATCCTCGTATGCATCTAGCACTCCAGAATCACTTCTGGTATCATCGTCAATAGGTCGATGCCTAGTTTTCTTTCCATCCATATTCCAACACAAACTCGTATATCAATTCACATCACAGCACTTGAAAGTTCCCATTGTATAAAATAACTATGTCTTAATAGATCGGTACGCGAATTAAAACTGAGATATTACAGTCGGTAAGATTAGATAATACAGCAACGATAGTGAGTTGACGACTTATCAAAGTGTGTTCCCATTGGTACCTGTTCTACTCGCTTATTTCTTTGCGCAATCGTTTTGTTTGCAAGGTCAACAGTTCCAGTGAATTAATATATTAGTTTAAATGTAGGTTGGCTAAAATCAGAACAGTGTCATTGTGGTACCTAGATCTGTATGGTGGAATATGTTCCTTATACAAAATATACATAGGTAAGTAACAATTTCCATCACATCTCACGACACGCTAGCTACCCAAGCACCTAATGGTGTGTTCAAGCAGCTGTCCTTGAGAGCTCATAATTCTAGCTTTGCCTGAACATCCTCGAAAACTTCATCACTTACCATCAAGTGAGATAGTGGTCAAAGGCTATCAGTTATAAATAAAATCTCAATAAAGACAATGAGTATTTATACTGTCAGAAGGTGTGAACATTAATTTATTCGTGTAAATGCAGAAAGAGCTATACAATCTTCTTCTTGCTGTCTTCCCACGATAGGTGTTCTTGGAACAGCGCTTATTTTTCTTCTACTCCGTTCTATATATATGCACTCACTCTTTGCATACAAACTTCTTCACACAGACCATAAATACTTTTATCGGCCTTACTCTAGCGAGTTCCTCAGTTGACACGCTGCCAACTGGTAGTGGACTGGAGCATATTTTGGACTAGCTATAGGCCTGTAATGGCCTTTGGGTTGCCTAAATGCTTTGAGTGTAGTAGCTGTAGTGTTGTACATAGGTTGTAGTGTTTATCAAAAAAGGCACACCGCCGATAAAAAAATATCAAAGATATCGATCACGAACAATGTATGAACAAGTAGGTAATTGGTTTAAAAAAAGTTTGTTAAAACCGTGTGAATTACATTCCCTCTTCTTAACTGTCTTTTTTATTGCTATTAGGTTAGCATTTGACCACTATCTCACCTGATGGTAAGTTACGATGTGATCGAAGATATTGTTCAGGCTAACACTGGCTCTAAAGGACAGCTGCCGGAACACACCGTTAGGTACTAGGCGACAGATTTTCTACTTGAGGGTGGTAGCTAGCCAGGCGGGCATTCACAAAATGCCCTACCACCATGCTATAACTACTGCCATCGTAAGACAACAAATGGGACCGATGGCTTAACGTGCCCTCCGAAGCACGGAAGCGCTCAGTAGTAATGTCACTAGCGGTCCGGGTCTTTCCGTTCAGCAAAATAGTTTTCGTCAAATTTTACTTCCCAATAAACTTATCGCGCTAGTTTCCTTCCCAAAAGAATCTTTAGCAAATTTATATTTCGCATTTTAATCACTTGGTCAAATATTCATTAGGCAACTTTTTACTTGCTCAAGTTTTATTAAGTCAAATAAGTATACATTAATCATTAATAAAAAAAAAATGAGGCTAGATTAGAACTGCAAGAAAAGTGGGTTAGGTTAGAACTGTGACCACAACCGGAATTGATTTGTTTAATAACAATATACTTAATTATGTGTACAATTTAAATGCTTAAGGCCTTAATTATTATAGAAGTTCTTACTTGGTAAAATGAAAAATTGCCATGTAATTATTTGTTTAACAATCAATTGCCGAAAATAGTATTGCTAACTGTAAAATTGCGAAAAGTTGATTTGCCAAATGAAAATTTGGCAAACATACTTTGGCATGTGATACTATGGGAAACGATTTTTGCCCAAAAAATTGTATTCCGAGTATATTATATTCCATACTCACTTGTTTTCTCAAAGATAGTGATAAAATGTTAAGGATATCGGTCGCAATATTATTTAAGCACGTGTGATGTCCTGTGAAGAAGGATTTTAGAGTTCTACTAACGTAGAGTCGCTCCACCCTGAAGTCAATATAGCGCTTTTAGGGATGCAGTAGGATGCAATAAGATGAATGAAAAAAGTTTTACACCCTAGCATGCCCCTACTTTTGCACCATAGATATTTGAGTACAGTCATGTTTTTTAAATAAAATATTTGGGCGCTCTTATTTTTTTATACATTTTTGTTACTATATCTATATCAAAAACTAAATAAGTAAGGAATCTCTAATTTCGGTACATTATGTTCCATATCATCTATTTGTACAAAAGATGCGTACTAAATTCTCTGGCGCCGATTTATAATGTACCCCGTTGTGTGCCGGTTTAGAACCTCACCCTCCCATTTCTTCTCGTGGGTTACGTAAGAGGCGAATGAGGGAAAAATACCAGAAGGTGGGAAGCAGCGCCTTCTGCAGAACTGAGAATTTCTACTGCGATCCAAAATACGCCTGCCAAGCGTGGTGATTATTGCAAATCTCCCGAATAGGGATGACCTTGTTCAGCGGTAGACGTTCCGGTAGAGGTGATGAAAACTACATTACTAATATTTTAGGTTCTAGTTTCAATACGGAATCTCGAGGCATGAAGACCCAACACGCATTCTTAAGTTTATTTTTTTCGTAGAAGACTACTAGATCTATTACGCGCCCGGTTCCAGATCGTACAAAGAAAAAAAAATAGGACACGTCTTTCTTCATCTTTTTTCGGTTCGGTAAGCCATTACACAACAGTATCTCTTGGACACCAAAAGGCAGGGACCGCAGACTGGTATGTCTATACTTGATTTCCCAGTCTTAAAAAACGTTCGTGAAAAGCGTCCTCGCAGCAATGTCGTCCTTCACCATGATAACGCATCCTCACATTCTAAGGTAACGGAAGCGTATTTGAAGGCCTCACTGTAGAACTGATGATGCATCCGCAGAACAGCCCATACCACGCACCTTGCGATTTCTATTTGTTTCCTAATATTAGATACAAATTTAGAGGCACACCTTTTACAAGCGAATGCAAGAATGTATAAAGATGGATTGCCAGAACGTATATCGCTAGCTCCAGAAAGTGTCTCAAAATAAAGGACTGTTGAAAAAACATGAAGATTTTTCTCAATTAAATAGAACAAACGTTATTCCAAGAAAAACCCTAGTAAAAATGATATTCTTCTTGCAAAATGATTAAACTACATAAACATTCCGAACGCACTCTATATTTTTAAAAACGTTCCTATTCGCCAATTATAAAACTTCATCGATGTATATTATTTTTATACCTCAATTGTAAAAACAATGTTAGGTATAAATATTATATAATGTACATTTCGTGCTTTATCGTATGTTTTGTACCTTACCTAGTGAATAAAGTGACATATTATGATGAAAAACTACTAACCTACAGACTATAATATGTAGAATGGAACGTTAAAAAAAACTATTGTTCAAGTTATTTTGTCAATGTCATTTGTGGCAGATGGACGATTTTCTTCATAGATTATCTTTGCGCGTGCTGCAATAACCCAAAATCTGTTTTTGATTTCTAGATTTATTTGACCATTGCGTATCTACCTGACGCTGATATTTTCCGCTTGTGCTTATTGACAATCATTTCATTAACTGTGATCTTGGTTCTAGCATCATTCGTTGATATACCTACGAGACATATTTTTTTATGATCATAAAGAAAACTGTCACATCCTCAGTGTCAGGGAAAATATGCATACCTAGCGACCCCATATTAAGTGGAACCAGGGTAAGAAGATGATAGTGAGGGCATTCGATTGTATTTTTTTCTATTCCCAATTATCGGTATAACACATAAGTAGTTACTACTACTATATCAACCGGATTGTCCACTGCTGAACACAGCCCCATTAAGGAGGAATTAGCCATAATCCCCAAGCTTGGCAGACGTCTTGAGGATCGCAGAGTTGTGAAATATCAGTTCCTCACAAAGCGCTGCTGCCCACATTCTGGTGTATTACCCTTAGTCGCCTCTTACGACAGGAGATAAGTAGAGACATTTGGATATTCATGAAAATCCTAACCTCAATCACATATCTAAATTACAAAAAAATGTGGCCCTTAGTCAAAAATATAAACATGGGATGGTTTTTTATATACTTTAACACAACAAACGGGCCAATAAAACTTCCAAGATAAAGATTTTTCTTGAAAAATCAGTATAGAAAGTGACCGACATTCTTTGGAGCGCATAGATTTTATTGAAAAACAATATAAGTATCATAAGTCTAATATCTGGTCTTATTTATCAGAATCCAGAAACTTTCAGTATGACCTATGTATATCTTTGTGTTGTCCTGCGTGTGTGTTGTTAGCGAAAATAATGTTGTATGTACTTGTGTTGTCAGTTCTATTGTTCCGTACTTGAAAACTCTATTATTAAACCTCGGCTGTCCGTCCGTCCTAGGGTTGTCATTCGTCAGAAATTTAATAATGTAGCTTCTAATTTTAAAAATACTTTTTTACTCACTTCGCATATTTTAAAATAATTCGTGTATTCACCTCACAGAATTGACTATTGTTGATTCCTTGTTGATAATTGGGTTCCCATTATAGAAAAATCTTTCCGACATTATCATTTTGTGATTGAATCGTAAGCTACAAGTAATTATTCGTAGATCGCAATTATGTAGGAGCTTTTATAAATGTACGTATGTCATCATATTTTACAAATTATTGAAGTCCAAAATTTTATGCCCCGGGCAGGAATCGAACCCGCGTCCTCCGATTTCGCGCCGGATGCCTAAACCGCTCGGCAACCTGGGCACGCTATTTCTAGCCAAATTATATTACTTTAACCGAATGTTTGCTCCAATAGTTTGTAAAATATGATTTTCGCTTCGCACGCGATTGTGCTTGTAATATTTAGAAAAAAAAGTACGTTTGTCATTTTTAAGGCCAATGTGCGGAATTTTGCTTTTGGCTAGGAATGTTCCACTTTTTTTTTATATGGTAACCCTAGTCCTTCCGACCTTTATAGAGCTGTATCTTTAGAATTGTGAGAGGCAGCCAGTGGAAATTTTGACAATATATGTATTGTATGAGTGACACAAAAACGCTTCTTCTTTCATAATCCCACTACACTGGTTTTCATTGTTATGTTGTTTAGCTTTTATGTAAAACAAATAATAAAATCGTTGAAAAAAGGCAGTCAGTATCCCTTAATTTTCTACATCTATATAATTCGTAGTATATTCACAATAATAATAATAATTTCCAGACTTATATTATAAATACGTAAGGTATGTATATGCTACCAATCACCTCCAACATGGCTAAACTGATTTTGATGAAGTTCAATAAAAAAACAATACCTCAGGTCCTCGAAGAGTATCTACATACTTTTTGTCCCGATTTACTGAGTAGATCCAGAGGGAGCGTGATATAATTAACCAATTTCTATGCGCAAGAAGCAGCGCACGGAATTCAGTAACTCACTATGATTTCCCCGTCCTTATCTCATTTATTGGAATCAGCATAATATATTCAAAATAAATTAATAAATGAATATATTCTCTAATAAAATAAGAAAATCGTCCAAATGCGAGTAGGGCTCGCACACCATGGGTTCCGGACCAACACAGAATATAGCATAAATATTTTCCATACATAATGTTGTCTTAGGTTTACGCGATTATTACACATAGTAATTAAACAACTTTAAACGGTTTAAATCGCGTATATTTATCATTATATTTGTCCCGACGTTTCAAACACTTTGCAGTGATCGTGGTCACGGGGTGACAATGTCGGGACAAAATTAATGATAAATATACGCGATTTAAACCGTTTAAAGTTGTTTAATTACTATTTTCCATACAGTTCGAAAAATTAGCGGTTTTCCAACCCGCAGTTACTTTATCAGCCGCATTGGCCAACACTGCTGAACACAGCCTCTCCCACTAAGGGGGGTTTGCCATAATCCCTACGCTTAGCAGGCGTCGCGTCGTGGGGATCTAAAAAAAGCAGTTCCTCTGAAGGCGCTGCAGCCCACCTTCCAATGTTTTACCTATAGTCGCCTCTTACCGACACCCACGGGACGAGATGTGAAGGATACATTCTAGCCTGGCATACCAAGCGTAACTGAACCGCACTTAACTTTTGGTTATTTTAATTTAACAAGCAACACAATTGTACACCTTTTGGTATCGGCTCTAAGGCCTTCCTGACGCCAAACTTGGGAATGCTTTCGTTATGTATATGTAGATATTTTACCAGGTATTTTATTGGTGCGTACCCCCGCATTATCAAATATTCTGCCTTGAAGAAGCCGGGTGCAAACACTAAAATGTTTAAGCGTGAAGGATTATGATATGTGGCAAGGAAAATTACTGAGCATACGAGACATAGGAAGAAACATCTCGGAGTGAGGAGCGCCGTTAAGTGTCAAATAGAGTGAGGACAGTGATACTGCA